>JAOQMS010000001.1:11239264-11257518 GCA_027563885.1 Erythroxylum longipes | reverse complement strand
TAATTAAAATATAATTCATTCTTATAATTAATTAATTAATTAAAATATAATAAATTACAATATGATTAATTAAATTATTATTATTAAATAATTAATTATGTTATAATTAACTAAAAAATAATTAATTAGTTATAATATAATTAATTAAAATATAATTTATTTATTAATTAAAATATTGTAATTAATTAAATATTAAATTACAATATTTTAATCTAATATTTTTTAGGAACCAACTACTATCAATGATAATGGTAATCATTTTTTCTCTTAACCAACATTTATAATTATAATAAATATTCATTCTCAGTATATTCATTGTTAATATATTTATTATCATTTCTATTATCATTCTTCAACCAACCGCTTCCTGTATTTTCTTGAAACTTGGATAGTATTAATGTCATGGAGCCGGCAGAGGAGGTGGCAGGGGTACAGGATTCCGCCGACGTTGATTGATAGGGGCGCCGGGACTACGAGTAATGCCGAAGGTAAAATGGACTTTAGAGTTCTGTTTTGGCCTCTGCTGGTGTCATGGTGGCCTCGCGCGCGATGAAGCATGGAAGTGGGATGTGTGGAAGGAAAAGGCTTACAGGAGATCCAAAACACAAGCTTTTTAGTTTTTAGTGCTCATAACACAATTTCTCAAAATGATTTTTTCCAAATCCCTCAAATTCAATTTCTTGTACTACCATCTTAACGAAAACAATAAAACTGCTAAAGTTTGTATCTTTTGAATACGAAGATGGAATTTCATATATGAAACTATTTTTATTACTACAACATGTAAGAAAGTTATATACTTTACCATCTCATTGCAGAATAAGGGCATATAAAAACTTTTTTATTAGGAAGCCGCAATATGCATCCAACGTTAATTAAATTTATGACTCCTTTTTACTGTATATTGCATATCCAAAAATATTTAGCAGTTTTAAGGCCTAATTCTGGGATGGGGATGCCCATTTCATTTTCATTGTTTGCAGCACATTGACACTTGGAAGTCCGTATAGGTAAGTTAGAACATGGAACCTGCAGTGAAAACTGAGACTTGTCCAATTCTGAAACAAGCAAGATTTTCATATTACTTGCATTAGGGCTCTTTGTGTACAAACTATCTAGTACATGTATCTTATTAGTGAACCAAAAAGCTGCTAAGCATGCACCATACACTTCCAATCTTTTAGTGGATTAGAAGTACTACAGGCATTACTTGATACACCGTAGATACAGATACAGTTTTCTTCTACATTCAGCCTTCTCTTCCTCTTCCGTGTGCATAGTTCTTACTTAGGGCGGGATGCTGTGTCAATAGGCCCTACTTGTCTTGCTAGCTGAACATTAACGCCAAGAAATAAGAAGATTTTAGGGGAACTTAAGAATTATAAGTTATATGCATACAGAGGCACCTGAAAATAGGCTTCAAGCTTCCTTTTGAGGGTTGCATATTCTTTCTTGAGTTGATGAAATGACCTCATGCACCTGCTTGTTTCCATGCATGCGAATAAAACCACATCAAGAAGTTGATTAGTTTAACTGGTTGCATGGATATTCCCTGTCAATTTGTTTCATAACCAAACATGATTTCAAGCAAATCAAGTTGAAGGTTGATGTCATTACCCTTCTCCATTTCCTGCCCTGCAATATTCCCTGAAGAGAGTGCACTCAGCTTTTACCTTTTTGGCTCCAATGCTACGAGAGATAGAAGAGATTGTTGTTGGTAAAGCCAACAAAGAATATACTTGATAATACCTTTTAAAAAATATCACTAATATAATATTCTACTCCACATTCCATATATGAGTTTACCTTGAGCTACTTCCCTTGAACTGATGCATGTAGCTGTCCAACTTGTTAAAATCAAGAGCAGTCTTCTCTCTGCGTAAACAAAGTTTTTTTTTTAACTCGATATGATCACCAACAACATGAAAAGTAGAGAAAAAAAAAAGCAAAAGTAGAGAAAAAAAAAGTTGGAACTAACAATGCTTGCTCTATATTATAGATTAGTCTAGCTGAATCTCTGTAGTGCAATGTGACAACTTCCTCCACAAAGTTGGGGTTGGCGTCATCTTGGAGCTCCTCAAGCTGGATAAATTGTTCATCAAGATACCCCTGGAAAAACTCACCATTCAAGTTTCAATCTTAGCTCAAGTAAAAGATGAAAACTAAAGAGGAAACAACACTGTATGTAAGGTTGCAACATAAGCAAGCAAGCATATATCTCAAGCTTGTGATAATCTATGGCATTTTATAAATGTTTGAAGGTGATTTTCCACAAGTAAAAGTCCTAACTAGCTAGTGAATGCAACAATTCCAATTACTCGGATAATTTCACCAAAGGGGACTGTGGGGAAGAAGAAATTGACTGTGAAGAAGAAGAAATTGAAGAAGTAATTGTGCTCTGATCTGTGAAGACTCAACTTGTTGATACCTTGCTAATGCAAGAAGTCCAAGACTTAGAATTTTTATGCTAAGAAGTTGCCCATTCAAAGTGAAGTGACCACCTTGATGATTTAAGAATTGAGTCGAATTTTTTCTGCTAAGAAATTGTACTTTCAAAGTGGAATCGTCAACTTGATGGTTAAAAATTGAGTGTAATTTTTGTGCTAAGAAACTGTACTTTCAAAGTGGAATCACCATCTCGATGACTAAGAATTGAGTCTCCTCACTGGAATCATGCAGAAGTATAAATGTGAACAAAAGACCACAGAAGACCCCCCCTCTATGCAAATCGAGAGCATTTCTTCAATTTATGTTGAAAGAAGGTAGTAAGGGGCCATAGACATAAAAAAGAAAAAAAGAAACTTGGATTTGAAAGAAAATATAAAAAGCTCACAAAAATGAGTGAGAAGGTAAGAACCTGATCGAATAGAGACTGCCTTGTAAGAACAAGCTGCCTGTGCAAATGGCTTCTCTCCATTTGGTGGAAGAATGTTGGATAAAGCAAGAAAAAGTGACGAGAGAATAAGAAAGAAATAGAACACTCCAAAGGCTTGAGTGATAATGGATGTGGGAATGGTCTTTATATAGTGGAGAAGAGAAAGGTGAGTACCCTGTGTGACAACTTTGTACCAAGGGTGCCGCAGTAAAAAACATGTGGACAGGTAAGTTCCCTCAAAATTTAGTAAAGTCTGTTACATTTACGCATTCTTGTTCTATTATAAAAGAGCAAAGTTGAATTGAGTAAATATCAAAATAGTTTTTTCTTACAATCCTACATATAATTAGTTGCTTTTTATGAGAAAGACGTATCGACTTCTTCTTTTATTGAAAAAAAATTAATGTTATTCATTATTTCTTTCTTCATCATTTGATCAAACCAAAAATGTTCCTATGTTCTACAATTTATCTCCTAGTTGTAACCAAGTTCATCAAAGGTGTACACATATATTCAACCAAAACTATAATGCAATATTATAGTTTTGGTTTTCGGAAGTGAAAGGTTCAAAAGTTGCTTGGAGTCATGTGCAATCTGTGTGAGAAAACAACTTCAAAAAGCTTTTCTTCACCCTTACAAGTAGATGCTACCTCCTGACTTTGAACTTCAAAAGTAGGATTGTTGACTACTTACTTCTACAATTTCATTAATTACTGCAAAGATTTGGACGTAGATGTTAGCTCCTGACATTGGACTTTAAACATTTGGTCACTCACGTCCCTTTGCTGGTTCTCAACCACAATACACAATTAGAGATCCTATGTTCAAAATAACTCTGTCTATACATGAGTTTAAAGATTGTCCAATCCTATCTAATAGTCTAAACGATGTTATTTTAAACATTAAATAGGAATATTTTAGACAAAAATTCCGAACAGACATAATTATCTTTTCTTTTTTTTTTCCCCCGTTTCAAAAAACTTAGTGAACTAATTTTAGGGTAAGTAGCCCTCATCTTCAAATTTGTATGTTTATTAAACAGTGATAACAGCTCATCATGAGATTAATGCATAAATCCGTATGTTTTTAGTGTGTGTCTATATATATATATTATATTCTCTCCGTCAATAACAAGCTTCTTATATATAAAAAAAAAAAGAAAAGAAAAGAAAGAGGAATGTTCCTCTGGACAAATCTGGCCAAGAGCTACTCACCACTTAATCAATGAGAATATCCCCTTCTAACTTCTGCTTAATTCTTCTGCTTCGCACCCATTGGCTAAATAAACATATCTTTAATGGGTATCGCATGAGGCAAAGAATTTATACCGAAAGTTGGCATATCTTAATTCAAAGGACTAAAATAATATAGTCTTTATTAGCCATACTGGCATATCTTGCTAACCCTCTATTCTCTCTTACCCTACCTACTACAAGAGTACATGGTACGCATTATAAATATATGGAGAAAATAGTGCATAAATAACCACGTCTCTAATTAGGTTATACTTATATTAACAATGTATGCAATTACAGAGCTATCAAATTACTCACTATAGTTAACTTTCAACTTAATATTTCACTGATGCTAAAGTATGAAAACCATATATTATTCGTCTACCACATATTACGCCTTCTCCATTTTCATTTATAAGTTACATAAACAAGAAAATGTAGGCACTTAAAGAAACAAAAATGAAAGTAATCTTTAGCACAACTACATTTGGAAGGACTGTGTTGAATTTACTTACTTCGGACGTTTAAAATCTGATAATATCCTTTTTGTTCTGGATCATCCAATTATTATGAAACCTTATTAATGTAGCCAACCAATCAATTAGTAGTCTTAGTCTTAGCTCAAAAAAAGGAAAAACAACATCCAAATCAGAAGGAAAATATAAAAGACACTCGAAACAGCCACAAGCAGCTGATGCTCTGGAAAGACCATCTGTACGGACAAAGCTTTTAGGGTGTAATCAGATTCTAATAAATTAACATTTCTCCATTATTTACGTGGATCATAAAGTCATATTCGATTAAAAGATAATATCCTATAAATTTATTAAGTTTCACTCCGAGAGCTTATTAAGTTTCACTCCGAGAGCAATCGAATTAGTAGACTAATTATGTATTCAAGTACGGGTTCTGTGACCATTAATTGTCACAGGCTCGTGCTTCACCGCAGATTTCATAATGACGATGGACCCCATGAAAATATAGAGAGCTCACAGTCGAACAGAGGAGGATCGCATACGATATATGATGTAAAAAACCACTTGATATCACATCAAGTGCTATGATGGGACAACCAAACGTTAGATATTTTTTTCCAAAGTCAACCCCTTGATTCACTTCTCAGTTTTCACATCGCTAGCTTCTCCCCTGGGTCACGTGCAGGAAAGGATGTCGGGCAGAGCTCACGTGGCCCAATGCATAACATTGTCAGTAGTGTTAAGTTCATTGAAACAAAGTTGTTACTAGAGAAACTTTGATTACTTGGCTTAGTTTAGTTTGAGCTCCGTTGAATTTCTTTATGTACACACAAACATTTTCACTTCATCTTATATTTATAAATCTTTTATATGACTTTCTTCAACAATTTGTATAGGAACAGGAACATCTGCAAATCCTTTAGGAAGGAATGATATTATAATATTTTAATCACGTACACTGCAAGGTTAAGAGGTGCAGGAGAAGAACTTGGAGAGCATTGGCTATTGTAAACAAAAGCTGCTCCTCACTCCAATGGCCAGTGTTGAAGTATAGGCATACATATTAAGCAACAAAGAATCTTGTCATAAAACAAGGATCAGTGTTACAGTAATTAGCAGAGATGTAACGTGGGTGGAGAATATTAACAAGAGAGCACAAGGCAACAGGAGGAGAATCACAAGTGACCAACAGAAACAGAAGAAAAATTACAAAATACTTAAAGAATAGGAAAAATCCCAAAAATGATTGGCATCAGAACTTAAGATTGCAGGCAGTGGTCCTTGTCATGCCTTTCCCTATGCAAAATTAGAAATAAGTTAAAAGGGAAAGAAGTGTTGAAGAAGAGATTCTCTCTTTATTCCTCTGCCGCAGCCGAGCGTAAGAAGAAGAGATGTTTTACAGCACCAATGTGGCCGTCACAAACACATTATGGACTTTCAGTTTTTGGCAAATGTGCAGTCACACTCACATCTGCTCCTTTGCTGGAAGAGTTAAAAATATAAATTGAAGGGTTGTGGGTAGTGAGGGATCAGAATATGACTTTGGTTAATTTCCGGCACAGATTGTGATTCTCTTTTCCCATCACTGTCTCCTATGTTGATAAGAATCCCACTCCCCCACCTAGTAGTAGTATTCAGCTTGCTCCTGCATCCAAGTTGATTTCTTTCTTCAAATCATTAAAAGAGTTTTACATCAGCATATCTGTTAGGAAAAGTTTAGTGTGTAATTCTGCTGTTACTTTTCCCAGCCAAAAGATGAAGTTAGCAAGATTTGCTGTCTTGTTAAGTAGGTCTCAACAGTGAAAAAGGTACACAAGTTGGAAACGAATATGGCTCTGATCTACAAAGCTGCCACTGTATTATTTCTTAGGGTAGTTGCTGGGTTCAAATATTAACTGTGATTGTTTAAGTTTTTTGCTCTAGTTTACTTCCATTGATATACCATATAAATTTATGTGTAATATTGGTTCAGCAAAATTCTTATGGTTATAATGTTCATACACGAACCTTGTGACTCCCTACACAATGAGATAAGAACTAGTGTTATTATTCAGTATGAACCATATTATTTAGTTCTAGACAAAAAGGAAGAGTTATATGTATATGAGAAGTCCTGTCACTGGCTATGGCTACAGAACAAATAATCAGGCTATTTTCGGGAGGAACCTACCTCATGATTCAGCTTACAATTCAGTCGAGTCAAATTTTTTCTAGCAAAAGAGAAGTACCATAAGAAACTATAATGTAAACCAAGAGATACAAGTAAATACATAAAAAGTATTGCGTGAATAGGAAGATGGTTTCATGGTTCTATCGCCGTGACAGTCTCATGCAATAAAAGTAGATTGAAACCTGAAAGAATTGGCTGCTAGACCGGACCTTCGCGAAAAAATATCAGCAATTCCCTGATAAGGAATTAGAAGATGCGAATAATACAGAATTGTGGGCACTGATGTAATCATACAGCAGTAAGCCCCAAGGGAAGGGACGAGTTTCTTTCTCACTTATCTTTTCATAGTTATTCCCTTTGCAGCATCAATTCTGCTCATCTTCACGAGAATATCACATTATTGAAAGCAGCTGCCTCCTTCCATTCCACTATAAACAGCTTTTGCTTATCCCCCAAAAAAACCATGAAACCGTCCAATAAATGATCACCGGACACAAAAGTATTCGTGTGCCACATCAACAAAAAGAAAATGTACTAAATGCTGTAAACTTTCTGAGGGAGAACCATTTAGTGTTGATAACTATTGGGTACACCTGATGGTTTAGGATGCAACATTTTGATATCAACTGTTAGAGAATTCATGAGTTGGACATACATATGGTTTAGGATGCAATATTTCATATCAACTGTTAGAGGATTCTTAAGTAAAATTGTGCTGTTTTTTTTTTTTTAATGAATAATGGTGTATAGCTCCTCTTTACAACTCCATCTAGAACATTTACAATAGGTGTTACAGATGTTAAGGGAATAACAATTGTTTGCTAAGAGATATAAGTATTCCTTTGGGGCAAAAAGGGTTGGAGTATTTGGGACATTTATATTAGCTAAAAGAGTTTCAACAGATCCTCAAAGATTGAAATAGTTCAATAGTGTCCAATTCTAAGGACTTTGAAACAAGTTAGGGGATTTTTGGGATTTACAGGCTATTATCAAAGATTCATCAAAGGATATGGCTAAATAAATAAACCTTTAAAAGCATTATTAAAGAAGAAAGCATTTAAGTGGCAAGATCAAGCTGAGTACACTTTTTTAACACAAAAAAGTTTTAGTTTCAGCTCCTATCTTGGCATTGCCAAACTTTGATAAAATATTTTGTAGTTGAAATAGATGCTTGCGGGAGTGGTTTGGAAGCAATTTTAATGTTAGGATGGACGTCCCTTAGCGTTTGTGAGTAAGGCTTTATCTGACAAATATGGACACTTATCCACCTATGGAAAGGAGCTACTGATTTTGGTGATGGTAATCTGACATTCTCACATTATCTAAGAGGGAGGAGGTTTATAGTTAAAACAGATCATTAAAGTCTAAACTACTTTTTCTAACAAAAGATTACAACCCTATTCCATCAAACATGGTTACCTAAGTTACTTGGGTTTGATTTTGAAATCAAATACAAGAAAGGAAACGAAAATACAGTTAGAATTATGAACTATTCCCTATCTTAGTTTTTGAATCACTCGAGAAATAGTAGAATCAATCTTCTAACTTTCTTTAATCTCAGAACAATTTGATTTTAGAACATTTTATAGTGAATGAATAAATTATACGAAAAAATCATGCATGAAAAGGTTAGTCAAAACCAATTTGACAAATATTTGGGTGATCATGATATGTTGTTAGATATCAATCTTGATCTATGATTATAAATTGTTTAATTGGAGAATTAAAGATAAATTAAAAGAAAATTTAATTTATCTAATTATAGTTTATAGTCATTGTCAACATATTTAAGAATCTAATGGGTATCACATAAAAAATGAATTAAAGAGAGCAAAGATATTTTAATCAAGTTAGACTTGATTGTAAAATTGAGAAATTTTATGATTAAATATAAGATATTTAATAAATAAAGATCAATATGTGATATTGGATCTTATTTTGGCATATTGGATCTTATTTGGGCATAATAAGTACTTAATTTGAATTATTTGTAATTCTAATCAAAGTCTAATTAATTTTAATTAAATTACTAAAATGTCCAGAACATATTATAAATAAGCTTAAGCTCTAATGAAGCTAGCATTTCTTAGTTAACTATCTCTGTAAGAGTTACAAAATTCTCTCAACCTGTTCTGTAGATACCATTAGAGGCTGAACACTTATGTGGCTACGGTAGTTGAGATAGACTGATTTTGGAAAAGGTTCAAGGGATACGACAAAAAAAATGATCAAACTTTAGAATAAGGTACGAATCAAGATTCGCACTTTATTATGTTTTAATTATTAATCATTTTACAGAATTAAAGTGATCTTGATTTTTAGAAATTAAAATATGAAAAGTATTCCATTATGGTCGATATTAGATCTCGTCCAAATTCTCCAACAGTATTATTAGAGCATACTTTAATCTTATTATTTGATTAAATTGTTTAATTGTTATTGACCTTAAAATTTGAAATAGAAATTGCAATAGTTGCAAACTTAAAATTAGATTAGATATGAGTAATTTTAGTCTAAAAGTTTTAGATTAGAAACCTAGAAAACTTAAACTTAGTCATTGGCACTACATTGAGGCAATGGATATCAATGATTGGGAATCATAAAATCAAATTGTCTTATGTTGAAAAGTGGCCAACGACTAATGCCATGTTTGCTCTTTGAATAAACACCTAGTTTTGGTGTTATTTTTCATCAAAATAAGTTGGAATTCTTGTCAATTCCTTTCTTGAACACTCTTGTAAAACATCTGGCAAGAAGAAATAAAGCTAATTATGGACAAACTATTCAATAACCAGTTACAAGATTTTGTAAAGGGGATTTCTTTTCTATCTGGAATTTGATTGATTGTGGTGGCTTATGATTGTGACTGGTTAGTTGCGATCTAAGGAAGATAGCAGTGTTACCTTTGTTGGTGTTCATGTTGCGGAGGTCATAGAGAGGTGGTGTCGGGATGACTACAGATGCATGGTGTCACGTAGTCACGTCGATTGGAGATGCTGTGGCCTAAAGCATGGAGGACGGTGTAACACATGAGAGGTTGTTTTCTACAGTATGATAATAGTTGCCATAAGAGGAAAATGCTTGGATGACTTTTCTTGCTTATACGTAATATGATAGAGATCATATGTATTTCTAATTCATGCTTTTAAGTATTTGATACTGAATTCATATTCAACATTAATATAATGTTCAATGCTTGATAAGAAATAGATTATTGAGTAAAAATAGTTCATCCAAATTTATACAAATAGCTTGCATGTGCTCGATCAAAGGAGACTTATGCTTAACATAAATGGAAAGAATAAAAAGTTGGATAACCGAGACTATCCTTTTATGCCATGTTGGTTAAATCAACATAATGAAAATCATGAGGTTACATATAAGGACATATGTATCCTTTTGATTATGAATCTTATGAAGCTTAGAAGAATAACCAAACAAACGTTTTGTGAAAGGATGATGATGGTACTAATAGCTACTTCGTGTTTAGCTCAAAGTTTTAAAATTAATTGAAGTTGTAATACCTCAAGTATACGACTTATATAAAATAGTATAGCAAGGTATCGTTCCCTTATGGATTAGTCAGTCACCTTGTAATTCACATCAAATTTTGTTTGAGTAAACCAATTAATGAGAGATTGAAATTGCAAAAATTCACAATTTAAAGGCTTGCAAACACAATCAAAATTTCATAAAAATAAAGACTTAATTTGTTTAGGAGAATCAAATTATAAAGTTTATTCTTTCCATATTATGTAATCCCTCACTTTGATAATGTAATCATGCTTAATCCTAGGCATTCTAATGTATTGGTCCTTTCTCTCTCAATAATCAAACCAATTAAGCCCGAAATAATGATTAAATTTTAGTATGTGATTTCTCAACCTACACACTTTACTTAATTGTTAAATGGATATGAAGTAACCTATTAAACAGCCATAAAAACATCCAAGATATCTCTCTAAATGTCATGTTAGCTTGATGTGTAAAGTGTTCTCAAGGCTTCCTACTCTCATGTTACATCCAAATTTATTTCCTAACTCCATTCTCAATGTAAGCAAGGCATATAAAGTCCACACATATTAAGCATTAAAGCAAACCATACATTAAACCAAAGTGAGTTTTTATATAGTTATGGTAAGAACAACCCTAAAATCTACTTAGAAACTCATTACAATCATCAACAACATACTCAAAACAAGTCCATACATCTTCTCTGTACAGTAGCTAAAAAAATACAAATGAGAGAAGAGAGAATAGAAGGCTTATGAGTTGAAGAACAAAGCTGGAACTTGGTATGGCAACTTTGAGATCTCTTGGAATCAATTGATTCTCTTTGAAAATCCACCCAAAAATGTGTCAATCTTCCTCCTTTTCATGTATTTCATGACCCTTTGCCTCTCTAGGGTTTAAAATGGGGTTTTTATACCCCCTTTGGGTACTTAAATCGACTTAGGATGGATGTGGTGCGAGCTGGAATTGCCAGCTAAAAAGTTGGAAAATTCTAGCTTCTACCTAGAAAATTTCAACTTTCTCCTTTGGGACTTACAACAAGTGCACATGTAAGTAAGTTAATAATTAACAAAAATAAGGTCCAAATCCTACCCAAACATTGACATACAACCTTGCAAAATTTATGTACATCAAAACACATGAAAAGCATGCAAAACCTAAGCTTAAAAACCTTCATTTATAACCTAACATGCAATTTATCATATATATTACATACACATGCAAGTTACCTAGAAATAACATAAAACCTAGGCTAAACATCCTAGTATGTATACTAAACATATAGATTATAACATAAAATGAATTAGACAATCATATGACAAATATCACTTATCAACTCCCCCACACTTATACTTTTGCTTGTCCTCAAGCAAAATTAAACATAAAACAACGCAATGCACACATGCAACATAAAAATTAATGTTTCAATGGCCTTAACCTTATGGAATTAACTTGGTCTTAAACAACAATTATTCAATGAGTTCCAATATATCAACCCATTCCATCATGTTTAAGCACTTTAATATAAACATACATATCAATCAGGATATAACAACTTAGTTTTACACCTATGAGACTTACCAATAAGTGCTTATTATTATCGATCAATTAAAAAGGTTAATCATAAGTGTAAATTGCATTGTGTTTTAGGGCATAGTTTGATATGTGTTTATCCATTAATCCGATCATTTAGTATGTGTTTAAGTTAGAATTGTGTTAGTTTGTTAAATATTTGTGTTTTAAGTGTTTTATAGGTTAGTAAAAGCTTTACAGCTTAAATATTATGTTTTTGAGGTACCTTGATGTGTTTGCTAGTGTTGCAGGGTCAATATCTAAGAATGGAGGAGTTTTGGAAGACATTCGAGGCAAAAAATAGCCTAGATCGTGATAGAAAGCTTAGATGTAGGCCAAGATCGTGGCCATAGTCATGGTCTACAGGGCCACGGTCATGGCCTACGTCAAGCAAACATGCAGCCACTACCAAACTTCGCATTTTGAGGGATTTTTTGAACCTTTCAAATCCTAAAAAAATCCTAATTCAACCCTAAACACAAAATAACATAAATAGAACAAAAAGAACAGAAAGAGGTAGCTTTTGGCCTTAGTCACTTTTGAGAGAAACTCTAGAGAGGATTGTTGAGAGATTGAGAAAGAGAAGAAGGAAGAGAGAAGTGGAGAAGAAGCCGACATCATCGTATTTTTCAGATAAGGAGTTTCTTGACGTCGCTACCTCCCGTCTCTATTCAAGATTGTATTTCCTATTATTTTCCATTTTTATTATTGTATAGAATTGGGAATAGTAGTTTGATGATAGGATTTATGAATGTTGAGATATTCTAAACTCACCTTCTAGTTTTTATCTTTAATTTAATGAAATCTTATTGTTTTATGTTTATTGGATTTATTATGATTAATTTCTATGATTGCATAATTCAGTAATAAACTGAGAGGGTGAATTGAATGAAAAATTATTAAATTGGGCCAATGAGAGTTAGGTGATTTATTAAGAACGAGAAATTAATCAAATCAGTAAATTATGCAAAGAGAGATCTTGCAATAGTTTCTGATAGTTTATTAGACAACTTCATATCTAATTAGGGCTTTGGATAGGTTGTTAGTTGAGAAATTGCAACTTCCATAATCTGATTAGGGTTAATGGATATAACTCAAGAGAGAGTAATCAACCATAGGATCGTCTAAAACTAATAATCTAGTAATTCATAATTCATAATTGATTAGGTTAGCGTAAAGATAGGCAAAACCCCTTTTCTCTCAATTGGCAGTTCCTTAGGTTGATTCTTGAGTATGCATTGTAATTGCTAATTTGTTAATATTTTCGTGATTGATTCTTGAATTGAATTGCTTAATTGAATTGCATTCTTGTTTTAGTTTCGTGACATTTAAATTTCTACAATTTATTTTGGCCTTAGATTTTAGGACTAGATTATCCTTCCTCATGGGATTGACACCTCATGTATTACGTGAACAACCCAAGCGCTTGCGGATTATCGAGGTTAGTTAATTAAAACTTACATACATCGAGAAAACCACGATCAGTTAATTATCACTAATTCTCCTTTGATGAAAATTATTGCTATTTTTATAAGATCAGTAGGTTTTTATTCACACACGCCACTTTTTCAAGCTTTTAATGCTATCCTAGTCTTTTAAAGCGAAAGCAAACAATTTATGGTGAATGTCCCCTAATTACTCAATAAGGATGCATTTTTTATTCAACTTGGTTGGAGAGTCATTTTAGTCTTTTCAGGTGAAAACAAACATTTATGACGAATACCCCTGATTACTCAGCTACATCACTACTTATATCTGGTTACTAGCTCTATTCTTAACCCCTACGAGTTAGTGGAATAGTTATTTATTCAAAACACACAAAATTTTTTATTTTTTATTTTTTTGCTTTTTTAACCTACTTCATTTCCTTATAGACAATTATTTACTTAATAGGTAACTATGATTATTTACCTATTTCAATGATTTCTAATAAAGTGAGTGACCTAAAATGTAAAACTAAATGTCATATCCTAATTAACATACATATTCATATTAAAGAAACTTAACACATAACTTCCTAAGATAATATATTTTCACAAGTTAAACAATTTTGTTCGAAAGTAAGCTAATTCTCATTAAAATTTTAGTCATTACCCATTCACACAATCAAGCATATGCAAACCCAATGATAAAAAGAAAAAAATAGAAAATCATGCAAAAAATACAAATTACACAAACATGGAGAGTCATATATACAAGTAACATGCACTACAAATTACACAAATATGAAGAGTCATATATATAAGCAATATGCAATGCAAATGCAATTGTATACTACTTCCCCACACGTGAATGACACATTGTCCTCAATTTGTGGAAGTGATATGCAATGAGAAAACTAAACATATAACACAAATAACAAATACAAATAAAATAAATAAAAAGTAGAGGAAAGAGAATGTTTATGGAGATTGTGGCAACATACAAGTCGGTGATGGCACTTGTACTTTTTGAAATTAAAAATATTTAAGGAGTTTCTTAGTCTGATAATGTTATTGAGGCTTCATCTTCGCCAACCGTGCCTTAACCTCTCTTTTCTGTAACAAGCAAAAAAAAACTCAAAAAATTTTACTTAAGTACATAAAGAGATTAAATGTTTATACAAACTAGTGCTAGTTTAAAGTCACTAATAGGACTTCTTCATCATACTCGGATTACTTGAGGGGGGACAGAGAAATCACTTCTCGATCCTAAAGCAAATGTCCTCTAAAATAAGGCTTACACCAGTGGCCATTTTGTAACACCCAACTCCCGCAAGACACGTACCGGATATCCTGAGGGATATCCGAATCCGTACCCCGCGAGGGTGGCATGCTATAGCACTCAATTATTCAAATTTCAGTACAATTTTTTTTTAAACCACAAACATAAAGTGCGAAAATCGATAACCAAATCGGGCCCACTCTATTCGTAAACTTTTTCAATCATAATAATACAATCAACAGAATTTTCAATAGCCATTTGGGCCCTTTCACAAAAACAAAACACTTTAGTCATAAAGTCTTTACATTACAACATAAATAATATACACCTTTTTACAAAAATTTCGGAATACATAATTTGATATAAAAGTTGTGGAATATACAATTCGATACAAAACAAAAGAAATACAATGCAGACGCGAATTGATCCCGACCTCTATCCCTTACTTGTATGCTGTAGGGATACTCCCGTTTGCCTAACGAGGTATTCTTCTGATCCTGAAAAATATTTATAAATTTTAGGTGAGTTTTGTGAACTCAATGAGTAGCCATTATCGATGGCTCACCCAGTCGTATAATACATAAATAACATTCACATCATTTCACATTTCACATTTAATACAATTTAATCATTTATATTATGCATATACAGAGTACATGAGACCCACTTTCCATTTATTACTTTGTTGCGACCGAGTGCCTAAACTGTCCCTTATCCATTGTGGATACCGGGCTCATTAAACTTTGAGCCTTAGGCTCTGAATCACTTTTTGAGCTCGAGACTCTTTTCACACTTTGAGCTTTAAGCTCTGAATCACTTTTTGAGCTTCGGGCTCTTTTCACACTTTGAGCTTAAGCTCTGATCGGTGGCTACTCTGGTCACAACTCCTATTATTTGATCATGCATTCATGTATGGAATGCATCTCACATTTTCAATCAATCATATCATAAAACATTTAGTTCGTCACATTCACATGCAAGTAGCATTTCAATATCTTATCCATATTTCACAATCATCGGACCTTCTGTCCTGATTCAACACAATCAATCACATTCATATGAGCATTCAATAGTCAATTAATATAAAAATTCAAACAAAACAAATAACGAAATGAGACCATCTAGGTCTACTCACAGTATGCTCCAGATTAGCATTTGCTTCCAAATTCTGGAAACGCTTGAATGCAGACATTTAACCTGCACAACCCATTTATGCCAGACACACGTTGCACACACATTAATAATGGTACAGTTATAAGCGTTTATTCATGTACAACTGTGTATACAGACTATATACAATGCATGCTCAATGACAATCCCGGGTATTTTACCAACTTCATAACTTAATCACTCATCATTTCTATAAATCACAGCCTCCACCCTTTGGAAATTTGATATCAAAAACTCATCCACTAATTTTCCAATATATTCTCGTATGTGACTAGTGAAGAAGAAGAATAGAGCCTTTATATATATATATATATATGTACGTATATATATCACTATCAACTTTCTACTTAAAACTCAATATTTCCTCTTCTTTCTTATTTCATTCAGCTCAACAAATCACAATCAAATCAAAATCTATCATCTTTTTTTTTATAAACATCGAAATTAGAAACACTGACGCATATTCATCATGTTTTCTGCATTTCTTCACTTTCATTTTTCTGCATTTTCAACTTTTGTATTTTCTTCATTCCTTCCTCTAACTATCACTTTAATCATTCTTTCTCATCTCCAGACATCACCATACACCTATTTCTAAACTCTAAATTTATTTTTAATCATCTCTAAAACACTCCAAAACTTACGTATATATGTATATATAAACAGTAAAAACATCAACATGAACAGGGCATTCATATATCCATTTCTCCAAATTTGTTTGCATTAATCTCCTACCCATTTTAATTGATCTTTTACTTCAAAAGTCATTTCTATAAACTCTTATAACATTTTGATCATCAAATCTGAAAAATCAACATGTACGGCACACTCAACATTTCCTCACTTATTTTCTAGCAAAAATGAATATCACTGTTCTTAACCATTTAGCAGTGAGTTAATGATGCATGCTTCATTTCATACAACAATACATAATTATAACAAGCTTACTTGTTTGAAGTTCCAACATCTGCAGTGATCACGTGAACCCTAATCCCTCAAGCAACCACGTACATCAACTTGAAAGTTGACAGGGGGTTAAGTTTTTCTCAGGGTAGAAGAAAGAAATAACAAAGAGGAAGTGGTAGTGGGTAAAAGAAAACAGGATTTTTCTCTGCTGGAGATTTGATGAAAAACTTTGTGTTGAAGATAAACCAGAGAAAGGAACTTTGAGAGAGATAAAGACAAGTACAGTAACTTATCTTTCAAGGTTAATAAAGCTTAACTTTAAAGCTTGGATACCTGTCCATTTCTTAACCACTTATCCACTTCTTATTAAAACTCACTTAAGTATGATTTATACTTAAGTTTATGACTTAATAAAACCACTGAAATTGCAAGTCATAACTCATTAAATCACTTCCAGATTTTTCCATAAAAACATCATTTCGGGTCAACTTTGCATGTTCTTTTAGACCCAGATACTGAAGTCATTTTGCAACACTTTGATCTAGAAACATGTTCCCTTATGTCTTATGTTTCCATTTACACTAAAATCATCCAATTTGGTTCAGTGATTTGAAAGATATGCCTCAAACATTTTTGGGTTGTTCATATTCAAAAACAGTGTACTAGGCATGACTTCCATCCAACAATTAACCATTTTAGATACTGAATCACAATTCGACTTCTACATATGATTTATAGCTTTATGTCTCTAGTTTATTCAAAATAAAAAAACATCTCATTTGGACAGCTAGAAAAGAAGTTATGGTCAAAAAGAAACAGGACTGTCCAGTTAGCAAATTTCTCTCGGGTGTTTAAATCAATTGCAAGTCATGGCTATGGAGAACAGTAACTTGATGGGACAATTAAACATGAGTCTTGCAATTAACTCACAGGCATGAGAGAGGAAAGTCATGGGCGTGAGAGGAAGGTCACGGGCGTGAGAGGAACATGGGTGTGCAAGAGTCACGGGTGTGACAAATAAAGAAAAAAATTGGGTGAGAGCACAAGTCAGACCCGCCCACATTTGTCACTCAATCTCTCTTAATTCATTTCAAATGGCTATTATTTTTGGTAGAGAGGTAGAGCAATGTCTTACGAGTCCAATGGTTTAAGTCTCATCTCATTTGGAGGTCAGACAAACAAGATATTGCCAAAAAACCATCAGATGTTCATCACCCCTGAAAACTTCAAAGTCGATAGCGACCTTCTCCTATGAATCACCAAAGTCACCGTGGTGCAATCCAATATCCTCAAAGAGCCACATTTTCACTACAATTCTTCTTCTTCTTTACCAAAATCTTTACTTCAAACTTTCATAACTTTTGATCCAGAACTCCAAAAATTGTAAACTTTATATCAATGGGAAGCTGAAAGAATGATCTACAACTTTCATGGAGAGCATTTTATCAAAATCTTCCCAAATCAATACAGTTTAATCAAGGAAGTTCAGATCAAATTTTTTACCTCTCTTTATCTTTTCTTTTATTCTAAACCAACTTCTCTAACTTATTTGATTTGAGCATCTCAAGTGGATACTTCTTCAAGTATACCTAATTTCAACTCAACATCATCCATACACATTTCATATTCCCTAC
>JAOQMS010000001.1:11219756-11231454 GCA_027563885.1 Erythroxylum longipes | reverse complement strand
TATTGAATCTTATATGGGCATAATTGGTATTTAATTAGAATTATTTGTAATTCTAATTAAAGTTTAATTGAAATTAGCATTTAATTTCAATTAAATTACTAAAATTTCCAAAGCTTATTATAAATAGGCTTAAGCTCCATGGAGCTAGTACTTTATGCTTAGCCCTCTCTATAAGAGTTACAGAGTTCTCTTAACCTATTCTGTGGATACCGTTAGAGGTCGGACACTTGTGCGGCTACAGTGGTTGAGACGGATCAGTTTCGGGGACAGTTTGAGGGATACAACAAGAGAAAGATCAAGCTTCAGAATAAGGTACGCATTAAGTTTCTGCTTTATTATGATTTGTGTTAATCATTTTATAGAATTAAAGAGATCTTGGTTTTTGGGAAATCAAATATTGCAAAAAAGTTTCGTAATTATTTTGCTGTGGTCAAGATCGGATTTCAACCCGGTTTACCAACAGTTCATTCGTTGTGATGTGCCTATTTACCATATTATGACTATAAAGTTTTTCACTACAGTCCTTAATAACCCTAAAATGGATGTTTTCTAGTTTAGGTTAGCTAGCAATGTTTATAAATTGGATTATAATGTCATTCGTGCACTTTTCGATTTTTCAAACATTAAAGTTTTAGATGATCACGATGACTTTTATCTGGATGATTATTGGAAAACTCTAATGGGTGAAGAAAATTTTGACTGTAGGAATGCACCAAACACTTTAATTCGTAGTGCCGAGCATTTACTTTTGCATAAATTTAAGTTCTTAATGGTGTTTAATAAAACTGAAAGTAATAAATGCTCGGCCAAAGAACTTTTTTTCTTGTAGTGCATGGATCAAAAAATAAAAATGAATATGACTTTTAGGATTTTTTGATTAATAGTGAGTGTTGTAAATAAAAAGAGCTCTTATTTTGGCATGTCTCATATTGTAACTGCTTTGGCTATATTTTATAACCTTGATGTGGGAAATGTGCATTCAACTCAATACGATATGTTTGACATATCTTATTTGAGGCGCTGAGAGATTTTGGAATTCCATTCTATGGAACTCCAAAATCCTCAGATTCGTATTGCAGTGAAGACCAGGAGGGGCACAGATACAGCTGCTTCTCGACCCTTCACATCCCAAAAAGTCTTGGAGCCAGAAGAAGAAGCAGTGGAGGAGGAACCGAGTGCACCAGTAGTGGTCAACATATTTCAACAAATCCT
Organism: Erythroxylum longipes; assembly: GCA_027563885.1. Classification (NCBI taxonomy): domain Eukaryota; kingdom Viridiplantae; phylum Streptophyta; class Magnoliopsida; order Malpighiales; family Erythroxylaceae; genus Erythroxylum; species Erythroxylum longipes. Next base: position 11,230,242 of record JAOQMS010000001.1, on the reverse strand, counting down.
CTACCAGATGGCCTCAAATTAGTAGCAAATGACATCACAACTCAATGAGCTCGGCACCCAAATATGTCAAGTCCACAAAGAGTTGCGCTACTTGAAGAAGAAATTCTTCAAATTCTTTCAGAGGAATAATTTTGAAGCTCCTTCGCCAACACCATCACCAACGTAATCCCCATAAGCTTTTCTTACCCTATACTTTTAAATTGTGTTTCTATCTTTTTTCAATTGGACTAAGTTAATCACTATTCACATTCTGTTAAATAGGATGCATGTTTAGGCATATCATGTTATTTTGTGTTAAGCATTGTAACTACACTTAAATAATTTGGATTGGTATTGCCATGAGATTCTATCATACTAATTGGAATTAGATTGAATGCATACTAGAACTTAGATTAGGCTACTTGAGTAGAAAGTGAACCATATTGAGTGATGAAAAGTAATTGGTTACATAAACTTAATCACAATTTGACATTTGAGCAATGAGGTAGTGTAGAGATGTATAATGAATTTTCATTTAAGCCAATGTGAGGATTGAGCCTATATGACTCCATCTATAGTCATTCTATTTCTTTATTGTGTGATGCTTCTTTAGGTTATTACTGATAAGTGTAAATTGCATCATGTTTTAAGGCATAGTTTGATATGTGTTTAGCTATTAATTCAATCATTTACTATATGTTTAGGTTAGAATTGTGTTAGTTTGTTAATTATATGTGTTTTAAGTGCTTTAGGGGTTAGTACAAGCTTTTGAGCTTAAATATTATGTTTATGAGGTTCTTTGATGTGTTTCAAGGTTAATATCAAAAAATGGAGGAGTTTTGGAAGACATTCAGTCCAAAACAACGGTCCACAATTATGGCCTGATAGTGCACGATCATGACAGAAAGGCCTGACATAGGCCACGATCGTGGCCTGCAGGGGCCACGATGCGCAATCACTTCCAAACTTTGCATTTTGAGGGATTTTTTGGACCGTTTGGACCCCCAAAAAACCCTAGTTCAACCTTAAAAACAAATGAACATAAATAGAATAACAAGAATTGAAAGAGGGAGCTTTTACATTAGCCAAATTCTGAAAATCCTATAGAGATTTATTGAGAGATTGAGGAAGGAATTGAAGGAAGCAAGACACAAAAAAGAAGCCTACGTGAAGTACTTCTCGGAACAGGAGGTTTCCTGTTGTTATTGTCTCTATTAATCCGTTCCACTCATATTTTCCAATTTTATTAATGTATAGAATTGTGATAGTCGTTAAGAATAGGTTTTGTTGAATGTTGGTTTATTATCTTTGAGAGTAATGAAAATCGATTTATTGCGTTTTTATTGGGTTATTGTAATTCAATTTCTGTTCTTAATAATTCGGTAACAAACTGAGAGAGTGAACTGAGTGACTATCATTAAATTGCGCTAACGAGAGTTAAGGTAGTTTAATGGATTGAGAATTGAATCAAATAGATAAAATTATGTAACGAGAGATCGTGCATAGGTTTTCGATAGGTTATTGGACAATTTCAGATCTAATTTAGGTTTTAGGTAAATTGTGAATCGAGAGGTTGCAATTCCATAATCTAAATTAGGGTTTGGTTAAAGATTATAACTCAAGAGAGAGTAATCCAACCTAGGACCGTCTAGACCCGGTAATTCAGTAATTTCATAACCAATTAGGTTTTTATTAAGGTCAGATTAAAACCCCTTTCTCTCAATTGGTAGTTACTAGGTTGATTCTTGATTTGGTTGTGCAATTGCTATCTTGTTTATAATTTCAATTAAATTCTTGAATTTGGTTGCTTGATTGAATAATTTTGTACCTAGTTGTTTATTTTGATTTATTGCAAATTTGAGTTAAGCCTTAGATTTTAGGATTGAATTGCTCCTCCTCATGGGATTGACACCTTAGGTAATACGTGAATGACCCGTGCGCTTGTGGTATTATCGAGGTTAAAAATATTAAAACTTATCATATATAAACATGCAATTAAGTTTTTGGCACCATTGCTGGGGAGGCAATTAGTTTAGTTCTTTAGTCTAAGGTCTTTTGTTTTTAAATTAAAAAAAAAGTTAGGGCGTAAAGTTGAGACATATCAAGACTTCTTAGAGTGAGAATGAGACATATGAAGAGTTGAATTCTAAAAAGAGATAAAAGAACGATCATGGAAGATGTATATTATTGGGAGCAAAAGACTCTTACAGATTTCAATGAGCCCCAATTTCGTTGGGGAAATCATCATCCTTATATGAACTCGTACACTTCACGGTAGCAAAACCACCCAAATTTCTATTGGTCCAATAATGTAAGGACTCACTTAGGACATCAAGACCTATTAGGAATTCAACAAGATGAGTCTAGTTCATGGGATTCTAAATTGGATAAGATCTTGGATAAGCTTATAGACATAGAAGAGGGACAGAAGAGACTAAAAGAGCAAATTAAGCAAGTAATAGAAAATCATGTCACTTTTATTTACAATCTGGAGATTCAAGTAAAACATCTTTCTCGTGAATTTTTTAACAGAAGTGTGGAAGACTCTCTGAGAAATAAGGAATTACATCAACGAGAGCAATATGAGGCTATCGCACTTAAGAATGAGGAAGAGCTAAAAGAACCAGTAGAATACTAAGTTGAACCCACCTTATTGAAAACCAAGAGACGAAGAAAGAGGATGAAGAAAAGAATGCCAACCCTCCCTTTTATTCACCAGTTCTTGATATACCATGTGTGAACATTGAAAAATCTTTAGTAGATGTCCACGAAAATCACCTTATACTTTAGATTAATGATGACCAAATGACATTTAACATGAATGATGTATTAAAGAATCCAAAGGAGAGTAGTTTATTTAGGATAATTGATGTGTTCGAATCTTCTGAAGAACAAATGACAACAGACATCGAGTTTGAAGAAGCTGTGAAAGTCTCTATTCATGAAGGAAAGAAACAAAGTAGACGATGGTGATTACCAAAGAAAGAGAGAAACCCACCTTCTTATGGGACAACTTGTTGGATTTGATGGAAGATTTAGGGAGTTTAGTTATTCCCTATTTCATTGACAGTTTATTGAAAAAAGGACATTACTGAGCTTAATTGGTTTTCTCAACTTTATTAATATTGTCCTTCTGATCATTTTGCAATTTGTAGCTTACTCAAAGGCTACAAAACTGATGTTGAACGAGAAGGGTGGAAGCAAACCACTTATAATTGATCTTGGCTGAGTTTTAAAGGATTGAGGTCAAGCTAATGACCATAAATTAGTACGTTTAGTAGTTAGGTTTAAATTATTGCGTAGTTAGATTTGCTTTAAGTTTCAAAATAAGTTCTTAATAATTTGGAATGTTTTGGAGTGCTAACTCTCTTACTTTTTTTTTAAGCAAGTATAAGATCGGGCAATAATCATGGGCATCAAGCACAAGTGATCTCCATCTTCGTTTCTGTCTCCATCACCATCAACACCTTAGTTAACATGACATTTTCGTGTTCTAACCCTTTTCTTTTCATTTTTTAAATATTTTTTCTTATGTTTTTTTGTATATTGTGTTTATTTCCCCCGAGTGTGTTTGTGTACCCTTCTCACATTGAGGACAATGTGTTGTTTAAGTATGGGGAGGGTTGTGAGTTTTTACCTTGAGTGTGAATTTTACATTTTGTATAATAGTTCGTTTAGGTTGCACGATGTGAATTGTGTGAATGCGTTAATGGCCAAAGCTTAACGGGATAGATTTAGCCTTAAACATAGCCTTTAGGTTCTAAAGATTTATTAGCTTGTGAAATTAGTGACCAAAGTTACTTAGGGCTTAATATGCTGGTTAATTAGGATACGATGTTAGTTAATTCACTCTAGGAATTTTCCATACTCATTTATAATTTTAGGTCAATCGAATAAGTGACATTATTTGTACATTTTTATAAGAATGATTAGCTAAAACAATAAGGTAGGAAAAATTTAAAAAAAGAGTTGTTAATTTTTAACTAAAATAACTATTCTGCTAGCCTTCGGGTTATGAATAGAGCTAGTAGCTAATAAAGAATGTGATGTAGCTGAGTAACCTGATCGACACGCATCACAAATGTGTGCCTTCATGTAAAAAGGCTATAATGACATTCCAACCAAGTAGCTTAATAACAACATGACTTAGTTGAGTAATCGAATCGACATTCATCACAAATGTTTGCCTCCGCGTAAAATACTAGGTTTATATCCTTAAAGAAAAAATCAACAAAAAGAATGTTTTTGAATTAAAACTTACCAAACTTGTTAATAGCTTGATTTTTCATGAAAACATATTGAGGAATAGCTACACTTTTGTTTTGACTGAATAATTATCAATGTGTGCGTGTAGGTGATAGGGGTGAATAGACTTAACCTTAAAATTTTGATTAGTTTGTATATTGAGTCCAAGGTGCTTAGACATGTATTTTGCATGTTAATAATTTGGAACAACTTGAATGATGGTGTTTAGAGTTAAATTATTTTGTGAAGTTGAAGTCATTGCCTCATTTGTTGCATTGTGTGTTTTATGTTTTTGTTATTTGTTGTTTTATTTGCTTGAGGACAAGCAAACATTTAAGTGTGGGGATGTTGATAAGTGTAAATTGCATCATGTTTTAGGGTATAGTTTGATATATGTTTAGTTATTAATTCAATAATTTAGTATATGTTTAGGTTAGAATTCTGTTAGTTTGTTAATTATTTGTGTTTTAAGGGTTAGTATAAGCTTTTGAGCTTAAACATTATATTTATGAGGTGCCTTGATGTGTTTGCTAGTGTTCCAGGGTCAATATCGAAGAGCGGAAGAGTTTCAAAAGACATTTAGGCCGAAACAACGGCCCACGATCATAGCTTGATAGTACACGATCGTGACAAAAAGGCTTGATATAGGCCACAATTGTGGCCTACAGGGCCATTGTCGTGGCCTGCGTTGGGTAGATGCATAACCACTTCTAAACTTCACGTTTTGAGGGATTTTAGGACCTTTCGGACCTCGAAAAAAACATAGTTCAATCCTAAACACAAATAAACATAAATAGAACAACAAGAACAGAGAGAGGGAGTTTTTGCATCGATTAAATTTCGAAACCCTAGAGAGCTTTATCAAGAGATTAAGGAAGGAATCGAAGGAAGAGAGACACAGAGAAGAAGCCTACATGAAGTACTTCCCGAAACAGGAGGTTTCCCATTGTTACTGCCTCCATTAATACGTCCCACTTGTATTTTCTAATTTTATTTCAATTTTATTGATGTATAGAATTGGAATAGTCATTAAGAATAGGTTTTTTTAATGTTTATTTATGTCTATACTCACCTTCGAGATTTTTTTATCTTTGAGATTAATGAAATTTGATTTATTGCTTTTTTATTGAGTTATCGTGATTCAATTTATGTTCTAATAATTCGGTAACAAATTGAGAGGGTGAATCGAGTGAATATCATTAAATTATGCTAACGAGAGTTAGGCAGTTTAATAGATTGAGAATTGAATCAAAATGGTAAAATTGTGTAATGAGAGATCGTGTATAGGTTTTTGGTAGGTTATTGGACAATTTTAGATCTAATTTAAGTTTTTGGGTAAATTATGAATCGAGAGGTTGCAATTCCATAATCTAAATTAGGGTTTATAAATTAGGGTTAAAGATTATAACTCGAGATAGAGTAATCCACCCTAGGATCGCCAGACCTAGCAATTTAGTAATTTCATAATCAATTAGGTTTTCATTAAGGTCAGGTTAAAACCCCCTTTCTCTCAATTGGTAGTTTCTAGGTTGATTCTTGATTTGGTTGGGCAATTGCTATCTTGTTTGTAATTTAAATTAAATTCTTGAATTTGATTGCTTGATTGAATAATTTTATGCCTAGTTGTTTATTTTGAGTCATTGCGAATTTAAGTTAAGATTTAGATTTTAGGATTGAATTACTCCTCCTCGTGGGATTGACACCTTAGGTATACTACGCGAATGACTCGTGCACTTGCAGTATTGTCGAGGTTAAAAATATTAAAACTTATCATATAGAAACCTGAGATCAATTACCTTCAGAACTTGCTTTGAATCAGTTTGAGTCTACTAAATGCATGCTTAATATAGATTATTAAGGCCCTTTTTGTGTTAACCTTTGGCTGAAATGACCCACCTGTAATTATCCCTTGCTACCCCCATTGAGCCGTAAGCTTTTATTTCTTGAAAATACCTAAAATTTTTAAAACCTAAAACCCCATTAACCTACCCATTCACAAGCTTAGTAGAGTATAAATTAATACATTAGTTGGGATTATTGTGAAAATTTTTACCGATATGAGTTGAAGATACTTCTACCTGTGAATCACATGGTATATAGTTGCTACCTTATTCATAATTCTTCCATGTATTTGAAAAAAAATGAAAAGAAAAAGAAAAAAAAGGGAAGAACACTTGAGTAGCATAAATAAGTGTAGAGTATTAGTATAGTTACACTTTTGTATCTCAAAATTTTGTTTTGTTATCCCTTTTTACCTGCTTTTTACTTTACGAATGCTTGTGTTAAACCTTTTACCCTCTTTACCCACTTTAACCCTTACCAGATTACAACCCTAAACAAGTACTTTTGATCTATTTATGCATGCAATCATTGTAGAGGAGAATTGGTGTATTAGCAAGCCTATGGTAGTCTAGTTCCCTACAGGAAGTTTGAGCGAAACACTAACTATCAAACACTTGAGAGAAATGAGTGAAACCTTAAGGAAGATTCATTTTGCATCTATACTTATCTTTGAGTGATGGTGTCATGTGTTGAGTTTGCTTATGTACACTAATGAAAAAGTAGTCATGATATGTGTATTAACTTGATATTTGAGTTGGCTAAAATTTAAGGGATTGTATACTTTGATCTTTATGAAAATAAAGTGATAGAATTTGTTGGTTGTATTTATTTTTCTTGAGGACAAAGAAAGATTTAAGTGTGGGGAAGTTGATAGTTATGCATTAGTCTATGTTTCTCTAAGTATTTGGTATGTGTTTCTTACATAATAGTTGATTATTATTGTATTTGTAGCATCCTGTTCCCCATATTAAGGGTTAGATCCTGGGAATACCATATATGAGAAATAGCAATGAGAGAATAGAAAAATGCACTTCATGCTCATGCATAATATAGCATACATACATGGGAAATTGATTATTGCACACATTATAACAATTTTTTCATGCACTCATTTGATATTTCTGGATATAAATGATTAATTTAATGTGATTATAATGTGAATTATGGATTTTATGTTTTGAAAATTTATTTGGTGTATTAAATTAGTGATTTAGAATTTTTGGTAAAATTTGGGAATTTTCTGAAAAATTGGATAATTTTGGACTAGGAAAAATGCCAAGTGGCAGAACAACTGAATAATGGTAGTAGAAATAAGAGTCAAATGATAGTGGAAATTTTTATAAATGACATTTGGATTTAATGACATATGTCATTGAAATTTGGAGACAATTGGAGTAGAAATTGGAATTAAATAGACTAGTTGTTAAAGGAGGGACAAAGGAAATTATGAAAAAGTGACATGTGACAATGACATGTGTCACTTGCCACACCACTTGTTTCACCCAAGATATTTTTATCTTGCAAGACTATCTCTAATTGTCTTTCATTTGGACAAAGCACATTTTCTTCTTCTCTATATATTTGTTCTTCATCTATTTTATTCTTCTCTTCTTCCATCCATATACGACACTCTCTTTTTACAACCCTTATGATCTTTGATTTTTCGCAACTCCTTTACTTTGTTTCTTTAAGCTTCTTGTTGTCTTCTTCCTCTTTGTTACCAAAAACCTAGCTCATTCCTCTTTAAATCATGATGATCGTATGAATATGGAAAGCTAGGGTTGAGTGTGGTTTGAAGATCTTGAAGCTTAAACAAGTAAGTAGCATGTTATTCTTCTTGAATTGTTGAGTGAAACATGTATGATGATAGTTAGATGTTGAAAGATCATCAAATGGTGATGAAAACATGTTAAAATTTGGATGAGAAATGGATGTACTGATTTTGTATTTATGATGATTAATGATTCATAAATTGATGTAGAGATGATTTGGAGTTAGAATGAGTCCTAAAATGGGGTTGAAAGAAGTGCAGAAAAATTGAGTTGTAAATGGATGTTCATGCTTTATTTTTGGTGTATGTGATCAATCATGGGTTTGATTTGTGTATAGATGGTGTCGAACTGAAATTGGGGTATAAATGAAGAGGAAATAATGAGGATATAGGTTAGAAATGACAGACTAAGCAAAAGAGATGAACTAAGATGAGAATGATGATGAGGTGTGCTGGAATATGTTAGATGTAGTGTTTTCACTGAACATACATCTGTGATTTAGCCATATCTTTATATGTAGACATCAAAATGAAGGAATCGAATTTTAATTCTGTCTCTAAAAGTCTTGAAATTCGACTTGAAGTTGAGTACTAGGTATTGTTGCATTTTCTGAACAATATTGAGTAATTTATGTATAACTTGCAGCATACTAAACCAAATTGTATTAATTTGGGTCTTTAAAAATTTAAGACATATATGAACAATTTATTAGAAGAAAGTGTTGTCAAAAAACCTCATTTACTAGGTTATAATGGTCATACAAAATTGACCTGAAAATAGAGCTGGAAAAAGTTGGAAACTGGAATGCTTAATGAAGGCAGGAACTTTCTGCCAACAAATCCCACGTCCGTGGGAAAATGGGAATTTCCCATGAACGTGGGAATTGGTTAAACAGCACACATAATTTTTTTTGTTTGGATTGAAGAAGCAATTGGTTAGGGACTTTCATGTGATGCTTCTAGGCTTGAATGAAGCTTGAAATGAACTTAGTATGATGCTTGAACAAGTGATTAAATAAGTGATGTTTAGGGTAATGATTGAGGATAGAGATTAAGAATGAATTGCTATATATCAAGTATTCAAATCTGGAATTTTGAGATGTTATGGGAATAAAAGTGAACCTATGATGTCTAAAATGATTCAATTAAGATGAGTGATGAGTATTAAGTAAAGGTGAATGAGAATTGAATACTTGGTGATCTTATAATGCTAGAAAAATAATTGGAAAGCATATATGTGATAGATATATGATTGATGATATTAAATTAACAAAGTTCTTTGATCTACGAAAGCATAAGCTTGGCATACATAAATGATGTTGTTAATGATCAAGTGATGTGATTAAGGATAAATACCCGGGCTAATCAAATTGAGTATGCATTATACATTACACATATATAATATGTATAATTGATTGTTTATGTGATTGTCCAATTAATAATGTGTGTGTAATATGTGTATTGAATAATGTTGATATATAGGATAGAATATCCGCATTCAGATTTCCTGATCATGGAAGCTAATGCTAATCTAGAGCGTACTGTGAGTCGACCTAGATGGTCTCATTTCATTGTTTGTTCTGATTTCTATTTCTACATTGAATGACTACGATTATGATTATTCTACAATGTGAATATGATTGATATGAATGAGATTTGCCTATGTTGATGCCGAAAAATGAAGGTATGAGACTTGATGTTGGGACCCCGCCCTTGCGAGTCACGTGCCCGACGTCCTAAGTGACATCTGGACGCGCATCCCACAAGGGTGGCGTGCCCACACCAGTCAATCATCAAAAAGAACTCGCTTTTCCTATTTCCGAACAGATTTTGGGAAAACTCAAATTGGAAATTTCAATTGGACCTCTTCAGAACATTTGCTACCTATTGTATTAAGTCTCTAATGACACCAAAATCATTCAATTTGGTTCAAAAATCTGAACGTTATAGCCTAAATATTTTCCGATTGTTTTTGCACTGATATAGTACACTATACCCAACTTCACTTTAGAAATTGAAAGTCTTAGGGACTGAATTAAAATTATATTCCTAAAGATAATTTGTATCTCTGCGTGTCTATCTTATTTATAATCAATAATCATCTCATTTTGAGCTCCACAAATCAATATATCATCAAAATACTGAAGCATGCTCAGTAAAAATATCCAACTCACACTCTTCCAACCGATCCCATCACTTTGATTCAATAAATCTTTTCAAATTAATACCAAAAGATACAAAATTTTTTTTATAGATATAGGAATGTGTTAGGAATCCAATTCTTTAAAAATCAGGTCATTTGGAGGTCGAACGACAAAGTTATGGTCAAAAGAGTGAAACATGTTCAGGCTGGGGGAAAGGACCTGTGGGTTGCAATCGTGCTTATCGCGAGTTTCCTCTTCTCTCTTTTCTTTCTCCGACTTATCTTGGTAAAAAGGGAATAACTTTCACTACAAGTATCTGATGAAGGTAATTCAAAGACCGTTTTAAATAATAGTTCTATATCTACAATTTCCATGAAGACCTCAGAAACAAAATTTTCCTCTAAATGGGTAAAAATTTCAAAATACTATAGCTGTCTCGAAAGTCCATCCTATGCAACATCCCAAACTTCTAATAATCATATCTCTCAACTCCAATGTCCAAAAA
>JAOQMS010000001.1:11206003-11219656 GCA_027563885.1 Erythroxylum longipes | reverse complement strand
ACACAGACGATGCATCCTTACAGAGGAAGATGACGTCACCCAGAGGAAGATGACATCATCACAGAAGAAGTTTGTTCTCAGAGGATACAAAACATAGACGATGCATCCTTACAGAAGAAGATGACTTACAGAAGAAGATAGCTTACAGAGAAGATGACTTACAGAAGATGATAGCTTATATAGAAGATGACTTACAGAAGATGCATCTCTTCAGACGATGCACCCTTACAGAAGAAGATGACGTCACTCAGAGCAAGCTGACGTCATCACAGAAGGAGTTGGTTCACAGAGTAAGTTGATTTACAGAAGAAGATGACATCACCCAGAGGAAGATGACATCATCACAGACAATACCTCTAAACTTCTGAACATCTTCACTTGTAAAGATCCTAACTTTTGACTCCGATGTATAAAAATTTCATGCTATATATCATTGGAAAGGTAGAAAAATAATCTAAAATTTCCAAGAAGGCAACTTCATCCAATTCAGACTAGATCAATTCATATTTTCCTCTTAAGTACAAAGACGAATTTTACATTCATCCACTAATGTACTGTACCCAGTTCTCAGCTTCATGAAATTTTGAGAATCTTAGAGACAGAATTGAAATTCGATTTCTTCATAAGAAATGTAGCCATATGTTTCTAGTGTAATCTAAGAAAATAATCATCTCATTTTGATAACTAAAAAAAAAGTTATGGCTACTAGACCGAAGCACACTCAGTGAACATTTTCCATATCACTACCACTTTTGTTTCTAAATCTTTCCCTATCACAACTCATAATAAGATCATCTTCTCTACTTCATTTTCAACTCCATATCATCTATATAGATATTATAGTCCATGATTAATCATGAACACCCATAACAGAACATACATACATACATACATACATACATACATATATATATATATATATATATATCCGTGCTCTTTATCACTTTCACCATAATTTTGCCCATTTCATAGTCTCTCACTACCAAAATCACCAAAGCAAAACATGACCCTATCCACACTTCTCATGTACTACTCGAAATTTTCTAAGAAAAGTTTCAGGGTCCAACAATTATAGGGAAGATATCAAAAGCCTTCAGATGTTAGGGACATAAGGTTCAACATAATGTCAGAAAGGAGAAAAAAGGAGCATAGGGGCATAATTACACCAACAACATCATTTCCACCAAGTATTAATATTAAATGAAAGATTAGCGTAACAACACAGAGCCAAACCCAAAAGGATTTGAATGGAATAAACATATAAAAGTGTGTTTTTTAAAAGGGTATTTCAAAAACCATAACTAAGTTTTGATTAAGAGTTAACTGCCAATAATCTTATTACGGGAACCCTTTCTCTTTATGAGATTCCACCTTTCGCTTGTTTTTGCTCCAAATATGAAATTCTTGCTCTCTGTCTCTCTCTCTCTCTCTCTCTCATAAATTCTAAGAAATCGCGATTTTAAATTGTGAATTATATCAAATTTATCATTGAACTTTAATTATTAATAATCAAATAATTTGAATCATGGAATTTATAAGAAATTATATGTGCTTAGAATTTATTCAATACACATTAGAATATGACAACTTTAAATTACTTTATTATAAAAATTAAAAATAATTTTTTTAATTTAAGTGCTAAACTAAATATAATTCATATGTTTTAATTTTGGTTTTTGGAAGGCTTTAAAAAGTTTTAAGCAAGTTATTCTTTTTATTAATAAAAAATTGTTAGTTTTGTGATCCAAGCCCTTTATTTCTTATCTTGTAATCATATAGACCAACCTTGAGGATCTCAATCAAAAAATATCTATATTTATCCTAAAAATTTAATTATCGAAATAGGAAAGTCTAACTTTAGGTATTTATATTATTTTGTGAGAAAGATAGTCATCATCCTTAATTTAGAATTCAAGTATGACATCATCATAGAAAGAATTTATTACCTCATCAATTGTTTAGATTATCTTGCATTTTTATGTTCCAATTTTACGGTAAAATACTTTACTCTTCGATGTTGAACTTCCCCATCAGACAAATGAGATGAGCACTCAAAATCATCTTATCTTTTTCTTTCAAAGCTAACCACCTTCTCCCCAACCTTCACCATTCTCAATAATAGTCCATATATATATATTACCTTCTGGACAATGACATATTTTTAACTTCTTTTCCACCAGCTAATCTTAGAAACAATACGTTCAACATTTATTTACATTTAATTTCCAAAACAAAGCTTAAAACTTTTTTAAACAAATTCTATAACAAACTAAGCTTGCAAGTCTAGCTCTCATTTTAGATTTGGAACAAGTTCCAAATGCACCACCTCTCTTTTTTTTTCATTTGCTCATGTTAGATTAAATTGACCTCATAAACCGGAATGCTTATGTTTATCTTCCATATGGGTTCAAAATCCTTGTAGCCACCAATTATGCTTTATATATGTATTATGAGTTTCAACATACTTTCGAGAAGCGACACAGGTAAAACTTGTTAATCGCTACCTGAGTGGACCAAGGATTAAGTTGTTAATTTAGCTTTTGAATACTTTGGGGGTATCCAAAGCAATTAAGTTGTTAATTTAATCATCATTACTTAACTTGAATAGGACATTTAGTTCATAGATATTCCTAGTTTTAATAAAAAATATTATCAAAGAATTTAAAATATTACAAATAAAAAGATTGAATTTTTATTAATCATTAAATAACTAATCAAAAGAGTTTTAAATTTCCAATCCAATAAAAAATAATCAGCTTGACATATCAGATATGTGTAAAGTCTCTAAAACAGTATATTGCTATTACCGGCAACCTTAAAATAGAGAGCTAAGCATTGGGTTATTTGATTTGAAATAATGTACAAATCATAATTTGATGGACCAAATTCAGATGAGTTGTTTAGGCCTCACAACCCAACCCCTAGGGATAGGTGGATTGAGGGTTTAGTCAGATAAGTTGTTAACGTTAATTTTCTACTATAATATTTTACAAGTAGATAAACTAACAATAATAGCATATTAATATTTAACAATTATAGCTCAATATATTGTAACAAGTAATAACCAAAAAGCTTTTCTGGCAAACAATCATAATCACGTATCTTTCATTTTGCATCATATAATTATAAATTAGTCTTTACTAAATTAAACCAAATATAAATTATTGTTTTAAATTATATGATTTTTAAATACAAACAAACAAACAACAATAACATACATAAGTCTTCATAAAATATAGAACAATTTATACATGTTGATAGAAATTGTAAATTGTATTATATTTTCCATGCCAAAGACTATACTAGTCCATCAATTTATAGGTATATAATTAGCTAAAAAAAGGAAATAGTTTTAGGTCAAGTCTACAATAAATACCAAGATTTTAGGTTGTAAGTTTGGCTACTATTAAGGCTATAATACATACATTAATATTCGTCTTCAAACTCAATATTGGTAGAGAATTTGCCAACTGGAGTTTGGAAATTGAATTGTGAAATTGTTGAGGTGTATGACCTCTAGTGAATATATTACCAATCTGATCTTAGGATGTGACAAGAAGGAGATTGGTTGTACTTTAAAGAACATAATGACACACAAAGTGAGAATTACTCCCAATATGTTTAGTACGCTTATGGAATATATTATTATGGGCTATTTGGATTGGATAGCGCTATGATTATCACAATGGAGCATGGTAGTTAAGGAATGAGAGAAACCCATAACTTGGAGAAGCCACCTTAGTCAAAGGAGTTCAGAAGTAGTGTCTGTAAGGGCTTGATATTTTGCTTTAATTTTTCATCGAAAACAACAATTTGTTTTTACTATACTAGGACATTGGAGAGGTTTTATAGAATAAGTAATTACCTATGGTGGAGCATCTATCTGTGAGATCTCTAGCCCAAGCGACATCAGAATCATTTAAGAAATGGATCTCATGTAACAAAGTACCCTTCATATAATGAAGAGTACGAAAGACAAATACAAAATGAGTTGTGCAAGGAGCAGACATGAACTTATTGACAATATGAACTACATATGCTATATTAGAACAAGTGATAGTAAAGTAGACAAGACTTCCCACTAGTTAGTAATAGAGAGTATCATCATCTAGGGGAGTACCATTAGTAGCTATGAAATGAGCATTAGTCTTAATTGAAGTGTTACAATTTCTGTCATCAGTGAGTCCTGCATGGGAGATTAGTTCAGTAGCTAATAGCTAATTCGTATTTAGCTCAAAGTTTTAAAATTGATTGAAGTTGTAATATTGTAAGTATACAGCTCGTATAAAATAATATAGCAAGTTATCACTTCCTTAAGGATTGGTTAGTTACGTTGTAATTCAAATTGACTTTTGTTTGAGTAAAACAAATAATGAGAGATTGAAATAGCAAAATTCCACAATTTAAAGGCTTGAAAACACACTTCAAAATGTCATAAAAATAAGAACACAATTTTGGTTTAGAGAATCAAATTATAAAGTTTAAGCTCCATACCATATAATCCCTCACTTTGGGAATGTAATCAAGCTTATTCCTAGGCATTCTAATGTATTAAACCTTTCTCTCTTAATACTCGAACCAAGTAACTATGAAATAGTGATTAAAGTTCGGTATGTGATCTCTCAACCTGCACACTTTATTTAACCGTTAAGTGGACATGAAGTAACCTATTGGACAACCATCAAAACATCCAAGATCTCTCTCTAAATTTTTTATTAGCTTGATGTGTGAAGTATTCTTAAGGCTTGCCCACTCTCCTTGTACATCCAAACTGATTCCTAACTCCATTTCTCAATGTAAGCAAGGAATATAAAGTCCACACATTATAAGAATTAAAGCAAACCATACATTAAACGAAAGTGAGTTCTTACATAGTTATGGTAAGAATGGCCCTAAAATCTATGTAGAAATCCTTTACAATCATCAACAACATCGTCACAACAAGTCCATACATCTTTTTCATATAATAACTAAACAAAAGAATAAGAGAAGAGAGAATAGAAGGCTTATAGGTTGAACAAAAAAATTGGAACTTGGTATGGTAGCTTTGAGATCTCAAAATCAATTGATTCTCCTCAAAAATCAACCCAAAAATGTTTCTATCTTCCTCCTTTTGATGTGCTACACGAACCTCTTCTTTTTCTAGGGTTTAAAATAGGGGTTTTTAATACCCCTCTGGGTGCTTAATCCAACTTAGGATGCAAGTGTCTAGTTGGCGATTCCAGCTTCTACCTGGGTCACGATCATGACTAATGAGTTATGATTATGACCTATTGTTTTCCAACCTTATTTTCTTGTTTTATTTCTGTTTTGATACCTACAACAAGTACACATGCAAATAAGTTGATAACCAATGCAAATAAGGTCTAAATCCTGCCCAAACATTGACATACAACTATGCAAAATGTATGTACATTAAAACACATGAAAAGCATGCAAAACCTAAGCTTAAAAACCTTCATTTATAACCTAACATGCAATTATCATATACAATCACATACACATGCAAGTTATATGAAAATAATACAAAACCTAGGCTAAACAGCCTAGTATGTATACTAAATATGCACATTATCACATAAAATGACTTAAACAATCCTATAACAAATATCATTTATCAACTCCTCCACACTTACACTTTTGCTTGTCCTCAAGCAAAATCAAACATAAAACAACACCATGCAATCAAATTCATACAAGAATGTAGACATGCAACATAAAAATTAATGGTTCAATTGTCTCAACCTTATGGAATAACTTGGTCTTAAACAACAATTATTTAACGAGTTCCAATATATCAACCAATTCTATCATGTTTAAGCACTTTAATATAAACATACATATCAATCAAGATACACCTATGAGACTTACATACATGCGTTTACTATTATCTATCAATTGCAAAGGTTAACTATCACTAATTATCCTCCTATGAAAATTATTGCTATTTTTACAAGATCAGTAGTTTTTATTCACACGTGTCACTTTTTCAATTTTTTTAACGCTAACCTAGTCTTTTGACACGAAGGCAACAATTTATGGTGAATGTCCCTAGGTTACTCGACTAGGTTGCATTTTTTATTCAGCTTGGTTGGAGAATCATTTTAGCCTTTTGACGCGAAAACAAACATTTATGATGAATGTCCCTAGTTACTCAACTATATCACTACTCACAACTGGCTACTAGCTCTATTTTTAAGCCTATGGGTCAGCAAAATAGTTGTTTATTCAAAACATACACATTTATTTATTTATTTTCTTTTTTCACATTTTTAACCTACTTCATTTCTTTATAGACAATTATTTACATGAAAGTTAACTAGGATTTTTTACCCATTTGAATGAATTGTAATGATAAACATATGAAAGTGAGTGATATAAAATGTAAAATTAGATTTTATATCCTAATTAACATACATATTTATATTAAAGACGTTTAACATAGAACTTACTAAGCTGATATATTTTCACAAGTTAAACAATTTTGTTCAAAAGTAAGATAATTCTCATTAAAATTTCAACCATTAGCATTCACCCAGTTAAGCATATGCAAACCAAATGAGAAAAAGAAAACAATTTAGAAAAATAATTCAAAAAAATTCACATTACAAAACATGGGGAATCATACATACAAACAACATGCAATGAGTTATATATACAAGTAAATGAAATTGCATACCACTCCCCACATGCAAATGACGCATTATCTTAATGTGTGAAAGTGATATGCAATGGGACAACTAAACACATAACATAAATAAAATAAATAAAAATTAAAGGCAAGAGAATGGTTATGGAGATTATCATGGCGAAGGTGTCAGCAACGACATTTATACTCCTTAAATTTTAAAAATTTTGAGGATTTTCTTATTTTTATAATGTTATTAGCCTTACATCTTCACCAACCATACCTTAATCTCTCTTTTCTACAACAAGCAAAGAAAAACTTAAAAAATGTTAATTTAGCAAAATACACGAACATAAAGAGAATAAATGTATATACAAACTAGTGCTAGGTTTAAAGACACTAGCATGACTTCTTTATAATGCTCAGATTACTTCATAATGCTTGGATTACTTGAGGTGGGAGAGGGAAAGCACTTCCTAATCCTGGGGCAAATGCCCTCGAAAATAAGGCTTATACCGGTGACCTTTGATCTTGAATGTCTCACCTTTGTCATTGGTCAACTTTAATGCACCATGTGAGAAAACTTTAGTGACTTAAAACAGGCCAATCGATCTTAATTTCAGCTTACCAAGAAATAATCGAAGGCGAGAGTTGAACAATAAAACCATATCTTCAACCTTGAACACCTTTTTCAGAAGAGCTTCATGCCATTTCTTGGCTCATTTCTTGTACAGTTTGGCATTCTCATAGGTGTGAAATCTTAACTCCTCCAATTCATTAAACTGCATCAATCTTCTCTCACTGACTACTTTAAAGTCAAAGTTCAATGCTTTGATTGCCCAATACGCCTTATGCTCTAACTCCACTGGTAAATGACAACCCTTGCTATAAACTAATCTATAGGGCATAATGCCAATGGTTGTCTTGAAGGCTTTCCAATAGAGCCAAACTACATCATCTAACTTGATTTCCTAATCTTTTCTCGAACTGTTGATAGTCTTCTCCAAGATTTTTTCAGATTTCTATTCACCACTTCAACTTCCCTACTTGTTTGAGGGTGGTAAGGCGTTACAATTCGGTGTTGCATCCCATTTCTTTTCAGCAAATCCTTAAATGTTTTGTTACAACAATGTGTACCTTTGTCACTGATTATGATCTTAAGCACTCCGATCCTATTAAATATTCACTTGATAAGTCTTTGAACTGCTCGACGATCATTTGCTGGAGTTTCCACAACCTTGTTCCATTTTGATATATGGTCAACATCCACCAGGATATAACTATTTCTGAACAAGGACGAAAACATACCCATAAAGTCTAGCCCTCAAACATCAAAGATTTCAACTTTGAAGATTGTCAACACAGTTATTTCATATCTTTTCGAAATGTTATCTTTTCGAAATGTTCCCGACTCTCTAGCATCTGTCATAACTTTTCACAAAGTCCTGTTCATCCTTGAACAATTTTGGATAAAATAATTTACACTCTAACCCTCTTGTGGTTGTCTTGTTAGACTGGTAATGTCTTGCATACAAAGAACTATGACAGTAAGCTAAAACAATAAAAAATTCATTATCTGGAAAACATCTCCTAATTAATCCATCAACATTTTTTTTTTACAAAATTGGTTCCTCTCACATATATTGCACACAATCATGTAAAAATATTTTTCTCTGCTGGTAAGAAAAATGAGGCGAAAGGATAGCACCAGTGACGTAGTTTACAATGCCCGCAAACTATGGAATACTTAATTCATTTATCAAGAATAATGCCTCATCGAAGACTTGTTCATTGATTTCTATTTATGGGTGTAACTCCCCTCTATCTAACCTTAACAATTAATCAGCTACCATGTTTTCTGCTCCGTTTTTTTTATCCTTGATTTTAATATCAACTTCTTGTAGGAGTAGGATCCACTGGATGAATTAGGGTTCACATATATCTTGGAAAAAGATACCTCAGTGCCACATGATCTATAAACATAACAACCTTCAAACCCCGTAAGTAAGAATGAAACTTGTCACATGAAAAAACTACAGCTAATAGTTATTTTTCTGCAATTGTATAGTTAAGTTGAGGTCCTGTTAAAGTCCTGATGATGTAGCAGATGGCATGCAACTTTTTGTCCTTACACTATCCTAACACATATTTAATTGCATAGTCACTGGCATCACAAATCAATTCAAATGGTAAACTCCAGCCTGACGGCTATATAATAGGTGTTGATGTCAATTCGCCCTTTAACCTGTCAAAAGCAAGTCAACAATCATTATAAAAAACAAAAGGTACATCTTTTACTAATAAATGAGTAAAGGGTTTGGAAATTAATGAAAAATCCTTTATAAATTGTCGGTAGAATCCAACATGCCTTAAAAATGCTTTGACCCCTCGGACTTGTTTAGCTGTGGAAGCTTATCGATGACTTTGGTCTTTGTTTTATCCACTTTAATACCATTACAGGATATCTTATGTCCCATGTCCCAACACAACTCCTTCCTAAACCATGAAATGACCTTTCTCCCAGTTTAAGACTAAATGGGACTCTTCACACCTTTGGAGAACTTTGTCTAAAATTTTCAAACACTGCTCGAAAGGATCTCCAAATACTAAATAATCATCCATAAATACTTCTATAAAATCCTCAATCAGGTTTGCAAAAATTGCCATCATACACCACTAAAATGTAGCTGATGTATTACAAAATCTGAATGGCATTTATCGATACGCAAAAGTACCATATAGGCATGTAAAAGTTGTCTTATCCTGATCATCTAGATATATAAATACTTGATTGTGGCCAAAATACCATCTAAAAAGCAATAAAATGTATATCCAGTAACTCGCTCTATCATCTGATCAACAAAAGGCAATGGAAAATGGTATTTCTTTGTTGCCGAGTTAAGCTTCCTTAATTTATGAAGACCTACCACCTGATAACTGTTTGGGTTGATATTAGCTCACCCTTCTCATTTTTCACCATTACTATCCCACCTATGTTGGTTACGCACTATACTGGACTCACCCACTGGCTATCTGATATTAGGTATATAATTCTTGCATCCAAAAGCTTGATAATCTCCTTTTTAACAACTTCCTGTATGTTCATATTCAATCTCCACTAGCTAGGACTTATCCCTCAGATGTCTGATATTTGCCACCCTATAGCTCTCATTCTTCTCTTTAAAATCTCAACCACTTTCTTTTCTAGTTCCTCTTCCAACTAATTTGAAATAATTATTAGTAATGTTTGATCCTTACCCAAAAATGTGTACCTTAAATGTACTGATAGTGGTTTGAGCTTAATGGTCGGTGGTTTCTCAAAAGAAAGTGGGGTTGGTGACTCTATTCACTCTACAGGTTCTTGCTTTTGATTTTCATCTAACTCCCCTTCTTCCATCCTTATCTGATTGTCATCTACTTTACTTTTTTTCTCAATCATTACTCTTTGCTATTCCTCCACACAATCATCCACCACATTAACTTTCATACAAATGTTTCGCTCAGCTTTACTTTTCAATGTCCTATTCATGTTGAATTCGACCTTTTCATCGACAATATGCATAATTAAGATCCCATCATTAACTGGCCTAGTGTTCATGAATGAACATCCCAGAATGAGCAGACACTGCCTGCCTTCTACAATATCAAGAATCACAAAGTCAATAGGAATAATAAATTTGTCAATCTTTACCAGAACATCTTCCACAACTCTAAATGGTTTTTATCGACTGATTTGCTAACTAAATTATCATTAAGGTTTTCTTTATATCGTCTAACTTTAATTTCCTAAAAATAGACAAAGGCATAAGATTAATACTTACACCAAGATTACATAAACATGAAAATTCTACACCATTAACATTGCAAGTAATAGTGGAACTTCCTAGATCTTTTAATTTTGATGTCATGTTATTGGTCATCATCGAACTATAACTAACTATTAAGGCTACTATATGCTTCAAATCCCAATTCTACTTGCGGGAAAGTAGCTTCTTAAAAAATTTCGCATAGTTGGGCATATGTTCAAGAACTTCTGGAAGCAAAAACTCAAATGCAGCTTTTTAAGCTTTTTCAAAAATTTACAAGTTGGGTCTCTGCAGGGTTCTGCTTTAATCTCTATGGAAATGTTAACTTGGGTATGTATAATGGAGTTGGAATGTAGGGGGTTCCTCCTTTTCTATTACCTTTTTTTTGCCTCTCTCTTGACTTATCTCAACCTGATCTTTGGCTTCCTTCTGAACTAGTTTTGCCAACTCCTTCCCACTTCTTAAATGCATTGCTTAACTTACACCTTCGGGTTGAATTCAGTAGTACTAATAAGGTTACTTAAATTTCTGACTGTAAATGTGGTTGTAAGCTGGCCCATTTGTACCTCCAGGTTATGGATGGAAGATGTATGATTCTTGAGCATTAGGTTATTCCTTGCTTATGTCTTTTTTTATTCTTCATCCATACTGTTAACCTTGGAGCCTATAGAGTCTATTGTATTAATTATTTTGACAAATTAGGATTCCATCTTTAACTTAAGGCTTTTGTACTTTGACTCCCAATTTCCTGACTTATCTTGGAATCTTAAAGGTCTTTTATGGTCTTAAATTTACACTTGCATTATTAATCTAGAAAAAAATTGTGGTTTTCCACCTAGAGTTATGAGTGCTTAAGAAGGATTGTTACCTGACTGTTTTGGCACACTTAAATAATTTGCTTGTTCTATTCCATCATTGCTTAACAAATAGCATTCTATTGACGTGTGCTCATATTGTCCATATATTTTATAAACCTGTTGCATTGTGTTTATTGAACTACATGAGGCATTGATGTTGTTCAGCTTTTTGGTTAATGCCTGCTATCTCGCCTGTATGGTTGAAGCTGACTCTGTTTCCATGATTCCCTTTTGTTTCTTCATATTTTATGATCTAATTCTTTCAGATTACCATAGGCAGTTGTTAGTGGCTATATCATCAATAAGATCATACGCAATATCGATGGTTCTTCTCATCAACGAGCCTTTAGCTACTACATTAATTGTACTCCTGGTCGCTGAATTAACTCCATTATAAAATTTCTACAATAACAATTCTCTAGGCAGGCTATGCTACAAATAACTTCTCTATAACTCTTTGAATCTCTCTCATGGCTTGTAGAGAGATTCTTTGTCATACTACTAAAAAGTTGTGATCTCTTTGACAATATAGGTTGTCTTTATTAATGGAAAGTACTTAGCTACAAAACTTGCACTAACTGGTCCCATATAGTAACATTCTCCAGATTAATAGAATTTATCCATGCCTTTGCCCGATCTTTTAGTGCAAAGGGAAAGAGCCTCATCTTTGCTGTCTCCTCGGATAATCCATTATATCTAAATATATTGCAATTTTCCAAAAAAAATTAGCAAGGTGAGAATTTTGATCCTCATGTGGTAAACCATAAAATTGAACACTAGTTTGTAAAATATTCAATAAAGCAAGCTTGATTTAAAATTTGTTTGCATTAATAGGCAGTATGTTGATCCCCTGTTGGTTAGGATTGAACCCGAATCGTATAAGATCCATTAATGTTCTTTATTGACTGCCTTGATCTCCTTGATCTGCCATTATCTTTTTTATTTTGTCTTGAAACCTTACTTTCCTTAATTTCCTTTCAATTTTGGTGATGTTAAGTTCGCTTAATCTGCTCGCACTTTCAAAACTTCTCGTGTACTTGTACCTTTTACATATAAGAAAAAGTATCAAATAAAAATAAAAAGAAAACTTAAATCAAAACAATTTAAATCACACTTAATGCTAGGTGCAATCCTCATCAATGGCACTAAAAACTTAATAGCTACTTCGTGTTTAGCTCAAAGTTTTAAAATTAATTGAATTTACTATACCACAAGTATGCAACTCGTATAAAATAGTATATAAAGGTATCATTTCCTTTAGGATTGGTTAGCCACCTTGTAATTCAAATTGAATTTTGTTTTAGTAAAGCAAAAACTGAGAGATTGAAATTGCAAAAATTTACATTTCAAAGGCCTGCAAACACACTTCAAAATGTCACAAAAATAAGAACACAATTTTGGTTTAAATAATCAAATTATAAAGGTCAGGTTCATTCTCTCCATATCATGTAATCCCTCACTTTAGTAATGTAATCATGCTTAGTCCTAGGCATTATAATATATTGGCCATTTCTCTCTCAATATTCTAACCAATTAAGCCTAAAATAACTATTAAATTTTGATCAATGTACACACTTTACTTTACTGTTAAGTGGATATGAAGTAGCCTATTAGATAGCCATCAAAACATCCAAGATCTCTCTCTAAATGTCTTACTAGCTTGATGTGTGAAGTGATTATAAAGGCTACCTACTCTCATGGTACATCCAAACTAATTTCCTAACTCCATTTCTCAATGTAGGCATATAAAGTCCATACATCATAATCATTAATACAAACCATACATTAAACCAAAGTGAGTTCTTACATAGTTATGGTAAGAACGACCCTAAAATCTACTTAGAAATCCATTACAGTCATTAGAAACATCCTCAAAACAAGTCCATACATCTTCTCCATACAATAACTAAACAAAAACAAATGAGAGAAGAGATAATAGAAGGTTTATGAGTTGAAGAACAAAGCTGGAACTTGGTGTGGTAGCTTTGAGGTCTCTTGATTCTCCTTGAAAACTCACCTAAGAATGTGTCTATCTTCCTCCTTTTGGTGTGCTGCATGACCCACTTCTGTTTCTAGAGCTTAAAATGGGGTTTTTATAACTCATTGGTTGCTTAAACTGACTTAGGATGTAAGTGGAGCAAACTGGAATTGCCAGCTAGAAAGCTAGAATATTCCAACTTCTATATAGGTCACGATCATGACCAACAACTCATATGATCATGACCTACTTTTTTCTAGCCTTATTTTCTTCTTTTATTTCTCATTTGATACCTATAACAAGTCCACATGCTAGTAACTTGATAATCAATGCAAATCAGGTCCAATTCTGCCCCAACATTGACATACAATCATGTAAAATGTA
>JAOQMS010000001.1:11190847-11205903 GCA_027563885.1 Erythroxylum longipes | reverse complement strand
CCATGTATACAGAAATTCAAATTCAAAAGCATGTATGCTAACATTATGCATGAGCATGAGATGCCATATATATATATATATATATATAAACTATCTTATTGCTATTTTCTCTATTACAGAAGTCTTTGGTTCTAACCCTTGATTTGGGGATGGGATGTTACACATTTACCTTGAATGTCTTACCTTTGCCATTGGTCAACTCCAATGCACCATGTGAGAAAACTTTAGTGACTTGAAACGGGACACTCCATCTTAATTTCAGCTTACAAGAAAATAATTGAAAGTGAGAGATGAACAATAAGATCATATCTCCAACCTTGAACTCCTTTTTCAGATGAGCATCATGTCATTTATTCATTCGTTCCGTATACAATTTGGTATTCTCATGGATTAGCAATCTCAGCTCCAATTCATTCAAATACAACAATCATCTCTCACCGACTACTTTTAATTCAAAGTTCAACACTTTAATTGCTCACACCTTGTGCTCTAAATCCACTAGTAGATAATAAGCCTTAACATAAACTAATCAGTAGGGTATGGTGCCAATGATTGTCTTGAAGGTTGTGCAATAGGCCCAAACTTAAACATCTAGCTTAGTTGCCTAATCTTTTTTCAAACTAAAATCTTTTTCAGCTCTCTATTCATCACTTCTACTTGCCCACTCATCTAGGGGTGGTAAGGCATTGCGACTTGGTGTTGCACCCCATATTTTTTCAACAGAACCTCAAATAGTTTATTACAAAAATGTGCACCTTTGTCACTGATTAACCATTAGCACTCCAAACATGTTAAATATGCTCTTGATAAATCTCTGAACTACTTAACCATCATTTTTTTGAGTTGCCATAACCTTGAACCATTTTGATACATAATTAACACCCACTAAGATATAAGTATTTCTGAACGAGGAAAAAAAACAAACCTATAAAATCTAACCCCAAAACATCAAATATTTCAACTTCTAAGATTGTCGATAGTGGCATCTCATATCTTTTTGAAATGTTACTAACTCTCTGATATCTGTCATAGCTTTTCACAAAGTCATGTACATCTTTGAACAATGTTCGCCAAAATAATCCACACTCTAACACTCTTATGGCTATCTTGTTGGCTCCGTAATGTCTTGCACACAAAGAACTATGGCAGTGAGTTAAAACATCACAAAATTCTTTATTTGGAACACATCGTCTAATTAATCCATCAACATAATTTTTGTACAAAATTGGTTCCTCACATATGTATTATGCACAATCACGTAAAAATCTCTTTCTCTGTTGGTAAAAAAAATTGAGGCGGAAGGATACTAATTATGATGTAGTCCGCGATGTCCACAAACCATGGAATACTTAATTCATTTACTAAAATAATGTCTCATTAGGGAATTGTTCATTGATTTTTACTTATGGGTACAACTCCCTTTATTCCAACCTTGACAAGTGATTAGGTACCATGTTTTCCACTCCTTTTTTATCTTTGATCTCAATATCAAAATCTTGTAGGAATAGGATCTATTAAATCAATCGAGGATTTGCATCCTTCTTGGCAAAAAAATACTTTAGTGCTACATGATCTGTAAACACAAAAACCTTCAAACCCAATAAGTAAGAACTAAACTTATCATATGCAAAAATTACAGCTAACAGTTCTTTTTCTATGGTTGTATAGCTAAGTTGAGGTCTTATCAAAGTCCCGCTAGTGTAGAAGTTGGCATGCAACATTTTGTCCTTATGTTGGCCCAATACACATCTAATTACGTAGTCACTGCAATCAAACATCAATTCAAATGGTAAACTCCACTCTGGAGGCTGTAAAATAGGTGTTGATGTTAATGCGCCCTTTAACCTATCAAAAGCAAGTAAACAATCATTATTAAAAAGCAAAAGGTACATCTTTTACTAATAAATGAGTAACGGGTTTGGCAATTAATGAAAAATCCTTTATAAATCTTCAGTCTTTACTTATTAATGACTTCAGTCTTTGCTTTATCCACATCAATACTGATAGGTGCGATTTGCATCATATTTTAGGGTTTAGTTTATTATGTATTAAGTATTAATTTGAGTGTTTAGTGTGTGTTTAAGTTAGAATTGTGTTAGTTTATGTGTTTAAGTGTTTTTATGGGTTAGTATAAGTCTTTGAGCTTAAATATTACGTTTTTGAGCTACCTTGATGCGTTTGGTAGTGTTTCAGGGCCAATGTCCAAGAACAGAGAAGTTTCGGAGACTTTCGGGCCAAAATCACGGCCCACAATCGTGGCACAATAGGGCACAATAGGTCACGATCATGACAAAAACATGTGAGACAGACTATGATCGTGTCCTATCATGACAGAAGACTCTTCCTCAACCCACGATTGTGACAGAAAGGTTTGATGCTAGCCAAGATCGTGGCTTGTATCAGACAGACGCGCAAACAAGAAGAAAAGTCAAGTTTTGAGGGATTTTTCAGACTATTTCGACCCTGAAAAAATCCTAGAACTGCCAAGGTATTTAAAGAAAATAAAGAACAGAAGATGGGAGCTTTTGCATCAGCCACAATCTCAAACCCTAGAGAGCTTTATCGAGAGATTGAGAAAGGAAACGAAGGAAGAGAGACATGGAGACGAAGCCTATGCTAAGTACTTCCTGAAATAGGAGGTTTCTCACCGTTGCTACCTTCGTCATTCCATTTCGAGTCTATTTCTGGTTTTATTTTATTCTTTATGATTGTATAGAATTTGAGATAGCCATAGATGATAGATTCGTTGAATGTTGGGGAACTGTATAAACTCACATTCGAAATTTTATCTTTAATATTAATGAAATTTGATTTGTTGCATTTTTATTGAATTATTTGAGATTCAAATTCTACACTTCATAATTTGGTAACAAACTGAGAGGGTGAACCGAGTGAAAATCATGAAATTGCACTAACGAGAGTTAGGTAATTTAATAGATCAAGAATTGAATCAAACTGGTAAATTTGTGTAACGAGAGATCTTGCATAGGTTTCGGTAGTTTATTGGACAACTTAAGATCGAATTTAGGTTTTGAGATAAATTGTGAATTAAGAGGTTACAATTTTTCGTAATCTGATTAGGGTTAATAATTAGGGTTGATGATTATAACTCTAGAGGAAGTAATCAACCTTAGGACTGTCTAGAATCAGTAATTTAATAACTCATAATCAATTAGGTTTTTTATTAAAGTCAGATAAAAATACCCTTTCTCTCAATTGGTAGTTTTTAGGTTGTTTTGTGATTGGGTGTGCAATTGCTATCTTGTTTATATATATCCGAATTTGATTATTGGAATTAATTGCATCATTGAAATCTTTTCTTGTTTAGTTTTATTCATTGAATTATTGTGAATTTAGTTCAGCCTTAGATTTTAGGATTAGATTAACCCTCCTCGTGGGATCGACACTTTAGGTACCACGCGAACGACCTATGCGCTTGCAGAATATCGAGATTTAAAAATATTAAAACTTTTTCATATCGGAACCTACTATTAAATACCATTATAGGATATTGTATATCCTAACACAACTCCTTCATGAACCATTAAGTGGCATTTCTCCCAATTTAAGACTAAATGCATCTCTTCTTGCAGAACTTTGTCTAAATTTATCAAACATTGCTTGAAAGAATCTCCAAATACTAAAAAATCATCCATAAATACTTCCAGAAAATCATCAATCATGTCTATAAAAATTTCTGTCATACACCGCTGAAATATAGCTTGTGCATTACAAAATCCGAATGGCATTTGTTGGTATGCAAAAGTGTCATATAAGTACATAAAAGTTGTCTTCTCCTGATCATCTAGATATATAAATACTTGATTATAGCCAGAATACCCATCCAAAAATCAATAAAATACATATCCAACAAGTTGCTCTATCATCTGATCAATAAAAGGCAATGGAAAATGGTCTTTCTTTATCACTGAGTTGAGCTTCCTATAATCTATGTAGACCTGCCACACGCTGACTGTTTGGGTTTATATCAGCTCACCTTCTCATTTTCCACCACTATTGTCCCACCTTTCTTTGATACACATTGTACTGGACTCACCCACTCATTGTCTAATATTGGATATATAATTCCTACATCTAAAAGCTTGATAATCTCTTTTTTGACAACTTCCTACATGTTCATATTCAATCGTCGCTACCTATTCCTTACTGTCTTACATCCATTCTCAAGATTTAT
This sequence comes from Erythroxylum longipes, assembly GCA_027563885.1. Taxonomy (NCBI): domain Eukaryota; kingdom Viridiplantae; phylum Streptophyta; class Magnoliopsida; order Malpighiales; family Erythroxylaceae; genus Erythroxylum; species Erythroxylum longipes. Next base: position 11,201,708 of record JAOQMS010000001.1, on the reverse strand, counting down.
TCCATGCATAATAATTCTAGGACTTATCCCTCAGGTATATGATATTACCACCCCATAGCTTTCATTCTTCTCTTTATAACAAAAAATGTGTATCTTAAATGTGCCAATAGTGGTTTGAGCTCAATGGTTGGTGTTTTCTACAAGAAGGTGGGGTTTGTGACTTTGTTTTCTCTAAGGGTTCCTGCTTTTGATTGCATCGAACTCCCCTTATTCTACACTTATCTCATTGTCATCTACTTCACTTTTATGCTCAGTAATTTCTTTCTACTGTTCCTCCACACAATCATCCACCACATTAACTTTCATATAAATGTTTCACTCTTCCTTGCTTTTTAATGTCCTATTCATATTGAATTTGATCTTTTCATCACCAATACACAAAATTAAGATCCCATCATTAACATTAATGAGTGCCCGCCCAATGTTTATGAAAGGATGTCCAAGAATGAGTGGATGCTACCTAACTTCTGCAATATCAAGAATTACAAAGTTAATAAGAATAATAAATTTATCAACCTTTACCAAAACATCTTCCACAACTCCAAATGGTTTCTTCATCAACTAATTTACTAACTGAATTGTCACTGAGGTTGACTTTATATCATCCAGCTTTAATTTCCTAAAAATAGACAATGGCATAAGATTAATACGTGTACCAAAGATCATATAACCAAAGATCGTATAAACATTTAGAAAATTCCATACCATTAACAATGCAAGGAATAGTGAAACTCTCTAGATCTTTTAATTTTGATGGAAAGTTGTTAGTGATCATCGAACTACAGTTGGCTATTAAGGTTATTATCTGCTTTGAATCCTAAGTCCAATTGTGAGAAAGTAGCTCCTTTAATAATTTCGCATAATTGGACATATGTTCAAGTACTTTTGTAAGTGAAAAACTCAAATGTAGCTTCTTCAAATTTTCCAAAAATTTTGCAAATTGGGTCTCTGTAGGGTTCGACCTTATTATTTATGGAAATGGTAACTTGGATACGTATGGTAGAGGTGGAATCTCGGGGTTTCCTCCTCTTATGTTACCTTCTGTTTGCCTTTCTCTTAACTTAGTCTCAATTTGATCTTTGGCTTCCTTCTGAGCTGGTTCTGCTAACTCTTTCTTACTTCTCAAATATATTACTTTCACTTGCTCCTTTAGTTTAGATTCAGTAGTACTGGGAAGGTTGTCCGAACTTCTAACTGTCAATGCGGTTGCAAGCTAGGTCACATGTACCTCCAAATTGTGAATGGAAAATGTATGATTTTTTAGCAGGTCAGTCCTTGCTTCTGTCTTCTTTTGTTCTTTAGCTATACTGTTAACCTTGGATTCTATAGAGCCTATCATATCCATTATTAGGAAAAACTGGGATTCTATCTTTGACTCAAGGCTTTCGTACTTTGACTCCCAATTTCCTGACCTATCTTGGAATCCTAACGGTTTTTATGGTCTCAAATTTGCACTTGCATTGTTAGTCCAAGAAAAATTTGGTTGGTTTTCCACCCAAAGTTGTAAGTATTTAAGAAAGGATTATGCCTGACCGTTATGGCACACCCAAATAATTTGCTTGTTTCGTTCCATCATTGTTCATCAAACAACATTCTGCTAATGTATGGTCATATTGTCCATATATTTCACAAACTTATTGCATTACGTTTACCGAACTCGATGAGGCACTGATGTTGTTCAACTTTCTAGTTAATACAGCTATCTACACCTGTATGGATGAAGCTGACTTTGCTACCATGGTTCCTTTTTTTTCATTCACATTGTACGGTTTACTTCTTTCATTTAACCATAGACAGTTGTTAGTGGCCATATCCTTAATTAGATTGTACGTAACATCGATGGTTTTTCTCATCAATGAGCCTCCGGCTATTACATCAATTGTAACTAGTCACTACATTAACTCCATTATAAAATGTTTGTAATAACAACTCTCTTAGCAAGTTATGATGAGGACAACTTCTCTGTAGCTCCTTGAATCTCTACCAGGCCTTATAGAAGGATTCTCCGTCATACTATTAAAAGGTTGTGATCTCCTTGACAATCTGAGTCGTCTTTGTTAATGGAAAGTATTTAGCTAGGAAAGCTTGCACTAACTAGTCCCATGTAGTTACATGCCTTTGCCCAATCTTTCAAAGTGAAGGGAAAGAACCTCATCCTTGCTGCCTCCTTGGATAATCCAATATACCTAAATGTACTGTAAATTTCCAAAAAAATCAACAAGGTGAGCATTTAGATCCTTATATGGTAAACTGTAAAATTGAACACTAGTTTACAAAATATTCAATAAAGCAGGCTTGATTTCAAAATTGTTCTTATTTGCAGGCGATTTGGTAATCCCTTGTTGGTTCGGATTAAACTTAGGCCTCATAAAATCCATTAATTTTCTTTGGTCACCTCCTTCATATCCTTGATCAACCATTATCTTTGTGATGTCATCTTTATGCCTTGCTTTTCTCAATTCCCTTTCAAGTTTGGTGATATCAAGTTCGCTTAACCTACTCGCACTTTTGACACTTCTTATGTACATACACCTGTTACATACAAGAAAAGTGTATCAAATAAAAATAAAAGAAAGCTTAAATCAAAACAATTCAAATCACAATTGATGCTAGGTGTAATCCCTAGCAACGACTCCAAAAACTTGATAGCTACTTCATGTTTAGCTTAAAGTTTTAAAATTAATTGAATTTGTTATGCCGTAAGTACACAGCTCGTATAAAATAGTATAACAAGGTATCACTCCCTCGAGGATTGGTTAGTTACCTTGTAATTCAAATTGACTTTTGTTTGAGTAAAAAAAAAAAGAGATTGAAATTGCAAAAATTCACAATTTAAAGGCCTGCAAACACACTTCAAAATTTCAAAAAAATAAGAACTCAATTGGGCTTAGAGAATCAAATTATAAAGGTTAAGATCATTCTGTCTATACCATGTAATCCCTTACTTTGGTAATGTAATCATACTTAGTCCTAATCATTCTAATGTATTGGCCCTTTCTCTCTCAATACTCAAACTAATTAAACTCCAAATAATGATTGAAGTTCATTATATGATCCTCAACCTACAGACTTTACTTAACCTTTAAATGGATATGAAGTAACCTATTGGACAACCATCAAAACATACAATATCTCTCTCTAAATGTCATGTTAACTTGATGTGTGAACTGTTTTCAAGGCTGCCCACTCTTATGGTACAACAAACTAATTTCCTAACTCCATTTCTGAATGTAATCAAGTCATATAAAGTCCACATATCATAAGCATTAAAGCAAACCATATATTAAACCAAAGTGAGACCTTACTTAGTTGTGGTAAGAACAACCCTAAAATCTACTCAAAAATCCATTACAATCATCAACAACATCCTCAAAACAAGTCCATACATCTTCTCCATATAATAGATAAACAAAAACAAATGAAAGAATAGAGAATAGAAGGTTTATAAGTTATAGAACAAAGTTGGAACTTAGTGTGACTACTTTGAGATATCTTGAAATCAATTGATTCTCCTTAAAAATCCACCAAAAAATGTTTCTATCTTCCTCCTTTTTGTGTGCTGCATGACATTCTACCTTTCTAGGGTCTAAAATGGTATAACCCTTTGGGATGTTTAAACCGACTTACAATGGATGTGGTGCAAGTTGGAATTGCTAACTGGAAAGTTGGAAAATTCCAGCTTTCTCCTTTGACACCTATAATAAGTCCACGTGTAAGTAAATTAATAATCAACACAAATAAGGTCCAAATCCTACCCTAAAGATTGACATACAACGATGCAAAATGTATGTAAATCAAAACACAAGAAAAGCATGCAAAACCTAAGCTTAAAAGCCTTCATTTATAACCTAACTCGCAAATTTATCATATACAATCACAACCACATGCAAGTTATATGAAAATAACACAAAACCTAGGCTAAACATCCTAGTATGTGTACTAAACATACATATTATCATATAAAATGAATTAGATAATCATATAACAATTATCACTTATCAGTGACTGTCCTCAACACTAGAGTAGATGGTTAGCTCTTGCTGTATGGTGGTATAACACTACATTTCATATTACTCTCAAATATTCTCCTTCCAAAACATTATATTTATTTTATCTATAAGTGTACATTCCATATTTTACAAGATATTCAAAGGATTTGATGGTGGATCAAATGTTATGTGATAAGGAGGCAACAATATAATTGATTAAATTTTACAACCAATAAGCTAAGAATAGGATCAAACAATTAGTTGATAAAAGAGGAATAGATCTTATTTTTATAGGAAAGGATTAGGTCTATATTAAGTTGCAACCTTATTTTCAAACTAATGTCCATTCTCGAGCTAGAAACTTTCACAATTATATTTTGGGGCATTTAAAATCTTATAACGTGTGGGAGCACTTGCTTATTGGTGAGAGTTACTAGCTGCATCCAGAATTGATAATGTTTTTTTATGTTTTTCAACTCAAGAAACATGTTCCTGATGTTACCAAGATTCAATCTTAACTTTCAGTTTCTCTTTAATATGTCATTAAATATCCTATTACCATTATGGATGATCGTATCATCAAGAGACATAATAAGTCAGTTGCATAAGTTTTGGATCAATGTTCTGATGATACTTTTAATCTTTAGCTATTCTCCATCTCTCTGCTTCTTTGTCTATTCTTTGTAATTTCTACTTAAATAATCATTAATTCCAAACCTTAATTATGATCATTACTGATCATCACAATAAGGATACTCTAATGTTTAAATTTAGTTACCTTGGTAATATTTTTTTTGAAATAACAAAGGATATATGTTTAATTATCTTCACTTTATTAATAAATTAATTTGATAATTAATATATTCTAATAATAGATATTTATATCAGATAATTCATTTGCTGAATTTAAATTAGATTTTCTTGTTATTTGAAGAATAATATCTCTTATGTCATGTATCCCACATAATACATTTTCTAATGGCCTAATTTTATATCTATTAAACATATTATTCTCAAGTGTCTAGTGATTTTCTTTTATGACTAAAAAGTGAAGAAAACTAAGTAAATAGATGCAGGAGATATAAATATATAGTGTCCTATGGCTTTCTTTTTTGCATCCCTTATATTTTATTGTCTAAACTTTAACCATTAATAAACATTAATAGATTATATTTATATATCCGTATTTAGTGTGTTTTGCTTGTTATTTAATAATTTAATAGTATTTTTGTACTTATTTCACCTTAAGTGTATTTATAGGTTATAATTGCCTTCATAAACCAACAGGAGAAGAATTCAGACGAAATCATGACATAAAATGAAGATTTAAAGCAACTTTGGAAATACGTGACTATGTATAATGACCATCTAAGTCACTGTAAACTTGTGGACCTTTAAAGACATTGTCTCTGCTTGTATAAAGATAATGCCCATGTATGTTTATATACACGACCATATATGTTGCCCTTGTAAGTCACTGTGCCTATTTAAGGTTGCGATTAAGGTATTTCTGGACTTGACCGCTCACTTATATGATCGTATGTATCCCAAAACCCTAGTTTTTCCTATAAAAGGATATTATTGAAGCCTACAAAGAGAAGAAGCGTTTTTAGTCATAATAGACACTAGAGAAGAGGAAGTTCTGAATAGCGGACGAGGAAAACATAAAGATTACATCACGAGATCTAATAGAAAGCAAACTTCAATCCAAAGTGTAAGAAGATTTCATTAAAAACAAAATGGGGATATATAATATCAATTCTTTTATTTCTATTTATTCTTCTTAATATTTGATATTGGATTTGTTTTCTATGTTTAGGAACTAAATTGTTTAGTGCTTAGGTGTGATAAACCTTAAGTTATGGTGATAGTATGATATAATATTTTATTTAATACAGTTTTATTGTAATTTAATTATGCATTATATTCTTGAACTAATATATCCAGAATATTAGTCCAATGTTTGATTTCATATGATTGAGATTGAGAAATCCCTTAGTGCGAATAGATTTACTATAGTTAGAAGGAGTTACATGCAAACCTTAAGATAGGTCAATATAAATCTTTTAGATTAAGGTCAAACCTAATGGCGAAATTCACAATTCAATAATGCAATATTAGGGGTTTTAACTAGAAAGAGATTTCAATTAATTAACCATGGGTTAGTTGTTAATAATCTTGAGAAAGATATTAATATAAGATAAGAATTTAAATGGTCTAATAATCAATAATTTAATTGCATGATAAAGAGTTAGTATTTAAGATACCTTAGGGAGATTCATCACCTAGGTACTATTTATTTAATATTGACTAATCGTAGTGTTTTCTTTATCTTAGTTCATTATTATGTCAACTTTAGTTTAGTTTGTTTAATTTAATTTTAACTTAAATTCACAACCTGATTCAACACATAGATAATAGAAAAGGGTTAATATTAGTACCTACAATTCTCGTGGGATCTACTTGTACCTGCCAGTACAAGCTACCGCTACACTGTGCACTTGCAGTTAAAACTTATAATGTTACATGCACCTAAAATCACTTAATCAAGTTTTTGATGTCGTTTTCAAGGACTATAATATTAGGTACATCTAGCTTTCATTAATCTAGCCATTTTTTTATTTTCTTTCTTGTTTTTAGTTTGTTTATTATTTTATCGACTCTTTGGTTTTCTCGTCTTTTACATATCTTGAAGTCAATTTATGACCCTAAGTAATCCATCAAGCTTAGTAAACAAAGATCCAAAGATTAAGAGAACGACTGCAGAGCACAACTTAGAAAGTTTAATTTAGATCGACAAATAGATGACTTGGAAGGTCATATTAATACTGAAGAATCGGGAACCACAAAAAACCAATGACAAAAGGGTCACTTTTGACTCTAAGTTTTGCACCAATTAACAAGTTTGACTTAAACATTCGGAAGTTAACAATTCTAACCTTAACATTTGAAAAATGTTAAATTATAATCCTTAACATAACAAAAAATTTAAACCATTTCATTAAGTGTGACGTCAAAGCTAACTTGACATTTTTTATTATTTTTGTGGGTACTATTGTGCCATGTGGACCTACTTATTTTTAAAAATATAAAAATTTATTTTATTATTAAATGTGAACCCACTTTTTTAATTAAACATTTCTAACTTAACTTAATCATCATATTCTATCTTTCTTGCTGCCTCCCTACAAAGTTCTAGACTTCAAACGCCCTACTTCCCCTCCCTCTGTTTCTTTTTTCTTTCCCCCCTGCCAAAGCTTCACCGCCCACTCCTCCCTCTCTCATCTCTATTCTCTCTCTTTTCTCCAAAACCCTAAACTCCCATGCATTTTTTACACCCTTCACTCATCTTCGCTCTCTTCCCTCTCTTCTCTACGCCACACCCAAAACTCAAGCCCCCTCCCCCTTTTGCATTTTTGTTATTTTCTACCCCTTCAAAACCCTCTACCCCTTACACTTTAATTCCTCTCTTCTCATCTTCTCTCTCTTCTCTCTCTTGCCTATGCCAAACCTTAAATTCACACTCTTTCTTTCAACCCTCCTTCTCCACTCTCTTCTTCGTTTCTTTTTTTTTCCCTACTGCAACGCGTCACACTTTCACTCCTCACATCCACACACAATCCTCTCTCTCCTTTAACGTCTCTTTTTCTTGGCTACCATACAAAACCCTTAACGCCTCCCCTAGGACAACTGTAGCACGAAAACTGAATTGATATGGATGGCTACGTTGATCTCTGTTGTAGTCGGACGCGTGCTTAGCTTAAAGCTACTGTATAATAATTGGATGCCTAGTATATCTCCTCTTTACTTGTTTGCCCTTAGATTATGCCTTTTCGTTCTTCTTTTTTCTTTTCCAATTTTGCATGCAGAGTGTACGAGTATATGGAACTTTTCCAAACAAGACTAGCATATGAACTGCAACAATAGTGTGAATAGTTAATACTTGCACTAATTTTCACAAGCAACATAAACCACTTATTGATTTTTAACTCTTTTATGCAAGTCCCTTCTGTTATGGGGTTAATTTTGAGAGTAGCAAACTCAACAATTATTGGCCCGTAATGCAATCAAGACACTTGATTCAGCGACAATACCTCTCCAATGACAAAAACAAAAACAATGTTGTGGAATACTGTTACTTGGAGCACAATTATGTTCCTCAAAGAGAAACCGATAAACAACATTGTGGCAGGCTATTAAACGGAGTAACTTTTTGAAACACATGTAAGTGGATCAAAACAGTGTATTATGTGAACAAAGTAGTTCTTTATTGCAGAATGTTTGAAGTGCGTTCCACCAGTAAATCTGAAGATTTACAACATTTTTATATCCCCAGTTGTAAGTAGTTCGGACAGTTAACGCAAACTGTCCAAATAACCAACACCAATAGATGTTGTCAACGTTGTCTTAACGTTCAAGCCAAGCCATACAACTTTAATGTTCAACCATGCAAGCCATGCAACGGTGGAGTAGCACCTTCATTTCCGCGTAATCTAAATAAACCAAGCTATCCACCAATGCGTTTTCCAGCACCCATAAATGATCTCAGCTTTCAGTTTTATGACTACATCATATGCTAGGCACGAGAAAGGTTGTACTACGGTTTGAATTTGCGAGCTACGAGCTTTCTGATTTTATGTGCACGACTTGATGGGAGAAATGAACATGTTTCTGATTTACATAGAGTACTGGAGATTTGTATGCCATCAGATATATTATCTGGTATTTCTCAGGTATATATGTACTCAAACTATGTTCTTCTAGGAACAAAATGTTTCAAATTATGGTTAAGTCAAACATGTACAACGTTTTGAACAATTAGTTCAACATAGTATATGTAATACTACACCTGGAAATTTCTGTTATTTAGGAGCTGTTTGACTTTATGGCCATGGAGGTAGCGAAATTTGTTTCAGAACATTCATGGAACGATGAAAATGGTGATGTAGGACAACGTATAGATGGTGGTGGCAAGCAAGGCTAAAGGAATATTCAAAGGACACGAATAACGCACAGCTGGTGGTGGCAAGGACAAACGAATAAAAGGAGGACACGCATCTTACAGTACATATTTCTTTTGCTTTTTCGCTGTATATTACGAACACTTGTACAGAACAAAAACAAATTTTCATTCATGAAACAAAGTATGTTTCTTCTTCGTTAAAACTCCAAAACAGGAGCTTGTTTTTGCATTGTATCAGAGCCACCGGCTCTCGGTCCCTCAACTCCCAAAAATCCAAATATCCTACTTAAAGAAAACCCAAAATGACTAACAATACCAAGGGAGCTGGAGAAGTAAGCGGCCATCGATTTCCTTCCGATTCAGATTTGTTCACCATCTCACCGGCAAATAACCCCGGAAGTGTCCTGGTTAATACTCCTCTCGACGGTTCCAACCATCTATCATGGAGCAGGTCAATGCTCATATCTTTAAGGGCCAAAGACAAACTCGGTTTTATAACTAGTGAAATCAAGAAACCCACCGATAATGAGAACTTGGCAAGGAAGTGAGAGACGGAGGACAAAATGGTGATTGCTTGGATCCTTAATACACTCACTAAAGAAATTGCAAACTCGTTCTTAGTAGTAATAACAGCCAGAGATCTTTGGGAAGAACTCAAGGCCAAGTACGGTGAAAGTAGTAGACCCCACATCTACCAACTGATCCAGGAAATGAACAACCTTCGGCAAGGTAACGATTTTGTTACCACATATGTCACAAAATTAAAAAAATTGTGGAATGATATTGACGGCTTTATGCCTATCAAGACTTGCAGGTGTGAAGTTTCTAAACACAATGCTGAGACTGTTAACAACGAAAAGCTAATGACTTTCCAGTTAGGATTAAAAGAAGAACATACTACTGTAGTAAGCCAAATCATACTGATCCATCCATTGCCGAAAGTAAGCAAAACCTTTTCTATGATTCTAACTGTCGAGAAGCAAAAGATTGTCTCTGTTGATATGAATAGTGTAGGACAAATGGGGGTTGCTTTACTAGCCAACAACAGAGGCATGAAAAGATAGAACAGTGGGGGCCGAGAATCATGGAACAGAAGATGAAATGTCAAGAAGGAAGATAAGTATTGCACTTACTGCCATGAAAGGGGGAATTTGAGGGAAACATGCTTCCAATTACACAGGATACCCGATTGGTGCAAAGAACTCCAGAAGAAAAAAGGGAAGAAGGAATTTACTGCTGCAGTAAATGAAGTGGATGTCTAAACTGTAATCAAGAGATAATAAACCAGCACCTCAAGCATGCATTTTATACATGACAAAATTCACGTAAAACACATGCATAAATAATAAAATGGAAGCGTAATAAACAATACCTCCAGCCATTGCTCAACGTCTTAAGGAGGTTTAGACCTTCTATCCTCTCCTTAGCTTCAACAATGGTGTGTGCTATCAGCTTAGTGAGAATAGGGACCGAAACTTGATGATTGTATCAACTCTCTCTGGCCATCACAAAGACAAATCATGACAAGTTAGGTGGGCGACAGAAGTATGTGGAGTGGTTGTGGGTAATGAGTAGATGGACCATCAAAGGTGAGATTGTTGGGGACCATCAAAAGTGAGTTTGTCAGGTCATTAAGATAAACTCTTACATTCTCTCACTTGGTCCATGTACCCCAAAACCACCACATATAACAAGAAATCAAATATATGAATCATGGCGATAGGTCCTCTTATAGTGAGTATTATCTTCCATGTATTACATATACAAAATTTCTCATTCTTAGCCCTTCAACTTAATGAATAAACCATATGTTTATTCTCTGTCCAACTTATACGACATTTCTCAAAATCAATCAAAATATGTGTGCACAAAATTTATGAGAAAATATCAAACTGAATAAGAGTTCCAT
>JAOQMS010000001.1:11171151-11190747 GCA_027563885.1 Erythroxylum longipes | reverse complement strand
AAATTTGGCGCAGTCTTTCTTCATGTGTCCCCTCTTTTTACAGAAGAAACACTTTGACGGCTTCTTTATATCGGCTTGAGGAGCAACTTTGCCCTTTCCCTTACTCTTGGCATCGTCCTGCCTCTTCTTTCCAGAAACGGTCAAATTGACCCTTTCACCATCTTCCATCAACAACCGCTCCTCCTCTTGCACACACATGGTCAACAGTTCATTGATTGACCACTTATCCTTATGTGTGCTATAGGAGATCTTAAAAGGACCGTATTGTTGAGGTAGAGTGCACAGAATGTAATGCACTACGAAAGATTTCGATATTGTAAATTCCAATGCTTTCAACTGAGCCGTTATGTCCCTCATACGCATTATATGATCACGTACCCCTTTTATTCCAGTTAGCCTTAAAGATGACAACTGTATAATTAAAGTGCTGGCAAGAGCCTTGTCAGATGTAGCAAATTGCTCATCAATGGCCTTTAATAGATCTTTCACGTTACTATGTTGGTCAACAGAACTACGAATTCCAGCAGATATTTTGGTCTTTATGAATGATACGGAGAGACGATTAGATCGATCCTACCTTTCATAAAGAGCAATAGCTTCTGGAGTGCTGGTCTCAGTCATACTCGGTGGTTCGGCCTTCCTAATAGCATAATCTATATCCATCCAGCCTAAATGAAGCAGAATTCTCTCCTTCCAAACCTTATAGTTGTCACATCTCAATTCAGGAATATCACATTGAATATTAAATGTTGGAGTAACTGCAAATTGAGACATAAAAATATATACTCGTTATATTTCGAGACCAATAATAATTTCATGATTTACCAATGTAAATCATGCATTTAATCACTGAATCTAGTGACATAAGACTTACCTGTGGGCTAAAGTGTTACTCAATTAGATTCATTTGAAACGTTATGATAAAACTATTGAATTATGTTCCTTTTCTTAATTCCTGTGGGTAAATTAAGAAATATAATCCGATATTTTATCCTAATTAATCATACAAATATAATAAAATTCCTGTGGGTAGATTTTACCATATCATGTACGATTAATTACAATTAATGTAATAATGTGATCGTAAAACTAAATATATAATCCTAATTAATTTGAGATGCCGTGGCTAGTCTCAATTAATTAAAATTATATGATCACTAACATTATCTTAAGGCATTAAATCAAAGCTCTAACATTTGCATCAAGTAATAAATAATGCAAATAAGCACATAATAATGCACAATTTATTTAACTTAATTTTTGCATATATAATAATCACAAATTTATACATACAAAATAATGCACAAATTATTTCAAGTACTTTGCATGTATAATCATCATAAATTTATACATACAAAAATATTGCACAAATTATTTCCAGTACTTTGCATGTATAATATGCATAAGTTATACATACAAAATTAATGTACAAATATTTTATTTAATTTATATGTAATTTGTGCAAACAAGAAATAATTATAAAATGCATATCATAAGTTTTAAAAATAAAACATACATAATTAAAAATTAATATTGTCACAAAATATTAATTTTTAATACCCAAAATGATTTTATCATTAAAATCATAACCTAATGGTTTAGTTCCTAATTAACCCAATTAAGTATTAATATTAACATAATTAATATTAATTAAAAATTTAAAAAAAGAACAGTCAGGGTCGTCTTCAACCTCCAGCCGGGTCGAACGTGACCCGGCTAGCACCAGTCATAGCCCCGACTGGAAAAGGAAGGATAAGACGGCAAATCATACACGGATGCTGCCAGTGGGATGAAGACGACCCGATGACGCGCACCAGATGTCCAGAAACTGACCATGCAACGGTTGAAAAATCACAAAATACCAACGTCGAAAAATCACGCACGTCTGTCATCATCCCTCCTCTCCCACGTTCCAGTCATGGCTTGGAGCTTCATGGAGTATCCAAAAGACGACTCTCCCGTCCATAGCTCGTAAAAAACGAGTCAGAAAAATTCAACACTCTCAACTCATGTGTTTCGGCAGAAAAAACACAAAACAGAGTAAAATAGAGGGAATTTTTTTTACCAAGTTTATAAGCAAGGCAAAGGCAGTAGTTGGCTCTGATACCAAATGTAATCAAGACATAATAAACCAGCATCTCAAGCATGCATTTTATACATGACAAAATTTACATAAAACATATGTATAAATAATAAAACGGAAGTGTAATAAACGATACCTCCAGCCATTGCTCAACGTCTCAAGGAGGTTTAGATCTTCTATCCTCTCCTCAACTTCAACGATGGTGTGTGCTATCAGCTTAGTGAGGATAGGGACCGAAACTTGATGATTGTATCAACTCTCTCTGGCCATCACAAAGACAAATCATGACGAGTTGGGTGGGCGATAGAAGTATTTGGAGTGGTTGTGGGTAATGAGTAGATAGACCATCAAAGGTGAGTTTGTCGGGGACCATCAAAGGTGAGTTTGTCAGGGAGTTAAGATAAACTCTTACATAAACACCGAACAGGACTGACGAAGGGACAGGGATAGACGTTGAGTCCTTAGCAAAACAAGTACAAGAGCTCATGAGCTTTATTAAGGGTAAGGATGTTTCGGAAGTCAATCACGTCGCTTTTAATAGCTTTTCAGGTATGCTTCTCAACTCGTTTTCTTTTATGATATTTACGATAGTGATTCATGGGTCGTCGACTAGGGCACCTCAACCCATATGTGCAGAAACCCCCATACACTTATTAACCTAACCGAATAACCTGCTATTAAACCTATTTTATTGCCTGATGAATCAAATAGATCCGTCACACATATTGGAGAGGTAAGAGTAACACCTCACTTAAGCCTAAAAAATGTACTGTGCATACCCACTTTCTATCACAACCTTATGTCTGTTCATAAAATTGCAACCCAAAACGACTTAGCGGCAATATTCATCACTGACAAAGTTTTTTTGCAGGACTCGCAGACTGAGTATGTGGTTGCGATATGTGAAGTGGTGGGTGGTATTTACAAGTTAACGCGCAGGAACTTTTTACCAAAAAAAGCTTTGAAAGGTCCTTCACTTGAGTTTTACTTAAATAATTCCTTTGTTTATCAAGTATGTGACAGTTTTGAGTTGTGGCATCATTAGCTTGGACACGCGTCGAAAAACAAGTTAGCTTTTTTATCGGATTTAAATTTGAAAATTCCACCGAACCATATATGTGACATTTGTCCATTAGTTAAACAACAACGCCAACCATTCCCCACACACACAATTATCGCCACAAAACCTTTCGAACTTATCCACGTAGATTTGTGGGGCCCATACAAAAACCCAAACATCGATGGTTCAACCTACTTCGTTTACAATTGTTGATGAATATTCACGTGCAATTTGGACCTACTTAATTAATAGTAAAGCCTAAGTCCACAGGATACTTGAAGTTTATTTCAACATGATCCAAACTCAGTTTACCTTACCCATTACTAGTATACGAACGGATAATGGATCCAAGTTCATAAACCAAAAATGTATAGACTTGTTTAATAACAAGGGAATCCAACACCAAAGGTCATGTCCATATACCCCGCAACAAAACGGCATAGTCGAACAAAAACACAAACACCTACTTCAAATGACTAAAGCTTTGATGTACCAAGCTAACTTACCACTAAAATTTTGGGGGGAAGCCTTATTGACATCCACATTTATCATAAACTGAATACCTACCAAAGTCATAGGATGGCAATCACCCTACAAAAAACTTTACAATAAAAAACCCAAATTTGACACCCTACGAACATTTGTATGCCTATGCTATGCCACTAATACCAAGCCACTCAAAGAAAAATTAGAACCAAGAGCCCACAAATGCATATTTTTTGGGATACGTATCTGGTCGCATAGTGTACAAATTATTGGACGTCAAAACTGGGACCATACTCATTTCTAAGGACGTCATATTTCGTGAAACCACATTTCCCTACAAAGTCCCACAAAAAATTGACATAGAGCAACCATATTAGCCCATTTTTTATTTGGAGAACAATATAGACAGAATCAGCCCAGAGAGTCCACTCCAAATATTTGAAACACATGACTCAAAAATTAGACCTTACCCAGTTTCTCCTACCCTACCTGACCCATCCATTATCTCACACTCCACCCCACTGACGGCTCCCAACACCCACAACACACACCCACCTTGCTCCCTAGCAACACATTCCCTACCACGTGTACCTCACCGTCTTCACACTAGAGCCCGGTACCTAGATGACTATGTATCTTGTACCACCACCACCGTCCATGTCACAGTCTCTTCTCTCCCGTAGGTCTGTCCACAATCCCTTACTTCCTCATATATTCCCTTTAATCATGCATTTGTATCCTTTATGGAAAACGTCTCAGCAACCTATGAACCGCTATTGTATGAGTCTAAAAAAGAAGACCCGTTGTGGGTTGAACCCATGAATCGCGAATTAGAGGCATTAGAAGCCAATGACACCTGGTCTATTATGGAGCTCCCACAGGGACAGAAAGTTTTGGAGATGAAATGGATCTATAAAATAAAACGCAATCCAGACGACACAGTTGAACAGAGGAAGGCACAACTCGTAGCAAAGGGGTTTAACCAACGAGCAGGTATCTACTATTCTGACGTTTGTTCTCCGGTGGCAAAGGTGACAACCATCTGACTCCTCCTTGCTATAGCGGCAGCATGCAATTGGCCCATTCAACATCGTGATATCAACAATGCTTACCTCCATGGCACAATAGATGAAGATATCTACATCAAATCTCCTCAAGGATACCAAACACAGCCGAGGAAAGTGTGTAAATTACATAAATCATTGTACGAATTAAAACAAGCGGGTCGTCAGTGGAATAAGGAAATTACAAACACTTTCACAGCCATCAGTTTCTCGCAATCAGAAGTTGACAATTATTTATTCACTAGAGGTACGAGAGACTCTTTTATTTCAATTGTCATATATGTTGATGACTTGCTATTGGTTGCCCTGATGAGAATATCATTACTGTCATTAAAGCTTATTTGCATAAACAGTTTACACTTAAAGATATTGGTAGTGCAAAATTCTTTGTGGGTGTTGAAATTACTAGGTTCGAAGGGGGCATGCTTTTGTCTCAGTGTCGGTACATTACGGACATAATTCGAGAGGTCGGACTCGATAATCTCAAACTTGTGGGGGTACTTATACCTTAAGGCATGAAATTAGCAGCAGATGAAGGGGCTTTGTTATTAAACCCCGAAAAATACCGATGAATCGTCGGCCAACTTCTCTATCTGAACTTTACTTGACCGGATATCATGTATGCAGCACAATAATTGAGCCAATTCACTTCCACACCAAGGCAGCCTCACTAGAAGGTATTAACATATGTCTTGGGATATATATACACTAGCTCTCATAAACAGCTCTTTTACCCAACACAAGACAAACCTCACCTTCATGCCTATTGCGATTCTGATTGGGTGGGGTGTGTCTTCTCAAGAAATTCTCTAACAGGCTATTTCATTTTTTTTACAGGAATGCCCCAATATCATGGAAAAACAAAAAGCAACAAACCATTAGCAAATCATCGGTCGAAGCAGAATACCAGAGTATGGCTAGCACCGTATGTGAATTACAATAGGTTTCTTACTTGTTGCGTCATTTACAAATCCCAACACACACACCTATACCTCTCTACTGCGATAACACTACTGCGATTCATATTTCAAAAAATCTCGTGTTCCACGAGAGAACAAAACATGTGGAGATTGATTGTCATTTGGTCTGTCATGCGGTTAGAGAGGGCTTCATTCATACCTGCCATCTATCTTCCACACACCAACTCGTAGATGGCTTCACAAAATCCTTATCAGCACCCATATTTTCAGTCGCAGTTGCTAAGTTGGGACTTGTCAATGAGTCGCTAACTTGAGGAGGGGGTGTTAGAGTATGGGGAAAATATGGCCAATCAGCTCCAACAATTATCATGCATGCACCCCTGAATTAAAGGACAACATACAACGTACATATGGTGGTGGCAAGTAAGGCCAAAGGAATAATCAGAGGACACGGACAATGCATAGTTGGTGGTGGCAAGGATAAATGAATAAAAGGAGGACACTCATCTTACAGTACATATTTCTTTTTCTTTTTCGTTGTATATATTACGAACGCTTGTACAGAACAAAAACAATTTTTCATTAATGAAATAGAGTATGTTTCTTCTTCGTTAAACCTCCAAAACAAGAGCTTGTTTTTACATGGATCAAGATGTAGCCACCTCTGGCTCTGCCATTAAATGGAAGAGTTTCTTTGCTGAAGATCCAGTTGAGTTTTCTTAGACTTCCTTCATCTAAAATTATGACTTGAAATGATATTATCCATTCAATTAATTAATCCCAGCTTTCAATTTTAGATGTAGGTGTAGCCCCCAACGTTTGTTGAGTTAAGCCCTGCTTATGAATCTCAACATGCAGTTTTAGAGCCTAAACAGAGAAGCATAATTAACATGGTCCAAATCACGTTAACTTTGAATCTTAGCTGAAGACCATACGTCTGTCTTGTTGGTATCAAGAATAAGCAGATTCTTCTATGAAGCTATTAACAAATTTAAGATATTGGAAACTATGCAAAAAGCAAATTACTCATTAACCAGAGTTGGTGAAGTAGATATATTATAACTTTGTCCCAAGATTTTCAGGGCCTAATTGAACTCATCCAGTTCAAAATCAGTAGAACATCTATAATGAATAGGCTAAATGCTTACAAATTGGTAACTGGCAAGTGTTTCTAGATTTTCACACCATACTTGCATGTATAAGAAGGGGCATAAATATCAACTTCCTTAGCATAATGAAACTTATTAAACTAGAAAACAAACACTTAAAACATTGAAAATAACAAGATCATATTGTTTGAATCTCATTATGGGTTCTACTTTCCAAGAGTTTCTCATATGATAAATAAACCAACTAAACTATGGTAGAACATAAATCGAATATTCCCAATACTTGAGTCATGCACTATTAAGGACAAGAACATGTTCTTTTATTTCTTAATTGGTTTTTGTCAACTTCCTCCTCAAGATATAGGAAGGTGGAAGGTGACATGGCATAAAGAGTTTCAGAAAAGCCACCGTTAATACAACACAAAAAAGAATTTCAGAAAATATTTGATAAGAAGTAACGAAAAATATTACGACAAGCAGCTGCCGGAGAAGAAGAAGAAAGAGGAGGAGGTAGGAGAGAAACCTATAAATAAATTAAATAAAGTGGGTCCATGTTTAATAATAAAATAAAATATTTATATTTTTAAATTAAGTGGGCCCTACCTTATCACGTCATCAATGACGTGGTGCAATGGGATCCATAAAAAATAATAAAAAATATTAAGTCAGCTCTGACCTGGCACTTAACATAATGGTTTAAAATTTTTGTTAGGGTAGAGTTATAATTTAACGTTTTTCAAATGTTAGCGTTAGAATTGTTAATTCCGAAATATTTGGGTCAAACTTTTCGATTGACGCAAAAATTAGGGTCAAAAGTGATCTTTTTACCTAGAACAAGCAAGAACAGTGTTTGATTACGCTAGAACAAACTTAGTAGGAGTGGATTCCAACTTTTTCACACCAATAATTAACACCAACAATTTTGAAATTAAGCTGAGTATTATTCAAATGATGCAATAGTCTGTTCAGTTTGATAGTCTATGAGATGAGGACTTAACGCACATATCTTAAATTGTCTAGAGATTTATAATACTTTCAAGGTTAATGGTGCTAATGACAACTCAATAAGATTAAGATTATTCCCATTTTCATTAAGGGTAAGGCAAAGCAATGGTTGAATGCTCTGCCTAGATCATCACTTACTATATACGATCAAGTAGTAAAGAAGTTTTTTTTAAGTACTCTCTGCTAGTAAAGACTATTAAGCTAAGGAATGACATCTCCTCCTATTCCTAGGTTGATTTAAAGGCATTATATGACACATGGGAGACGTTTAAGGAGATGTTAAGGAAATGCCTACATCATGGTATACCCATGGTTGTAAATCCAGACCTTTTTTAATGGGATAAATCAAACTATAAGGTAGACGATAGATGCAGCAGCTAGGGGTACTCTGAATAATAAGAAACCAGAAGTAGATCATGACCTCATTGAAGACATGGCTACAAATAATTATCAATGATTCTCCTCTCGAGCAAGACTTAGCAAGCCAATGGGGGTATTCGAAGTAGATACAATGGCGCAATTGATGAACTAGGTGGAAGCTTTAAACAAAATGATTGATAGATTAACTATGAATCCACAATTTCAAGTTACACAGTGTGAGGTGTGTAGGATAGAACATTTAGGTGAAAACTATCAAACATTACAGCCGAAATATATGGATTACATGAAGAATGCTACTAGACCCTAAAACAATCCGTACAAAAATACGTACGATCCGAGATGGAGAAATGACCTTAATTTCTCTTGGAGGAATCGAAGGTAGATAAAAAAAAGAACCCTCCACTGAGATTTCAGTAACAACCAGCTTAAACTAAGAAGCCAAATTTAAAAGAAATAATGTTCAAGCTCGTTCAAGAGTCAGATGCAAGGTATCAAAGAATAGAGGATTCTATACCTAACTTGGTGGTTCAGATCGGTCAATTTAAGTTCATATCAAAAAGACCATAAGGGAGTTTTCCTAGTACCACTAAAAAATTTTTTAAAGAACGTGTCCTTTGGGAGTGGAAAAGAGCTTCAAGATGAAACAAAAACTCCAAAAGAAGAAAGAGAAAACAAAGAGTCAAGAAAAAGTTAAAGGTGAAGGAAACCTTTAAAAAATTTAGGAATTTTGACCTGACATCCCTTGCCTTACCAAAGTTAAGAAAGGTTTAATGGATGAACGGTCTGGTAAGTTCATTGAACTATGTAAGCAACTCCAGATAAACTTATCCCTTGTTGAAGCTCTTGTGCAAATGTCACAGTATTTGAAATTTTTAAAAGAGCTCCTATCAAATAAGAGAAAGTTGGAGAAGTTAGGGATAGTAATACTGAGTGGAAGATGCTCATCAATTCTAAAAAAGCAAGCTACCAGAGAAGCTCACAGATCTAAGGAGTTTTACTATCCCTTTTCAAATTGGTAGTGTAAAAATAGATAAGGCTTTAGCCAACCTATGGGTTAGTATTAATATGATGCCTTACTCATTATTTATGAAACTGGATTAGGTGAACTAAAACCTACTAGGATAAGTTTGCAGCTGGTAGATAGATCAGTAAAACATCCTAAATTATAGAGGATATTCTTATTATAGCTAATTATTTTATTTTCTTAATAGACTTTATGATTTTTGACTTAGAGGAAGATGTAGAGGTACCTCTAGTCATTAGTCGACCCTTTTCAATGACTACTAAGTCGAATAATAATGTTGGCTTAGGTAAGTTAATATTAAAGTTATGGATGAAGAGGTTGTATTTAAAATGTCTAAATTGAGTATTACATTACATTAATAGATGCACCTAAGTCTAGCATGGAACGCTTAATTTTCTTATCACCAATGATATAAGGAAGTGTAAACATACTAGATCTTTTCTTTTTTGGGGGGTAATTTTCTATTTATAGTTGATATATTCTTTCCCAAAATTATTCTTTCTTTATCCCTCAATTTCCTTTTATTTGTGCATAGTTCTTTCAAGAACTTTGCATATTTTGGAATTTTCTTGATGCCTTCTAAAAATGATATATTGATTTCTACCTTTTTGAAGGCCTCCAAAATATCTCTTTCATATTCCTCTTCTTTGGATTTAGCCAGCCTACAAAAGAAAGGAGGTATACATACATTAGTTGATATCAATAAAAACAAATCATCTTTTGCCTTTATTGAATCTTGAGCTAGAGATTAAACTTTCTTCTCTCCTTTATCATAATTTTTTAAATCTCTATTATTAAGGAAGATCTAAATTGAATTTCCTTCCCACTTCTCAATGTCAATACACTCACATTCTCCCTAAGATTCACCACCATTTGTGAAGGTAATTTTCCCAATGCTTGTGCTTCTAATTTACTAACAGAGACAGCTAAATAAGTGATATGATTTCGTCAATTCTAAATACGTTTTATTTCCTATTGAAATTATTAAGTATTAGTAGTAACTGACTTAACAATTTCATCCAAAGACAAACTTGTATTTGAATATTGAGATTGAGTGTGTAAGTGCGTGAGGTTGTCTATTGAAATTGTGAGGTTGGTATCTTTATTGCCTTCCTTGATTTCCATAGCTAAAGTTTGAGCGATCTCTCTACCTTAAATTATAATGGTTGGAATAAGGGTCATATTTTCATTGAAGTTGACCAAGAAATCCCCTTATTACATTAGTTTATTGAAAAGAGTCTTATTGCAATGTGGGGCATATATCTGTATTACATTAGCTTCTTGAAAGGAGTCTTATTATAATATAGAGCACAGATCTGTAGGATGCCTAAAGAATGAGCATATTTTGCACACTCATGTTAATTGCAATTGATCTATAGTCATTTGACAAACTAGAACAGTTAAATGTAAAATTTTATTCTTATAGTATTACTTACCTTATTTATGCACTTAATAGTTCCATCCATCCTTGTCTTGAATTGCTGAAAATTTTCGTCCATGTTTGAAATTAATTACCTGGCTGCTTATGGTGTTTTGTTTACCAAAGCTTTGCCACTAACTGCTTTACCATATTCCTATCCATTGAAAATAGCCCATTAAGAATATAATGGTATGAGCAACCAACACATAAGTCCTTAAACCTCTTATAATATTTATACAATGTTTCTTTGGTGAATTGTCTTATCTTATATATCTCCTTCTGATATTGGTTTCTTGTGACGTAAGAAAAAACTTCTCCAAGAATAACCTTTTCATTTCGTTCCATGCTGTCACTAAGCCACATGTAAGATAATATTGCTAATACTTTGCCTTATCTTTCAATGAAAATGGAAAGGCTCTGAGATTAATGTGTTCTTTTGTCATTCCTTATGGCTTCATTCCATAGCAAACAACATGAAATTCTTTCAAGTGATTATATGGATCTTCACTAGCAAGACCACAAAAGATAATGAGTAAGTGAATTAGATTTTAATTCAAAATCTACCTTAACATTTAAAAATCTTATGATTAAGGGTTATTGATTCAAATTTGGTGCCATTAACTCCCTCAATGTTCTAGTATTAGGATTTGTCATCTTTTCTTTAGCTTCTTGGAAATTAGAATCTTCATTAATTGTTAGATATATCTCAAAATTCACTTTTAGAGGTGAATGACCTTTTTCTTACTTAATCTCTTTCCTTAAACAATGTACTATCTTTTTAATTTATGTATTATATTGAAATTCACTTGTCTGAGAAGAATGAGTCATACAGGATAATAGATTAGCAGTGAAATGTAAAGTAACACAAAGAAACTAAGAGACTAAAATAATTACCTAATAATGATTCCAAAATTTTGATTAGGTTATTGAAGCCCTCAAAATTAATTCCGATTCACTAACTTCTTGTAGTAGCCATAAAACTAAGTCTAATCCTAAGAAAACTAAAAACGAGTTTTATAATTTCAATTAACAAAACAAATTGGGGTTTATGATTAATTATTTAATGAAATAAAACTAGAAAAGAATCAAAATAAATCAACTGAATATAAAGAGTAAGAAATTAAATTTAAAATAACTCTAATTTAATGGAAATATCTCATCCAATTATAACATTAATCATTGGTTTAAAAATAATATTTTCATGATTCAAGCAGTTAGTTCCAAACCTATTAGGATAGCTATAATAAGTATCATTTTTTTTTCTAAATTGATTAGTTCAAACTCATCATTTAAACCAAAACTTACTATAAATTGATTAAGTATGATATCATTTCATATCTATTAAATGATAGAAATAAGTTTAATGAAAAAGAATAACCCTTAAATTAAATAATTGAGAAAACTACAACTATTCAATTTAGTTCTTCTTGTTTCTTATAAGTTAAATATGCAAATTCATAAACAACTTACGTGCTACTTGTAACAATCATTTATGACAATTACAGATCATTGAATGCATAGATCATTGAATTCACAAATCATTGAGTAATCAACATCAAATTAATTTTTTAGATTAGTCAATATTGATTATTTACGAAATAAAAGAATACAAAGCTAGAAATAATTAAATTAAAGTAAAAATTTAGGTTTAGAACAAAGCATCACAAGGTTAAAACTAGAGTTTTGAATTCCCTTAAATTAGAATATTTAGATTTAGCCATACATGGCTATTGTTTCAACACTAAAAATAGATGAGAAGATGATAGATTAAGAGGGAATACAAAGAAAAATGAAAGAGACTAATATGGAGAATTGAGTTTCACAATTTTCCTCTGTTTTCAACACAAAAACTAACTCCCTTCTATCATGAAGATTTTCCCTTCTAAACAAATTCAAATCTGTTGGGAATAAGCCTAATTAAACTTAAACTCTTGGGGTAAATCTGGCATTAGGCGTGATCTCTCCTTATGCACTACGATAATATGTCTACTTTTTTCAAAATTAATGATTTTGACAAATAATGATCTAATTTTTTGCAATCTCCACTTGTCATATCTAAAACAAAATAAATATTAATTTCACCATTAAAGCACCAAAATTAATACAAAACAAAAGATAAGTATAATTAACATAATCAAATCACATTTTATCAAGGATAAGCACATTGAAAAGTAGTAAAGAGAATATTAAGATATATAAAAGGTATTATTGATTATACATTGTGTTATTAAGGTAGTGAACTATGTACGGTATTAAAGCAGTGAACTATGTATATACGGGTATACATAAACAAATTGGGAAGGAGATTTAGATAAGAGAAAATCAACTTTTAGATTTGTTTTCTTACTTAATAATGGTGCTATAGCATAAAAAAAGAAACAATAATATATTGTGTTATCAACAATGGAAGTTGAATTTATAACATTTTCAGCAACAATAAAAGAAGCGATATGGCTTAGACTATCCTTGGTTAATTTAAGAGCCACTAAAAGCAAGATTGATCCAATAATAATAAATTGTGATAGTCAAACAACAATTGCTTATACTAAAGACCTTAAATTTCATTGTAAAACCAAGCATAGAGTTACCAAATATAATTGTGTGAAAGATATAGTTGCACGAAAAGTGAGAATGTAGTATATATCTATATGAGATATGGTAACAAACTCAATGACAAAACCAATTTTCGGAGATACATACATTGTGCATGTAAAGTCACTAGGATTACATAGATATTAAATTGAAATTGATTAACATTTCTATATGTTTATTTATTTAATGTATTTTTATGTATAAATACATATATGAGTTGAGATTATTTGTTAAAAAACATTAGTTGATACTTAATTTTGAAATATGTTTTCTTTATATGACATTTTCATATAAATCAAAGAGTGTGTTAGATAGAAAAAAGATTTACTTTCTCACATAGGTAATTGCCTATAGCATTTGTGATGAACAAAAGTAAGAAAGGTTTTAAGTCTATCATCAAGGTGACAATTGAGAGCTAAAGTAAGAACTTAAATCTCAAATACTAATTTAGATGATAAGTCAAAAGGAAATTGGTTTGGGGTGATCATATAGTCATAGTATTTGTCTTAAGTTGCCAGATGAGAATTCAGAAAAATAAATTCAAGAGTAGACAAGTGAACTTAAGCTAAACATTAAGTATCTTTAAACTAACAGTTGGACGATATTACATTAATAAAAAAATACGTTCTAAATGAATAGGAGTTGATATCGTAATACATAAATCTTACCATATATGGAAAAACGACTATGAAAAGAGATTAATGCAAGTCATAAGATCTTAACTTACATTATGTGAGACCCTAAACGTTAAAAAAGTCTCATAGTATACCTTTAGGGAACCTGTCTAATTCTTAAGAATGAAATTTAAGGTTTTCTACTTTAGGATGTTAATAAAATATTATATTTGGTATGATATTATGGATAATTTTGAGAAAGCAAATTAAATTCAATTCAAGAGAATTTAGAGAAAAGAAATGTTATTTTAATTTTTTACTTACATAAGAAAAAATATATATTCAAAGGTGGTCATTGACTTTTGTTAAAAGAATTGAATACATTTATGACATGATAAAATAAATAAGATCAAAGGAGATTAAAATGTGAGATATCACCTAGGGTGTGGCATACCAGTCTACTAAAAAATCAATTCATTTATCAAGACTTTTGCAAAGTGCTAATCATCTAAACCCATCGTATGTGAGTAAAAAATGATAACTATTAGACATACATGATAATTTACGATGCAACATTTAATATCAAATGCTAGAGGCAGTTAAACTTCAATATAAACTGATTATTCTTAAAAGATAAAGTGATGATCATTTTAGTGTGAAGATCAAAAGATAAAAACACCTAAACAAGTTGTATTTTCTGTGAAAAAACAAGAACCATCTAACCTGTGGGACGAAGAAACTTATTTGTACGTGAAAAGTTTCAATAATGATGCATATCCGATCCTAAAGTGACATATTTATCTATATTTAAATTACTTACAGGCGTATTAATATATGGAATATTAAAATATTAGTATTTCTAAAAAAAATGTTCATAAAGCTTTTCTTAGATGAATTTAAACTCATTATGTTGGTAAAGGAACCAAAAAAAAAACTCATTCAACCATTAAACCAAAACCATTTTTTGCTTCAAATATTTATACATGGAATGAATTTTCTACTTGACACACTTATCATAGATGATATGTCATATATGTTAAGATAAATGTACAAAATCATATATTAAATAATTAAAAAATAAACGTGATTTATCATCAAAACCATATCTAACTAAATGTTCCGTTAGTTAGGTTAATTGTATTTGTATTATTACAATAAATAACACTCTCTCCAAATTTAAACTAAAAAAATTAAATATCAATCCTCTTACATCCAATTATCAAATCTATTCAACAAAATAATTGTAGAAGTTAATGATAAATGTTTTTATAACGAAATTGCAGTTATTATTTATCAAGTAAGTCATGGTTAACTTTTGGGAGTATGTGTTTATGATCAGAAAAAAGAAATGTTTTTAAGTATATAGGCCTTGTTTGGTACGTGACTGATCAACTATTTTTTTAGTGGATTGAGAGGTATTTGATTGTTTAGCTATGTCAAACAGCTGATAATCATGTTTGGTAATTAGCTTATTAGGTTGGCGGATTGAATTCAATCTGCTATCTTTGAAAACAATTCTATGAGGAGCGTTTTGCTCCATTGACTGAAAAATTAAGGGACAAAAAGAGGATTGTACTCAAAAGTTATTACAAATTAGGAGAGAGAAAGAGAGATAAAGATAGAGATTGAGATAAAGAAGAGAGATTGAGATTGAGAAAGATAGACATAAAGTGTGAATTCAATTTACTCGAAGTAAAAAAAAACTCTAGTTTATTCAAAAATTAAGTCAAGTTGGATTTTTTAAAATAAAATTTTGTGTTTTATATTAGTATTATTATTTATAAAAATTATTATATTTTTAATTAAATAAAATAAGTATCATTGGATTTGGTAATATAATACAAAAACCTCTACCAAATTATTTTATACTAACCAAAATTTTCTATGATGTTTGATTTTGGGTTGGGCAGGAAAGTTTGAGTTGTTTTCATTGTACTTGTTAATACTTGTATTAAATTTTGTTATTAAGAAAAATTATCATTAAAATAAAAATATATTTAAATATTTTTAAACATAAAATGTTTCTACAATTATGTCTAAAAAATTTAATGTTATTTTAATAGTTAAAATTATTAAAAATCTTATTTTAGTTTTAGTTATAAGATAAGACTAATTTTATTAAAAGAGTACATTTTCATATAATTAAAAACACGTTTTATGCTCATTAACTACCACATTTTTCAGTTTAGTTTCTAAAATTAATTTAAATAATTATTTTTATTTTGAACATAAGAAAATAGGTTTTAATTTATTTAATTTTAATTAATTGACTGAAGCAAATTGAAACGTAATCATAAAATTAGGATTGAATAAGTATTCATTGATGGATCAAAATAAAATAATTTGTGCAACTTTTACATTACATAATTATATTAGAAGAACCACATTTGTTAACTTTGCTTTTAACATTATTTATCAAGATCTTGAGTTTATACTTCCAGATGTATTTGAAGATGTTTAAGTTAACTTTACACAAGAAAGTGTTGAAGAAAGAAAAACTCAGGAGATGAAAATTGTTCATGATAATATTGCTTTTAGTTTAACAACAGTAGAAGTCATTATTAGATTATAATAAACTTTTACTTTAAATGATGATATTGACTTCTTTTGCTTTATCTAAACTTTTGTGAGAATATTCAAAGAAATATTAAGATATAATACTCATACCTTTATAAACTTTTTTTAAGTCATATCTTTATAAGTCATTTACATGTAAACAGTTGAATTTTTAAATCTTAAACATTTACCCAGTCTTATTTTTAAAATATTAATTTTACCAAAAATTTTAAAACTATCGGTAAAATTAATAGTTGATATTATTCTTAGGTAAAAATCAACTATATTAATCGGGCGGTAGAATCATCTAAGCAATTGTCGATTCTATTCTCTGAGGGCTGTTTGGTTGAGGGTAATAGAAATTCTATTACCCTCCTATTCTTAACCATTTTGTATTCCTCTATTTGGTTTAAATTTAGTCCATAGAATAGCTTTTATGTGGAACACGTATTCCTTATTTTAAGGAATAGGCAAAGACAACCCCCCCCCCCCCCATCTTTAGGTATTCGACGCATCTTGGGAGTAACTTTCTTTGTCTTTGGACAACCCATACCCCTCTCTATTTTGACGTAGATTTTGGCACTCACCAGCAGATCTCACTCAAGCAAATCTCACTCACCTCACTCACGCATATCTTCATGCAGCACCTCACCCACACACGATCTTCACAGGAGGGCGTCTCTTTATCTTTAAACCGCAGAGGTATACGTTTGTTTTCCTATTCTATTCTTCTTTCCAGATCTGGTTTCTTGTTGCGATTTCTGAGATTTCTGATTCCCCCAGTTTGGTTGGCTTGAATTTGTTTTTCTTTTCGTGTGCGTTCTCGTTACATGAATGGCTGTTCATTCTTAACATTGCCTTATTTTGGCAATGCATTTTGACCTGTGGATGCGATTATCTCTGTGTTGAAATGTGTAGAAACTTGAGGGGCTTTGTTTGGATGGAACACTTTTATTTGATGCCCAACGCATTTTGAGCACTGTGGAATATCGAGGCTGCATTTTTCTTTTTGTGTGATGGGGTAGATACGGAAATGTGAGGGTTTTATGCTTTTTCTTCATTGGAAGATCCTTGAATAGGTTAGGACGAAGTTGCTTTTATTGGTGAATGCAGACACCGTATTCTTTGAACTTCCTTATTAACATTGTCCGAGGAACAGCAGAGGGTCTATTTGTTAGATGACGGAACTTTCATTTACAATGACTTCTATTTTCTACTTGTACTAGATGTCCATCTCTCATATGGTGTGTCTTATATGGTTTTGTCCCTTTCTCAATCCTTTCCCATGGTCTTGTCTGTTCGTTAATTGTGATGATTCCCTTGTCTATTTAGGGCATTTTGGTCTGTATTCTTAAACTCGCATTGGGATTTGGGTTTTGGTGGAAACATTTTCATGAATTGTCTGTGTTGTTGGCTAATTTCTTTTCATTACTCAATTTCACTGTGTTTCGTCTTCTATCTCCTTTGACCTAAACTTTTTGATTTCACCAAACCATTTGGCATATCCGAACATTGCATTTCTAACTTCACATCTCTGCATTTCCTTTTACCGAACCAAAGACATCCGCAAGTTCATTCCAATCACACGGCTAATAACGATTTACAGGAACATTCTAACCCTTCAAACCCCATTACTCTTCATTTCTGAAAGGTACGTTCTAGCCCATGTCTTTTAGATCTCTCCACACTCACTATCTTTAGATGATGATTTGGAGGAGATCTTTGTATCATTTTACTTGTCGATCCTGCTGTGTAGATCTGAGCTGTAGTTATTTCTTTTCGTGTATCATTTTTCTTTTTTCCTTTTTGATTTTGTTGTTGGGTTTTGAATGGTTTGGAATGTTGGCTTGTGAAGATGTGAATATGCGACAGTATTGGATTTTTTATTTTGTTGTTGGGTTTTTGAATTGTGAATATGCGACATAATTGGAAAATGTGTGCTTGGTTGGCTAGAAGAACAGAGATTAGTTTGAGGATTAAGACTCTCAAAAGTGTCTTGATATAATCTTGTTTGAATAAACATGCTTCTCCAAAAACTTTTTTCAATCTTGTGGTTAGCAATTAGTGGAAAGTTCTCTACCAAAGACAAGTTCTATTATCAGCTTTCACTACTTGTTCTCTTTGTCAGAAATATCAACATTTCGTCTTTCTATGTGACTTTACTAGATCAATTTGGCAAATGTTACTAAGTTTAGAAAAATTTTCTTATTCAAGGAACTCTTGGTTTGATATTTACTAGGCCGATAGTTGGATTAACAAGGAGAAACAGGAATGATTTGATTAATTTCAGAATTGCTCTTGTTATTGCCTTTTATTTCATTTAGAAATAGAGGAATTTAAGACATTTTCAGGACAAGCATAAATAGAAATAGTAACCAATACATGAGATGAGGAGTTATATTACTGAGCAAAACTTAATAATTTATACTCATTAATGTTTGTTCAACTTGGATGTAGATTATTTAGTTTATTGTTCTGATAAAACATAGCTTTCAACTCATACCTTGTCTTCTAGTCAATTGAGATTGACTCTTTGTTCTGCCTTGTAACATTATAGTTGTACCTTGTTCCTATTAATTCATTGCTTTCCTTTTTCAAAAATAAAAACCGTAAAATACCTTATAATTTCAAGTTCCAATATTTTAGTAGACAAAAGTTAGTTTTAAAACAATATTTACATCCAAACTTTTTGGAATTGAATAATTATTTGATTTTTTTGCTTATATTCAATTCAATATAGTAAATAAAGCAAAATAAGAACTAACAAATGCATTCCAATTCAATATAGTAAATAAAGCAAAATAAGAATTAGTTTGATTATTAAAAAGGGATGTGGCAAAGGAATAAATATATGGATTGTTAAGAAGGATTTGTCATGTACAATAACAGAATGGGAAATTGTTTTTCGTTCGTACAATTGGATGTTGCCTTATGAATGACAATTTATTTTAGGTTTTAAATAAACTAATATGGTAGTGAAAGCAGAATGAGAATTTGAGTTTTTATAATCTATTCTTTTTAGCTCTGGAAATTTATCTTCTTTTTTCTCTCTTACTCTACCTTATGTCTTCAACTATTTTGATTTTTTTCATAGATGTTCTCTTATACATTATACATTGTTTGAAAAAATTTATGTAAATACATTAGAATTTTTTTTTTTTTGCAGTCATGGCTCGTTTCAGTTTGAGTTTACGTAGGAATGCGGAAAGAACAAAAAGGATTGTGGCTGTCTTGACTGCATGGTTGCAGTGGTGTAATGTTATTAGTGCAGTATTAATTTTT
>JAOQMS010000001.1:11134782-11162901 GCA_027563885.1 Erythroxylum longipes | reverse complement strand
GTTAATAATAGAAATAAAAATTAATAAAATTAACAATATATATAATAATAAGGAATTTATTAATATTAATAATAAATATAATTAATAAAAATTCAATATTTTATAATAATAAGGAATTTAATAATCATACAAAGTAAGTACAAATAATAATAATAATAATAAAGATAAGGATAATTTAGTTTTTTTATTAGTTATTTCTTTACCATTCTAAGTTTAAATTTTCAAACTAAACATTAGCGTAGAATTACTTATCTATTTTATTTTTTAACAAAGTAATCCTCATTCTATTTTATGCCAGATCTTTTCTATTCCTAAAAAATATCTAGTACATTCTTTATCTATTTCGTTACTTGAATGAAATAGCGTGAAGTCGTAGAAACTGACGAGGTGATTCTACCAGGCCAGAATACCAATTAACTCTCTTAACACAAACGCCGTAGGCCAACGCATGCCTACCGCAGACACCATAAACTTACCCACACACAATTACACGACCAAAGTACCTAATTACCCCACAAATTGCGTACCTGAGCAGGTAAATAACTAAAAAGTGATTCTCTTATGGTTTAAACTTTAAAGCATTGTAAATTTTTTGTAATTTTAAAATTGTCAAAAATAATCTCTTTTATTACATTATTATGTATATATGCTAAGAAAATACGTGAATTAATAAAATATGTGAAATAATTTACATAAATTTAATTCAAATATTATTCCTAAATTATTAAAATTACAATAAAATAAGTTAAATTTAATAAAAACTATATTTTTTAACCTTTAATCTTAATTTTTATGTATTTAAAATTTAATCCACTATTTTAAATATGTGATTGTGATATTTATCATCATTTTTCACAGTTGTTATATGTACATCATTATTAAATAACATAAGACAAAATTAAAAAGATTTTTGTCAAAACCATAAAATATAAATTTACCATAGAAGTTGAGAAATCTATTTTAAATTAAATTACCCGGTAAATAATAACCAAACTCCAACTTCCAAAGGCTGTTTTCGTCATTTGACTCTCCACTTCCCAACCAAATTTTCCCGCAAAAGAAAAGGTGTAACCCTGAACCAAAGTGAAAATCTAACCGTTCAGTTCCTCCCAACCTACGGTCCTTAACAGGCCACGTAATATTTAGTATCTTTACCCATTATTAAAAAAGTAATGTTTTAAGTTTTAACAATGTCAATCTCCTCTCTCTCTCGTTTTCTTTCTCTCTCATCCCCCGATCCCTAAATCTCAAAGTTCCAATTACAGTCTCGTAATTCTCTCAATTTCTCGAAACTTCAATTTCTCCGATCAAATTCAAAGGAGTTTCTTTATTCATTAAAGGCGTGTCTTTTCGTAGTTTGAAGAAAATACTTGATCGATTGGATTGAGAGAGGAAACAGAGTGATTAACAAAGAACAGAGGAAGTGCTTTTAGGGTTCAATTGGAATTGCAAATCTGACGATGAACGATGCCGGTGCTGCGTAGCGGAGCGCGCAGAGGTCGGGCAGCAGCTGGGAAGAGACAGCAACAGCAGCAGCAGCAGAGTCCGATTGAGGCCGGCGAGGCGATTGCTTCGAGAACGCGGCGACGTCAGCGTGCGGCAGCCGCTGCGGCAGAGGCTGAGGCAGCAGTAGGTGTGAATGACGGTAGCGGAAATCCTAACGGCGACGATCGAAAGGCAGTTGATGAGAACGTAGTGGCGGTTGCTGCTGCTGCTGCGGCGCGAGAGGTTGAGAATAGGGGTTTAGAGGGGGAGGCCGGGAAGAGGCCCATGGACGACGGTTTTGATATTGGCGGCGGGAAGAGCATTGATAACGGCAATGCTGGTGAAGATGAGGGGAGTACCGCCCCTATTCCTGAGAAGGTTTTATTTATTGTTGACCACTTTCTTGGTTTTCTGATTTCTTGTTACTGGTGATAAGATAAATGTTATGAGTAGCTAAAGATTTGTTCTTGTTGAGTTTGCAAACATGTTTCCAGAGGGATTGCTGCGGGATGTGGAATTAGTTATTGATTGGTTTCTGTTGTGGGTTAATGGGATCTCAACCCATGTTTGGTAGAAGTTTTTGGACTGTTATTGCAGTGCCTTACTTGAAGTATGTTTCAACACTTTTATGGTCTTAAACGTGGTGCAAGCTATGATGTATATAACCATGTTGTTATATATATATATATATATACGTCATTCGTGAAGTGTGTGTGTCATATCCCTCTGGCTATATCATCACAGGTTCAGGTTGGAGGTTCACCAGTGTACAAAATAGAAAGAAAGCTGGGCAAGGGTGGATTTGGTCAAGTGTATGTTGGACGCCGTGTTTCTGGGAATACATCGGATAGCACTGGTGCTGGAGCAGTTGAGGTATAGTAGTTGTCTAATGGTTGTTTGGATCATAGTTTTTGGTGTTGTTTCATTTATTTCTCTATTTGTGCGGCATTGGGCTTAGGTGGCTTTGAAATTTGAGCACAGGAGTAGTAAAGGATGCAACTGTGGACCACCACATGAGTGGCAAGTTTACAGGTGTGTTTATGGAAATATCTCACTTTATTATGCTGTATGACATATCAGTAAGACATTTATATTTGTATTCCTCCCCTTCCTCTCTGGTATATCTGAGTCTATCAAGTTTGGTTCAATGCACAGCTTTCTTGGTGGCAGTCATGGTGTACCACGTGTTCATTATAAGGGTAGGCAAGGTGACTATTATGTTATGGTATGTTTCTTGGATTTTGCTTCATGTGCCTTGTTGTTAAGATGCATTGAAGTACAATTATCCATAATGCTTGTCTCAGAGGGATACATTTGATGCCTGCAGGTCATGGATATGCTTGGGCCAAGCTTGTGGGATGTTTGGAACACTAACTCTCACACGTGAGTTGCATTCTCTATCCTCTTTTTTTTTTCCTTACTATACTATGGTTTCCACTTAAACTATTTATTCATTGCGTGCATCTGATTGCAGAATGTCTGTTGAAATGGTTGCATGTATTGCTATAGAAGCAATATCAATACTAGAAAAGATTCATACCAGAGGGTAAGCTTGCTTATTTCTCATCATTACCCTCTATATTATGTGTGTGGTGGGGTTTAATCTATTTAGCTAATGAACGTCATGTTTAAGGTAGACCATTCCCATTCTTGCAGTTATGTCCATGGAGATGTGAAGCCCGAAAATTTCTTACTTGGTCCTCCAGGGTCTCCAGATGAGAAGAAATTGTTTCTAGTTGATCTTGGTCTAGGTAATTGGTCTATACTCATAATTTTATGTATTTCAAAATTTCTAAAGACAATCATTGTCAATGACAACTTGATTTTGGAATTTGTTTCTTGGCAATAGCTACTAGATGGATGAATAGTTCTACTGGTTTGCATGTTGATTATGACCAAAGGCCTGATGTTTTCAGGTTAGGCAATTATTTTATAAAATTTTATTTTAGTAATCATGTAATCTCTCTGTCCTTCAATTTCACTGCGTGCTGAGATTTTACTTTGATATTTTTTCAAACTTTTTCTTTTGATTTTTATTAGATGCTATTTTATCTCTCAGGGGAACTGTGCGTTATGCTAGTGTGCATGCCCATTTAGGGAGAACTTGTAGCAGAAGAGATGATTTAGAATCTCTTGCTTACACACTAATTTTCCTTCTCCGAGGTCGATTGCCTTGGCAAGGATACCAGGTTAGTTTCTTTGAAACATTGGCAAATACTTCCAGATTGTGTCATCTAGTTAGTGAGAATTTTCTTACAAGTCTTACATCTGAAAGAGCTTAAAGAGTTGAAAATTGTGCTTTGTCTTTTATTGCTTTCTAACAGTGCGGTTCTTTTAGGGAGAAAATAAAGGATTCCTTGTGTGCAAGAAGAAGATGGCCACATCCCCAGAGGGCCTTTGTTGCTTTTGCCCTCAGCCGTTTAAACAATTTGTTGAGTATGTTGTGAATTTGAAGTTTGATGAAGAACCCAACTATGCAAAATGCATATCCCTTTTTGATGGGATTGTTGGTCCGAGTACAGAAATTAGGGCAATCAACACAGAAGGTGCCCAGAAGGTATTGAAGAGTTGGAGTTCTGATGCCGGGAAAGTTTTCTTTTCCACTGTAACATAGATTTTACCCATGTATTAAGATTTAGTGTAAAAAAATTCATTAAACTTATAATTAATTTGTTTAAATGAGATATATATCTAATCTACAATCTGCATCCTGTGAAGCTTATTCATCAGGTTGGCCAGAAGAGAGGCCTGTTGACTATTGATGATGAAGATGATGAACAACCAAAGAAGAAGGTCCGCTTGGGCATGCCAGCAACACAATGGATTAGTGTGTACAATGCTCGTAAACCGATGAAGCAAAGGTATGATTAGGCTGAAGATATTAGTCTTTTTAAGATAGTAGCCCTGTCAGTACAATCGTATGCATTTTTCTGTTAAGATCAGATGGATCAAATCTCTTAAAAATTAAGATAAGCCAATTGAGAAAGCGATGTCATTTATTTGTAGGTATCACTATAATGTGTCTGATGGAAGGCTAGCACAGCATATTGAAAAAGGAAATGAAGATGGCTTGTATATTAGCAGTGTTGCTTCTTGTCAAAATTTATGGGCCCTAATTATGGATGCTGGAACTGGTTACAGTGTGCAAGTCTATGAACTCTCTCCATATTTCCTTCACAAGGTATGTTCTTGTATTATTTGTCTCTCTGAAACTATCTACATGCGTTACCTTCAAGTGTCTAGCACATAACTGATATATATGTTATGTGGCTTGTGAAGGAATGGATAATGGAGCACTGGGAAAAGAATTATTACATTAGTGCCATAGCTGGAGCAACTAATGGAAGCTCATTAGTTGTAATGTCCAAGGGTTGGTCAAAGATGCTCAGTTTTTTTTTTAAAATACTTCTTATGCAATGTTTTCTTGGTTAACTTTGCTTTTGTTGGCGCCAGGTACATTATACTTGCAGCAGTCTTACAAAGTGAGCGATTCATTTCCTTTTAAATGGATTAACAAAAAATGGAAGGAGGGCTTCCATGTTACATCGATGGCTACCTCAGGGAGCAGATGGGCTGTTGTCATGTCTCGGGGTGCGGGATATACTCAGCAGGTTAACTTCTATCAAAATATGGTGAAGTTACAACACCGGCCTAGATACCAATTCCTAGATTTTGATTTCAGGTAGTTGAACTTGACTTCCTTTACCCAAGTGAAGGCATACATAGGCGATGGGATTCAGGATTTCGTATTACAGCAACTGGAGCGACTTGGGACCAGGCAGCTTTTGTCCTGAGTGTACCAAAAAGGAAACCTCCTGATGAAACACAAGAGACACTTAGGACTTCGGCATTTCCAAGTACACATGTAAAGGTGAATATATACTATATGTTAATGGGTTTCGAGTTTGTCTTTGTGCTTTAGAGGTCTAAAAAATATTGATATGGGTGACGCAGGATAAGTGGGCAAAGAATCTTTACATTGCATCCATTTGTTATGGAAGGACAGTCTCGTAGGTTGCAGATCTTTGCTCGACTTCCACTGTTGAATCAATCCCGCCCTCTCTGTAGATAGCCATCTGGTTGTGGCGTTCATGTAGGCAGGCAGGCAGGCAGGCAGGCTTAGAAAATTTTTCATGAGCACATAGGTATTAATCAATTGTAAGAAAAATATAGAAGGCCTTAGGTGCAACATAATATTGTATTACGGTTGTGTGATATATATATATATATATATATATATATACACCTTGGACCTCTCTAATCAACCAAATACTGTAGGGATGATCTTCTTCTTCCCTTTGTATAGTTTGAAAAATGAAGACTTACATTAGGGGCATTGTAAAAGTCAAATAATGTTTATCATGGTTTACCTTCCATGTTTGATAACGCTAGTAACCTTAGCAATTACTTGTTTTGGATCAAATGAGAGCTGGAGTGGATAAAAACACGAACCATTGCAATTTTCAACACTGTTCAACAAAAGAAAAAGAAAAAAAAGCCATGCAGACTGTTTCCTTTTCATTTCTCAGATGCCCCTTTTCATGCACTTCTTAGGAACTAGAAGTAATGCTTGAGACTTTTTTTGTTGGCCTGCGGCACAACCTGTGCAGCTCAACCTTTTCCTGGTATGATTAGCAGATAAGTAACATGTACATGTGCGTAGCTTAAAGTTCTTTGTATCATTGCGCAAAGTAGGCAATAGCTCGAGAGAAGAGAGTATAAATGTCTTCAACTTACCTCAAAGATATTATGCGCATAGCTAACTACAAAAATGCAATTGCACATACTTGCATCATGTGGTTGCCTTTCAATTTGTAGTATACGTGCATCATAATAAACTGCATGCTCTTTTCTTTCCTGCAAAGATGTGTTCCAAGAAGGCAAAATTAGGACCCTTCTAACCGGTCCGCAGGCATTGCCTGAAACTGTATGAAAGGGGTCGGGGAATGGGAAATTTCTGGTACAAAACTTGTTCAAGTGGCTGTAAAGTCAAATGTTCCACGTATACTCTCTTCAACCCTATCCGCATGATTGTGACCTGTATTCAACTTTTGGAGTCTCAAATTTAGCTTCTGAAAACGGTGAAAAGAGTAAGCTACCTGAAAGCATAGGACAAGATCTCCAACTTGGATAATCTCACATTCTGATGGTTCTAAAGGAATAGATCTTTCTCGCACTGCCCTCTTCAGATTCACCCATTCATCGTGGATATTACTGTACCCAGCAAATCGAACACGCACTTCCTGGATTACAATTAGAGAATCCCAAATTTTATAAGGTCAGAGCAAAATATGATCCTTTTAGAAGTGTTTTCCTACACATCTACCATCAAACTATAAAACTTAAATGTAACAACAATTTATCCCATTACAATCTGAAGAAATTGCTATCTTAAAAACATATACAAATACAATGATCTTACAAGCTCCCCTGTACAAAGGACTCTGTAGTTGTGGAAAGAAGCAATGTCATACCTGGAACGGAAAGAAATGCTAGTTACAGGTTCCTAGCTTTGCATTAAAATATATGAAACTTATTATACAAAAAATTAATTTCCTCAATTTTGTGATGAACATAATTAGGGAGATATTAATAGTATTCTCGTGTTGCCAAATTCCCAAATATCATCCAATGAAATGGAAAGGATGTCAAAGGGTATAGTTTCCAAAAACATGACATTATGTCAAGCAGGAATTTCCACATCATCAAGAGAAGAATTCTAACCAAGCATTATCTTTTGAAGATTTAGCTTCAAACGTCAACTCTGACAAGTCTGCTGCGCTACTACCTGTGTGGGATCACAGTAACATTGGCTTGTCACTAATGGAAATGCTGATGCAGGGTCTTTAGTCCATAGCTTTAGTTCATGACTCCCATGGATGTTTTGATCTGAGCTTACTGATGAATCAAACTTTTACTCCTTGTTTTTCATATTTTCTACTAGTTCGATCGTGTTTTGCATAGTGAGGATGGTAATGTTCTAAACATGTCAAAAAAATTAACAACACAAAAAAGACTGTTTTACAAAATATATCCCCATTGCAATTACGCAAATGATGATTATAAAGAGAACCTTTAGACTTGGGAGAACTTTGAGGACTATCATCTGGAAAGCTAGCATCAGAAAGATCAACAAGCAATTTGGAAGACACTGGTGGTGAAGTGACTTTAGATTGCAACGGGTTTTGTTTTTCCAGGAACCAACTCAGCACCTAAAAAATAGGAAGAGAAAGCTAAGAGTTAGATGTGGGCTCAACTATTAAAAACGAAAAACAGATAATGTATTTGCAAGATAAATGGAAAAGAAAGACCTGTTCACATGTTATGGCTGGCTTCCCAGCACGATTTACCGAGAAGCTGCAGAAAAGAAAGCAATCTTTAGACAAAACTTCTTCTCTAAAACCAGAGACTATACATAAGAGTTATTTAAATCTCTTTGTTAAATTTAGGACAATATATACTCCACCTAAAGCTGGTTGCAAGCCTTTGGCAAAACTCTGGATCTAGCGATGCTTCTCCTATATCCTTGTATATACTCTGTAATTCCATCATCTTCCATAGAAAGCAGACCGATTATCTCACAGAAAATAAGACTAATGTAACAGGAACACCTACATACTATGTTTAACTCTAATATAACAATGTCGTGGCTGCAAAATAGCAAATTAAATGGAATAATCGTTTATTCAAACTGATAGGCCCACATAATGATTACAAAGTTCAATACTTTATCCATATCTTGATCTAATTAAGTCGAACAACACTGCCCATCAAGTGGTTAACGCAAAAGCTCGCTAACCCAAGTACAGATATAACCACAAACATGATGTTGGAGGGAAACCCATTATCGGAACTCAATGAGAAATAGCCATACGAACTACAAGAAGACGCAGAAACAGGGTAAAACCAGGTGATTGAAACTAAAGTATAGAACTTGCATGTTTAACAAGCGAAAAAAAGACTAGGCTAAATGTTACAGGCAAAGAACAAAGGGAAATAAGGGACAAATATTACCTCAGCAAGTGTGAACTCGGAGGGAAAGTCCATCCCTCTCTTGTGATGAACTGAAAGTGAAAAAGTTAAGATGAGTTTTGTTGTTCAGGGTCTCTAGCCACTACGCCAGATGCTTTTACAAATACTCCGTTTTGACTAAAAGTCCCGTCTGGGTTATGTAACTGACCCAAAAGATACTTTACGGTCTAGATTTTATGGCTAATTTAACTTTGTCTTATTTTATTTAATTAAAAAATATCATCATTATTCTTAAATTTTAAACACTTTTTAACTCTGCCAAAAATGCGTAGCTTATTAGTCAAGTTGACCTAGCCGATGTCATCTCTCTTCTTTTTTGTATCAGTACAAAAATCTCACTCTCTTTTTTTCACCTCCTTCCTATCCTTGTAAATTTATCACAGAATTAGGAAAAATGATGAAGCTTGAATAACGATGAAGCATTTCTTCTATCAATACAAAACTTGCCTTGTTACCGTAATGTTTTGTTTCTGAGACGAAGATGAGATGGAGTTTTATAACGGCCGTGCAGCCTAACGCATGGCCGTATATCCTAACTCATGGTTGTGCATCCTAACTCATGGTCGTGCAGTGTCGTGAGTTTTGATTATATTGTGTCACGAGTGTGACCCGTGCACTTCCTAGTCACGGGTGTAATTGGGGAGAGTCACAACTGTGACTAGGGAGTTTGTTGATTATTGTCTCAAACAATAGTCAAAAGTGGTGGTTTTTTGATAGCTTTCGGTACCCTTCACTTATGCTTCTCTATAAACGGAGAAGCATGGCAGCAGCTAAACAGAGAGAGAGAGAGAGAAAAAGAGTTAAGAGGGAGAGAGAAAAATAGCAAGGAGCAATTGTTTTGTATTTTTTTTAGTTTTTTCTTTCTAGTAGGAGTGTGTGAGCTTGAGTTAATTTGGGTCTTTAGAAAATTGAGTGATAAATACTATTGTATGCTCTCATTGATTATAGTGAAATACTCTGTTGTCTCCAAACTAGACATGGGCATTGCCGAACCAGTATAAAAATCTTGTTGTTCTTGTTGCTGTTTTGTTTTTCACTCAAAAATTGATTAACATTTTTGCACGACAAGTGGTATCAGAGCTCCAGTTTTTTCGACTGGGGTGTTGTAGGAGTAAAAATTTGTTGGAGCTACAGTGGCGTGAACAGTGCTGTGAAAAGTGTCGGTACTACAATTCCTGTGAATAATATCGGTGCTACCATTCCCGTCAACAGTGTCAGTGCTTCAGTCCCGTGAATAGTGTCGGTGTTACAGTCGTGAACAGTGTCAGTGCTATAGTCGTGAACAATGTGTGCTACAGTTCGTGTGAACAGTGTGTGCTACAGTTCGCGTGAACAGTGACTGTGAACATTACGTATTTGTGAATAGAGGCGAGTAGATAGTTAGAGATAAAGACCAGCCCATTAAGAGGGAGTCGATATCATTATTGTTAACACCTACATTTAATCGTTACTACAAGGTTAGAAGTTGATAAATTCAATGACTCTAATAATTTTGGTATATGGCAATGTAAAGTTATGGATGTGTTGTATCAACAAGAGTTGGACATGGTTTTGGAAGATAAACTCGAAGATATGGATGACAAGCAGTGGACGCGAATTAATCTCCATGCTTGTGCCTCTATTCGATCATTCCTTGATACGAAGCTGAAATACCCGTATATGAAGGAAATTTTTGCTAAGGAGTTATGGACGAAATTAGAGGAAAAATATATGACTAAAAGCATAGAAAATTGGCTCTTCTTAAAGAAGCTACTCTTCCGATTTTAATATTGTCTAGGTATTTCTATGCACGAACACCTAAATGATTATAATAAAATACTTGTTGATTTAGCAAACCTTGATGTGAAAATTTTGATAAGGATAAAGCACTATGTTTGTTAAATTCATTACTTGATGATTATGATCATTTTACAACTACTTTGTTGTATGGAAAATCCGAGGTGAAACTTGATAAGGTTTATGCAGCATTTGTGAATCATTAGTGTTGTAAGAAGGAATAGAAGACTCACAATTCATAAACTGAGGCACTCATTGTAAAGGGACGAACAGAGGAAAGAAAACATGGGAAGTGGGGAAAATCTCGTTCAAAGTCACGGGGGAAGTTTCTTGCTAAAGACGAATGTGCCTTTTATTGCCAAAAGGGCCATTGGTAGAAAGACAGCCCCAAATTGAAGAACAAAGAGAAGGAGAAAGTGGGTTCTGTAGTAAATATTGCAAAATCTGGAGATGATGATTTCGAGTTTTGCTTTGGCTAGTTCATCTACTGATG
This sequence comes from Erythroxylum longipes, assembly GCA_027563885.1. Classification (NCBI taxonomy): domain Eukaryota; kingdom Viridiplantae; phylum Streptophyta; class Magnoliopsida; order Malpighiales; family Erythroxylaceae; genus Erythroxylum; species Erythroxylum longipes. The sequence goes on along the minus strand of JAOQMS010000001.1, from coordinate 11,152,115 downwards.
GTCACTACAAGGAGTGGATTTTGGATTCAGGTGGCACCTATCATATGTGTCCCACTCGGGAATGGTTCTCTAGCTTCCAGGAGCTGGATGGTGGAGTTGTTTTGATAGGAAATAATAATGCCTGCAAGTCCCAATGGATAGGCAAAATCTATTTGAAGATGAATGATGGAACATTAAGAGAATTGAATAAAGTTCGGTAGGTACTGGATATGAAGAAGAATCTTATCTCATTGGGAGCATTAGAATCCAAGGGTATCAAGAATACTATGGAGGGTGGAGTTCTCAAAGCTTTGTATGGGGCACTGATGGTGATGAAAGGTACAAGACGAAATAACTTGTATTTCTTCCAGGGGAGTATAGTTATTGGTGGAGTAGTTGTCACTGAAGCTGCTGACACAGATAACTCAGACACTACAAGGTTATGACATATGCGTCTTAGGCATGCTGGTGAAAAAGCATTTCAAGGATTGGTGAAGCAAGACTTATTGAAAGGTGCAAAGGCATGTAAATTGGAATTCTGTGAACAATGTGTACTGGGTAAGAAAACTAGAGTGAAATTTGGCACTGCTATTCACCACACTAAAGACATTATAGATTATATTCACACTGATGTTTGGGGACCTTCCAAGAATGCATCTTGGGGAGGTAGCCATTATTTTGTCTCCTTTATTGATGACTTCTCTAAAAGAGTATGGGTGTATACTATGAAGCATAAAGATGAAGTCTTGAAGACATTCCTGAAGTGGAAAAAGATGATTGAAATGCAAAGCGGTTGAAAGATTAAGACTCTCAGAACAGACAATGGTGGTGAATATAAGTCTGATCCTTTTTAGAAAGTTTGTCAAGATGGGGGTATTGTGAGGCATTTCACGGTTAGGGAGACACCGTAATAGAATGGGGTGGCGGAGCGCATGAACCATACTTTGCTTGAGAAAGTCCAGTGTATGTTGTCTAATGTTAGTTCAGGCAAGGCGTTTTGGGCTGAGGCAATTACTTATGCAAGCCATCTTATTAATCGGTTGCCTATTATTGCAAACAAGGGCAAAACACCTATGGAAGTATGGTCTGGTAAACCTTATACTGATTACAGGTATTTACACATATTTGGTTGTCCTGCTTACTATCATGTCAGGGAAAGCAAATTGGATCCAAGAGCAAAGAAAGCTCTATTTATGGGCTTTAGCACTGGCATGAAGGGATACCGGCTCTAGTGTCTAGATGAGAAGAAATTTGTTGTAAGCAGAGATGTGACTTTTGATGAGGCTGCTATGGTTAATCAGAATAAACATGAAGGAGAAATTAAAACGACCAAGACCATGAGTAGTTCAAAGCAGGTGGAGTTATTGAAGACTCTAGTTGTTCCAGTAAGGTCTGATGTTACAGACACTATTCTTATAGTTGATTCTGATGATAAGGACGAAGATAATGAAGAGGAGGTACCTAGCCAAGAGCCTCCACAACAACAAGATTCTATTACAACCAGAAGATCAAGAAAGGAAATTCGAAAGCCTGCTTAGTTTACTGATATTGTGTCATATGCACTTCCCGTCATTGAAGATGATATTCCATCCACCTATAAAGAAGCTGTCAGGAGTTCAGAGAGAGTGGAGTAGAAGAAATCTATGGATGAGGAGATGAAATCTCTTCATAAAATGATACTTGGAAGTTGGTTCAGTTACTAAAAGGGAAGAAAGAAATTGGTTATAAATGGATGTGTGCTAAGAAGATGGAATCTTTGGGAAAAGACAATGTAAGGTTCAAAGCCAGATTGGTAGTTAAAGGCTATGCTTAGAAGGAAGGCATTGATTACAACGAGGTATTTTCTCCTGTAGTACAACATTCTTCTATTTGTATTTTGTTGAATTTGGTTGTGCAGTTTGAACTTGAGTTGGCTTAACTTGATGTCAAGATGACATTCTTACATGGTGATTTGGATGAAGATATTTTTATGTCTTAACTAGAAGGGTTTATGGTTGCTGGCAAAGAAAATTGGGTTTACAAATTGTAAAAATCATTATATGGTTTGAAGCAATCTCCAAGACAATGGTACAAGCGATTTGATAGGTTTATGATTGAGCAAAAGTACATAAGAAGTCACTATGACCATTGTGTATACTTTTGCAAGCTACAAGATGGAACTTTTATTTATCTGCTTTTATATGTTGATGATATGCTTATAGCATGTAAAAGCAAAGTGGAGATTGAAAGATTGAAGACTCAACTGAGTAATGAATTTGAGATGAAGGACTTGGGAGAAGTTCGAAAGATACTAGGTATGGAAATTAAAAGAGATAGAGCAAAAGGCAAGATTGGTTTGTGTCAGAAGTAGTATTTGAAGAAGGTATTACAACGTTTCGGGATGAATGAAAATTCAAAACTGGTTAGTATTCCTCTTGCTCCTCATTTCAAACTTAGTGCTTCTATGTCTCCTAACACAGATGAGGAGAGTCATTACATGGCTCAAATTCCATATGTAAGTGATATTGGTAGTTTGATGTATGATATAGTGTATATTAGGCCTAATATTTCATAAGCTATCGGTATTGTCAGTAGATATATGCATAATCCAGGAAAAGGGCATTGGAAATTTATGAAATGGATTCTACGATCTATTCTGGGTACTGTAAATGTTGGTTTATTGTTTCAGCAAGATGAAGTTACTGATCAATGTGTTGTTGGATATGGGATTCTGATTACGTATATGATTTGGACAAGCGTAGGTCCACTACAGGTTTTGTATTCACTTTTGCTAGAGGTCTGGTAAGTTGGAGATCAACTTTGCAATTTACAGTTGCTTTGTTAACTACTGAGGCAAAATATATGGCAATAACAAAAGCTATTAAAGAAGCCATCTAGCTTTAAGGGTTGAGTGACGACTTAGGGGTCCAACAGGACCATATTGATGTTCATTGCAACAATAAAAGTGCTATTCATTTAGCAAAGAATCAAGTTCATCATGCACGTACGAAACACATTGATGTGAGGTTCTATTTTGTTCATAAGATTATTGATGAGGGAGATATTCTTCTTCAGAAGATTGAGACCGCTGACAATCCTGATGATATGTTGACAAAACCAGTTTCGTTGCTCAAGTTTAAGCATTGCTTAGACTTGATTGACATTTCTATAATTTGTTGATTGCCCCGTAGGAGATTAGGAGACGACCACTGGGAGTTCCACTTCGAGGGTTTGAGCCAAGGTGGAGATTGTTGATTATTATCTCAATCAATAGTCAATAGTGGTGGTTTTCGGTGGCTTTCGGTGCACGTTTTCAGTGGCTTTTAGTGCAACAAGTTGGCCATCTATATTTTATAGCTGGCCTTCACCCATGCTTCTAAAAGGAGAAGCATGACAGCATCTAAATAGAGAGAAAGAGGGAGAAAAAAAGAGTTAAGAGGGAGAGAGAAAAATAGCAAGGAGCAACTGTTTTGTATTTTTTTTAGTTTTCTCTTTCTAGTAGGAGTGTGTGAGCTTGGGTTAATTTGAGTCTTTAGGAAATTGAGTGATAAACACTATTGTATGCTCTCATTGGTTATAGTGAAATACTCTGTTGTCTCCAAACTAAACGTAGGCATTGCCGAACTAGTATAAAAATCTTAGTGTTCTTGTTGTTTTTTTTGTTTTTCACTATAAAATTAATTAACATTTCCGCACAACAGAGTCCCCGTGCTTAACTCCCCAGTCACAGGTGTGACTAGGGAGTCACACCCTTCCTTCCTTATAAAAGCCTTCCACTTAACCCAATCTCCTTCCCTCACTAACGCACAAGCTCCCTCCCTTAATAATCTCTTCGTCGCCAGTGCCGCTGCTCCAGTTAATGTTACAAGCCTGTGTATCCACCAAACCAACTTAGTTGGAGCACAAACGCGGCCTCTACCTATGCAACCAATTATGCCTCTAAGAATGAAACAATCCAGAGTTCCCTTGTCTCCATCACAACAGCCTAATTCCGGTATTCCATGCCTCATCTTTCAAAGTAGAGAGCACCAACAAAGGTATGCTATTCTTAAGGATCGTAAAATTATTCCGAATAGATATTTAGATTCTCAAGAACTAATTGAATTAGGAATATTTGATCGAGTCCACAAGTTGCTGCAAAATATAGGATGGGATTTTTTTTCTTCTGAATTTAGGAAAAATTCATATGTAGAATTGACATTAGAGTTTCTTACCACTTTAGAATTAGTTCGTGTAACTAATAATAGGGACAGTGCGTTAAGTCTTAAATTTTGATTAATGAACACATATTATTTGATCGTTTTAGGAATACTTAATGATATTTTTAGCTTTCCAAATACGGATTTCTATGAATATCATGACGAATTTGTGGCTAGCGAGTTTTTGTCACAATTGACCAATTCTAAGAAAGTGTTTGCTACTAGTCGGTCTAAATCATCTGCTATTATGGACCCTGCCCTTCGTTATCTCCATCAGTTTTTAACTTTTACACTATTTGGTAGAGGAGATAGCAATGGGGAAATTTCTAAAAGTGACTTATTTGTTTTGTGGTGCATGGTACATGTGAGGCCCTTTAATGCCAGTAGTTGGTTACGTCTGCATTTACATGAAGTGGCTCATTCTAGTGGAAGAAAAATAGTTGGAGGGGGGGGGGGTGCATTTGTGACCCAAATTGCAGAACATCTAACTGAGAGAACACCCATATCAATGCAACTAGTTTTGGGAAACTCGACTCTCGACTTGAAATCTTTGGTGTCGATGAAAGTTATTAGGAGCCAAGGTGATCATTATGTTCTCATCCATGATGACAAGGGGGAAGCTTCGAGCAGTAAGTGATCTCAAGTTACAGAAATGGAAATTTCAGAAGAAGATGATGTTCACCCCAACATATGCATAAGACATCTTCATATAGTTCCGTGGAGTATCAATCACTGATAAATCAATTGATAGTATTTGAACGGAGAACAAATGACAGGCTTTACAACATTGAAGCTAGAGTGGTGGAGATCCGAACCTTCATGGCCAATTTGAATGCTTGCTTCAGATAACCTCCACCCTCATCTTAGTATCGTGTTTCTATCCTTTCCCTTTTTATTGGTTGTTGTTTTAATTTCTTTTTGTTTTCATCTTTGTCCTTGCTGTTGTTCTTTTGCCTCTTAGATCACCCTTTCATTTTCTTATCACATCAAGGCAAAGGGATGCTCAAGTACGACATAAGTAATAGTTTAAAGGAAAAGAAAAAAATGATTATTTTTATTTTGTGTGTTTGTTTTCCCATTTAGTAGTTAGAGATGCATGATTATTAAATAAACTCAATCTGGATTAGAAATGCATAATATGAGTGAATGAGTATACTTGCATGCTTAGACTAATTGACTTGAATTTTGGTTAAAAGGACATTGGCCTGCTGTGATAGATGAATGACACCTTTCATTTGGTAAGATTTTGAGCCTTTTTGAAATATTAAACACCAAATTATGTAATTCTTTGTCAAGAGTATTCTTTTATGATTAAGGAACTCCATAACTTGTTTGCAGATACTAGTTCAGATCAAACAATCTTATGCAAATATTGAAATGATGAAGGCAGTTAGGATTTAGCCTTTTTGCATAAAACGCCGTCATGATTTTACCTTTACTAAACCCCTTTAAGCTTAATATGACACCTTTTCTTTCTTTAAACCCAAATATCAGCCTTGATCTTGATTATTTATCATCTTCATTGTACTTACCATAAAGCAAGTTGAGCATTTGAATGAGTATAATTAGGCTTACAAAATAAGTGTGGGGAATCATAACGTATAGTTTGCTATTGTATTAGGGATGGGTATGGTTGTGGAGATTTTCACTTCTCCTTTATATTTCTCTTCTTTTGATTTCCTTATTTTATAATGATAATACAAAAAAATGACAAATAGTAAAAAATAAGAAGAGAAAATGAAAGAAAAAGAAAAGAAAAGGATGGAAGAGAAGATGAGCAGAAAATGAAAACAAAAGGAGAGAAAAGAAAAAATAGAAAGTGTTAATTTTGTTAAGTGAGAGGAAAAAATTGAGTGTTTTATGGTCATTCTTTTGTCTATGCTTAAATGCTCAATTTGTGTTGTGGTTTTAACCTATAATTTTCCTTTTTCTACCCTTAGCTCGGCTCCATTACAACTTAAATAAAGACCTTTGGATTGATGCTTATGTTTGATATGAGTGGTGGATATTAGATTGGTAAGCAATCTTATGGTAGATTCCTTACATGAAATTAGCGATGAGTGAATATATATCTTACCTTTAAATGCTTGAGAGAATGAAGAGTTGTTTGATGGTTCTTTCAATTGAAGTGCTTGTTGATTTTGGCTAAATATGCAAATAATAACTTGTTCATAGAGTATTATGACTTTCCAATTCTTAGGTTATGTTTATTGAAATGATCGTTGATATCTTTTGCTATTAGTTAGGAAAATTACTATCTATTGTGTAGTATTGTTTGTTTTGCTTCAGTAAAATCATCTGGAATGTTTGGTATATTGTTGTTTACATTATTTATTTTCATTGCTATTTGACCACAATACATTGATAACATCAAAAAAGAGAAAAATCAAAAATCTCGAGTAACTGGCCAAAACACTAAAGTAGCTAAATTGGTGATAAATCTTGTCAGTAAAACAGGTCCTAGAGAAAGTCCATCTATTCCCAATTTCCAGTAAAAATCTAAAAAATTTATCCATTTATAATGCTCTATTAATTGAATTAATGGATTGTCTAATTGGAAATAATAAGAAAATCCATAGGTCAATAAAAGAAGTTCTAATATAGAAATATATATAGTATACTGCCTAATTATCTTATTTCCTCAATGAGGGAAAAAGAAAATTAAAGAACTTGCAGATATCGGTAAAACTACAAATATTGTTAACCAAGGAAGAGAGTTCGTGGTAAAGACAACATAGACTTGGTCCAGAAAAACCTGTACTCGAACACATAATATATATATATATATATAATAATTTCTTTTATTTTTTGAGTTTGGGTTTTTATCGATAAACAAAAAATCAAAAAGATTCAAGTGAGGTTTTCTATGAAATATCAATAAGTTAGACCCATGCTACGAGTTGTTTCATGCCATAAATAAACTCAAATATAGGAAATCTGTTGGGCAGGCGAATTCGCACCTCTTACAACTGACACAGTCTTTCGTGCTTAGAGCAATAGGTATAAAAAATTTCCATTTAAGGTTTAATAGTTGGTCCATTTGTAATTTAGGTAAAGTCCATCTTGTTGTGATATGAATGAACAAGAACAAATAGGTTTTAACCAACGTAATAAAGATACCACTTGTTGTTTAAAAAATGCCACTTATTTTCTCTTTATTTATTTCAAAATGCTCAATGTACGAAATAGAAATATTCCAACCCCCATGTAAAAAACTGTTACAAATAATGAAGAAACTAATAAGTTTAAATAAGAAGCAATATAAAAAAACAAATATGATACCTGAATATTCGGTTTGATAACTTGCTACTAATTCTTGTTCTGCTTCTGGTAAATCAAAGGATAATCTCTCACATTTTGCAAGAGAAGAAATTAAAAAAACCCTATAGGTTGACCCCACGAATTCCACCCCCATAAAGCATAATTTAATTGTGCCTCAACTATATCAACTGTACTTGAACTATTAGATAATCATAGTCGGTAGTAACATCACTGCTCCCAGTGCCATTACAAAACTGCACATGAGATTTTCACCTCATACAGCTCCTCCAAGGTCATAAAAAATCTAAGGGCCAGATTGTATTATTTATCTTGATATTTTTTTATCATAGATAGGATCAAAATTTATCGGTTGTTGCTAAATTCGACCAATGGAATTCTATCGGTTATAATATTAACATCATATAAAAAGTACTTTTGAATTGATCTCATCCTTTAAGAATTGCCATTTTTATTTTTCTTTATTGAGTAATAACTTAAATCCCTCAATAAAATATATCTCATAGAAATACCAATACATATTTCATTCTATAGTTTTCGATAACGAGAAATAATTATTATCTTCCCTGACCGTAGTTCATGAATTATGATACAAATTCGATCTCTATGACTATGGATATAGGAAATAAGACAACGAAAAAGATAAAGTGAAGGTATAAAAAATAAAAGGAAAGAGTTATTATGTTCCTGATAGTTATTTCTTTGATCGGTGGTTGACAGTGTACTTTGGATCGGAAATGGGGAAGTACTGCCTGATCGTTCCTACCAACTTTTTACCCCAATTTATATTCCTTTTATAATTAAAAATTCGAATTGAAAAGAAAATTAACATTCTTTTTTATATTTTATATATTAAAATTCAATATTTCTTTTTATATTAAAATTCAATATTATGCAGAAATTTTCTTTTGAATAAATTAAAGAACCTATATTACTAATTTGTTCCGTATCTTGGTCTTCCTATTAATCCACTCATTCTATTATTTCTTAATTGTTCGTTAAACTTAAAGTAATTCATATATGTTAAACTTAGAGTAATTGATATAAATAAATGATAATAAAAACTGAATAAGGCTATAAGACTTACTTTGGAACCCACTTCAAGTTAGGGTGATTAATTAAAGAACTTAGGGCACCCGGTCTAGTTTTCTTATGCTTATTTCTGTTTTACTCTTGTACATAAGAAATGAGCCTCCATTTTTCCACTGCACATTTAGAAGCTGTTTTCTTTCACTCATATAACCATCTAATTAAATTCATCAACCCAAATGGTGAATAAAAAAATGATGATATCCTATTCAACTCATTTCGACTTCTTTTATTTTATTGTTCTAAGTCGAAAAAAATTAGGTCTAAACTTATATTTTAACAACTCACACATAGAGTTATGGATAATACATAGAGAGTTAAGGGTATTTCATAACCAATAGATTAAGCAGCAGCTCATAGACTACCTAAAAAGGAATATTTATTATTTGATCCATATGCTGACATAAGAAGTCTAATAGGAGCAATACTTGAAATGGCAATCCATAAAAAACGCCGATATTTAGATCGGTTAAAACAAGGTGATAGTGAAAAGGAGTTACTAAATTGCTTAATAGAGTTGATATAACTGCTATGGACGGTCCAATACTGAAAAAACGATTATCACCTCGACATGGAAAAATATTCTCTTTGAAAATTAATTTTGTCCCATCTGCTAGAGCTTGAAGAACTCCCAAAGGACTGACATATTCCGATCTAATACGTTGTTGTATCCCTGTTGATATTTCTCTTTCTAACCGCACAATTACTAATATATCTATTGTAATTCCCAATATAAAAGTAAAAATAGGTACAAGCATCTTACAAAAGTGCTTGTTTTGGCAATTTAAAAGTAGGACAAATTTTTTTACCAACGAACCGATATTCAAAATCATGCCACTCTCCATCCCTTTGTCGATTAAAATGCCTATTTCCTAAATTCTCATAGGGCCCCCTCAGAAATTCTTTCCAGAGCGTGTTAAATAATTGTAACTAATTATGTCATTCCACCAATTGGGAATAAATAACGAGCTAATGAATCACCTTCTTTTTGCCACCGGATTTTCCAATCAAATTCGTCTAAACACTCATAATGATCAACTTTAAGAAGATCCTATTGCCCCCTAAAAGCTCGTAGCATTGGTCCAGATAACCCCCCAATTTATTGCTTCCTCTACACCAACAATACCTATTCCTTTAACTCATTCTAAAAAAATAGGATTTTGTGTAATAAGTTTTTGATATTCCGCAACGCTTGTTAACAAATAATCGCAGAAATCCAAACATTTATCCACCAATATCTACCATAAAAGGGCCAAGCCATATGCTTTTGCTCGAATGCGTGATTGCGGCGTGCCTATCGAATGCGTGATTGCGGCGTGCCTATCACCTCGGCGCGACACTATAAAATACATGTTGGGTTAAGCAATCATATTGCGACTAGGGAGACGAAGAATGAAATGGAAGACATTGTAACGCCAGACTCTCTGAGCCCTTTTATATTGATTTGTACTTAGAGATACTACTGCATATTGATATATATACATGGTTGTATATGAGTTCAAAAATGTATTTGAATCCTTTCGGTATATGTGCCAGTGATATATAATGTTATATGCGCTTACATGAACTTAGAGTTCATTGGTGTGCGAAATCTTGTAGATTTCTGACATACAAGCTTCTTAGTGTGTAAATCTGAGTTTGTTGGATGGATATGGCCATGGTGGCTGAGTTAAATGTGTTCTAATGCCTTAAAGGTAACTAGACATGATTCATAAAATTATAGGACACTTAGAAAGCTTAATTAGAAAAGTTGATGTACAGAAGGACTTATTTGCAAATTGTTAAAAATGAAGGGACTTAAAAGTAATTTTTCAATTCTTTGAGAACTAATGTGTAATTTTATAAAGTTAAGGGGCTCAATTATAATTTTAAAAAGTCCGGGGACCAAAATTAAAATAAAATTTTTGGTCATTCCCAAATTTTGGGCATAATTGCAAATTTAGGTAAAGTTTGGAGGGGCTAATGGTAATTTCATATAAGCTAAGGGCAAAAAGGTAATTTCACCATGTTTGGTCAAAGAAGAGTCAACATTCTAGATCCTTCTTCCTTGTGTGGCCGTGCACCCACCATTAAATATTAAAAACATTTTGTTTTAATTGAAAGAAAGGAGAAGAAAGGAGACGAGAGGAGCAGAAGAATACCATACGACGACCACCAAATTTCCACCATTTTTCTTTTGATTCTCTAACCCAAACCAAGGTATTATAAGTTAATTTGAGATCAAAGAACTCAAATCTATCATTAGATTTGAGAAATTATCAAAGGATTTTAAGATATCTCCAAAGAAAAGTTTTGGGTAAATTTTGTCTCATCTTTCTCTACATTATGATTTTGAGTTTGGTGTTAAGATATATTTTTCTCCATTCTTGAATATGTATGAATCATGGTTTAGATGAACTAAATGAGTCATGGAGAAGTCTCCTTAAGCCAAAATTGAGATTCCCTCTCTTTGGTGAAAGTTTATGAAATTTTGAATATCTTTTGAAATTGATGGTTTAAATGAATTCTATGGTGTTAATTGTGTATGGATAATGTGAATAATAAGGGAAGTAATCATATGAGAAGCTTAATGTTTGAATCCTATAGCTTAAAGATTGTGATATTGTGTTTTATACACTTATGCAGTGGTGTATAAATATAAGACACATGTTTGAGTAGTAAATACATTGTATATTTATATGTATAAAGGCTCGAGATTTGTGGACCAATGAGGTTGTACCGAGGATTGCTGAAGTCAAGGGAGTGTATACCTTCTTTTGAGGTGAGTTGGGGAAAACATATCTCTCAAATGAGATTAGGACATCCCAAGATATGCATGATGACTTGTATGGAAATTTTGAACCTAGGTAATGCATAGCAGAATTGAATCTCAAATAGATGCTAGTATACTTATGTATTTAATCAATGACATTATTTTGAATAACTTTATGCACTTAGAGTGAAAATGATGTTTTTATTACGTATTTTGAGGAATGATATTGTTTTCAACAAACCTGCACTTGGAGTGCAAAGGATAATGTTTTATTTTCTGAAACTACATTTTTGAACAACTCTGCATTTGAAGTGCAAAAGATGACTTTCACTGCAATGAAATAATGTTTTGGAACTTACATATGCATAACCGAGTCATGTATGCGATATGTATGTGTTCTCTTTTGGCTTAAAGCTATGACAAGGTTCTATTTTATCGGTTGGACCGATAAATAAAGGCATAGTACCCTACTTAATTTTAGTACTTAATATTTGCATGTGATTTTTTGTAATTGGTGAGGTAACAATTGGCCATTCCTATGTTAGGCACAACAGATTAAACGACCCCCATACCCTTAACGCTGGTACATAAATGTCGAGTCCTCATATCGACACCTTTCTACGAGACTTACAGATGATTGCACACCTAGAGATCTGATCATCGACGAGGTCATCGCCTAGGTTATGATGCTCTTGTCGATTGTAGTCTGGACTCACTACAGATGAAAGTCGAGCCAACACCAAGAATCGGTGGGTATGCATACTAGTTTTGTCGACTAGTGGTGACACACATAACTATTTTGGCCTATTATGAGATTTGGCTTCCTGACGAGATTTGATTATACATGTGATGTTTTTCTGCCCTTGTGTACTAGAACTGGAACCTATATTCATTGGATTAGTGATTGATAGGCTAGGCCCATGTGATTCCTAACTAGTATGGGTTAAGTCATATATTAGACCTATGTTTTTCTATATCATGTATGTTCACTTCTAGGTGGTTATATGCATGCTAGATGCGTAAAACCGTCCTAACATTACTTAGACTGTCTTGGTGTGTACCGGGTTCTATTTGCAATATATGTTTTTTGTCCTACTCACTGAGTACATAATGTACTCATCCCCTCCGCTTTTCAACCATGGAGGTTAATTTGGTATGCTTGAAGCTTTGAGTGGATCGTGCGGTCTTTTGACATTTTTGGGGCATTACTGCACGTAATTAGCCTTTGTTTTGTACTTTTGTTATATAATGGTTCATGATTATGTTGATATGCTTTATAATTTTGTAAATTAACTCTTCACTATCTTGTGGTTTGTAAATGACCTTATGTATGAACCTTTTATATTGTCGTTCAGATTGCTCTAGAGTGGACTTAAAAGTCCAGAAGTTACGATAAGAGTTTTAATATGAATATAGAAGTGCGTTTAAAACTGATTTACAGGTGTTTTAATTGAGTTTTGGGATTTTTAAAATATAGTCATTGTACCATCCAAACATTTTAAAAGATATTTAGCTAGTTTTGCATAGTCACGTTGAGGGTACTATAAATATCCATAGCCCGGGTATGTGGCGATTGTCATGTGCCTAATGTGGTTATAGGTCATGACAATTAAATTGGTATCAGAGCGGGGGTTTTCAAGAGTGTTATTGCCGTTTTCAAAAGGTTCATGAGCCGTTGGATTCGATGTCTAGGGGTCGAAAGTCTTTGGTTAAGAAGTTGAGGCTTAGATCGTTAAGTTGATGTCCTTAATGGTCGAATGATTTCGTCCTTAGTAGGAGTACTTGTCGACATTCCTTGGGGTGTTTAGGACATTAGATAAGCTAGGCTTTGTTCGATCTATTTTATTAAACAATGTCTTTTTCTTTGATTTTATAGTGATAGCATGGTTGGATGAGAAAGGGGAAGTTGTCGCAAGGTTAGACCTTTGCGACCCTAGCTAGAGGAACACAACGCTAAAGCAGTCTCAGAACCATCAGTTGCTAACTTTTCGGCTTATAGGCAGCCTCACACTAAAGCACCGTCAGCGGTAGCGCAACCAGGTTTTCCACAGGTGTCGAGGGAGGCTCTGTGCAGGTCATGACATGGTGGGCACAGTACACTATGCAACAGCAGCCTGAGGCTGGAGCATCACAGATGTAGCACTCCACTCTCATAGGGCATATTACTGAACATACTATTGATATTCAAGAACAGAGTCTACGAGAGTGACATGTTAAAACAGTCAAACAATTGTAATCATTGCAAATTTTTCACGTATCACACTTATTTAAAAAAAACTAGTAATCAATTTTGACCCATTTTATTCATAAACATTTTCAATCACAAGTGTTACAAACAATATACATATCATTAGAATTGCAGTAGTCACTTGGGCCCATTACAGATACAAAACGTTTTAGTCACAACTGTTATTACAAATTGAATTATAGTATAAATTGCACAAAATTCATATATATACAATTTTAACAGTTGTGGAAAACAAGTCTAGAAAACAAAAGAATGGAAGACAAATACAGATGAGAACTTATCCCAATCTCTATCTCTTATTCGATTTCATTGGCTATATTCCAATTTGTCTAACTGGGTATCTCCTTTGATCCTGAAAAACAACGTTGTAATTTTGGTGAGTTTTTTGAACTCAGTGAGCGGACCATACTCGATGGCTCACTCATATCACATAACACAACAGTTCATACTTCAATTTCACATACACTTCATGTCATCATATAATGCACATCATTTCATTAATAATCATATAGCATGATATAACACTTTGATCACTTATTTCACATTTCACATTCAAAGCAGTTAAATAGTTCATTTCGATCATTTAAAACATACGTATCAATTATATATGCAATGCTTATGAGACTCACTTCTAATTATTATTGTTGTGATCGAGTGCCTGCAATTGTCCTATATCCATTATGGATACTGGGCTTATTAATAACTGTCCCTTATCCGTTGGGGATACAGGTTTCATTATACATAGTGAGCCAGAGGCTCTTACCACATTCTGAGCTTTAAGCTCTTTTTCATTTTATGAGCTTTAAGCTCTTTTTCGGTGACTACTCCAGTCACAACAACCTTTATCTGTTCACGCATACATTTAATGAAATACATTACATGTATTCAATCATTCACTTGTGCTCAATTATTCACATTCATACTAGCATTCATATTTTTCATCAGACCTTGGTCTGACGTTCAACGCCTCAGACATTTAATGTCTGGAATCAATACATTCACATGACATAATAGTTCAATAAAGATGCTTAAACAAAATAATTAATTAAGAGGAGACCATCTAGGTTGACTCACAGTACGCTCCAGATTAGCGTTTGCTTCCATAATCCTGAACGTCTGAATGTAAATGTTGATTCCTGTATATCAACTTTATGCAACACACACATTGTACACACATTATTAATTGCATAATCACATACATATTCAATTATACACATATGTATATGTGTAACGTATAATGCATGCTCAATTTGACTATTCCGGGTATAATTCTTTAATTCACATCTTATAAATATTCACACTTTATAACTCATATATGTCAAATTTGAACTTAGGCTTACACCTCAATTGTCTAATATTATTCTAAGTTCATCATTATATCATTCACTAAGGTTATTCAAGCATTATAAGATCATAAAACATCTAATATATCATTCAACTTTACTTAGTACTCCTCATTCATCTTAATAGAATCACATTAGCCTTCATAAGTTCACTTTCATTCCCATAACATCTTAAAATTCCAGATTCGAACACTTAATATTTAACAATCCATTCTTAAATTATATCCTCAACCATCACCCTAAATGTATCACTCATTTATTCATTTATTTAAGCATCATTCTAGGTTCAATTCAAGCCTCATTCAAGCCTAAAAGCATCATAGGAAAGTGACTAACATTGGTTGTCCCAAACCACACTTAAAAGAATCATATTTGATGTTTAACCAATTTCCACAATCGCGAACTTCCCATGATCGTGGGATTTGTTGGCAGAAAGTTCCTACCTTCGTTAGGCATTCCCATTTTCCAGATTTTCCAACTCTGTTTTCAGATTAGTTTTATATGATCATTATGACCTAGAAAATGAGGTATTTAAGCGACATCTTCTTCTAAAAAATGTTCTTATATATATCAAGTTTTAACTACATCAAATTAATGTAGTTTGGTTTAGTATTTTTCAAGTTACAACCAAAATACTAAAGACTGTTCTTAAATGGCAACAGTACCTAGTACTCAACTTCAAGCCAAATTTCAAAACCTTTAAAGATAGAATTAAAATTCGATTTCTGCATGAAAATTGTAGCCATATGTCTCTAGTTTAATATAGATTAACAATAATCCCATTTGGATATCTACATATCAATATATGGCCAAAATACAGATGCCTATTCAGTGAAAACACTTCATCTAACATATTCCAGCACACTTCATCATCATTTTCATCCTAGTCCATCTCTTTTGCTTAGTCTATCATTTCTAGCTTATGTCCTCACTATTTTCTCTTAATTCTTACTTCCATTTCAGCTTAATATCATTCACAAACAAATCATGATCTATGTTTTATCATTAACACAAAAATAGAACATATATATGCACACATTCATCATCAACTTTCTGCACATTTTCAACTTCGTTAACACCTTCATTTCAATGTTCATTCTAACTCAAAATCATCTCAACAACATCTTATGAATTATCAATAATCATATATGTAAAATTAAGACATTTATATGCTCATTTCATCAACCACGTTCCAAGATACATAAAGCACCATTTTATGATCATGTAACCCTTAACTATCATCACATAAGTTTCATTCAACAAATCATAAAGAACAACATGCTACTTACTTGTTTAAGCTTCAAGATCTTCAAATAACTCTTAACCCTAGCTTCTCAACATCATGTGATCATCATCATTCAAGGTGGGAGGGTTAGGTTTTTCTTGTGACAAGATGAAGGGGATAACACATTCTTGAAGAAACAAAGTGAAGGAGTTGAACAAAATTAATGTGATGAGGTGGGTGAGAAAATGTTTTAAGATGGAGAAGAGGAATAAAGAACAAAATGAAGAAGAGAAGAAAAGAGAGCATTTAGCCAAAGGTGATAAACTAATGAACATTAGTCTTGCAAGAGTAAGTTACGAGAGTGAGGTGTGAGGCATGGCAAGTGACACTTGTCACTTGCCACATTTCACCACCTTATGGTCCCAGATGGTCATTTTAATAACTAGTCCATTTGTCCTCCAATTTCTACTCCAATTGTCTCTTAATTTTCAATGACATTTGTTATTAAATCCTAATGTCACTTATCAATGATTTCTACTACCATTTGACATTTATTTCGACTTCCATTTATCAATTATCTAGCCATTTGACATTTTTCCTATTCCAAAAAACCATTAATTCCATAAATCTCTCAATTTAACAAATAATTTCCTATATCACCAATTATCATTTATTAACCAGAATTCATGACATAATAATCATAATCTACATCATAATCACATTAAAATCATTTATACCCGAAATTGTCAAATGAGTTATAAATAGTCATCATAGTGTGTACAAAACAATCAAATTCACGTATGTGTGTATGCTATAGTATGCATGAGCGTGAAATGCACTTCCTAATCTCTCATTGCTATTTCTTATTTACAGAAATCTAGGGTCCTAACTCTTAGTATGGAAATGAGAAGTTAGAACAGATGCCAGCACAGGTACCGTCACCGCAGCTGCCAGTAGTGGACCTAGTCCTGTGCCAGAGCAACATCCGATGCTTGAAATCTCGGGGTATATTAGGGAGGCAAAGAACCTCGGGTATGGTACCTTTGATGGATGTGGTGATGTTACCAAAGCCAAAACTTGGATGAGATGGACTGCAAAGACATTCCACGATATGGGGTTGTCTAATGAGATGAAGCTGAAGGTTGAAAGCGATCTAGAAAGGGGGGGGGGTTGAATAGATCGTCTAAACTTTTTCGCAGAGTTCTACACAAAAACACGGAATTAATACACAAGAAACAAT
>JAOQMS010000001.1:11108526-11122856 GCA_027563885.1 Erythroxylum longipes | reverse complement strand
AGGAACCAAAAGAAGAGCACCTTCGGATGGTGAAGAGCAAAAATGCTCATTCAAAGACCACTTATCACTTTATAAGGAGAAGCTTCGTGAATGAAGACCAAAAAGGCAAGTAAAACACTTTTTTTAATGAATTAAAAGTGGCATGTTAGGCAAGTGACATGTGTCACTTGCCACATGTCAGTAGCCTAAGCCTTCACTAGGTTTCTTTCCAATTAAAAATTCAATTTCTAGTCCAATTTTTTCCAAAATTCCAATGGCTCAATTAAAAAATGCCTAATTTCATGTGTCTAAATTTTCAGTGCCATTGGACAGTCATTTCCTCTATCGGTAAACACTTATGCTGCCACTTGGCAGTTTTCCTGGTCCGGAAACGACCCCGAAAAATTTCTAAAATTTTCAAAAAATCAGAAAACCCTAATGACCCTCTCCAACACAATTTTTACACACACCAAGCCTATTTTTCAAAATTCACATTTATTCACAATTATACCGGGCAATGTCATGAATGCATGTACAGACATTTTTCTTGTGCAAAAATCATTGATCACAAATGCATGAGCATGAGATGTGTTTTTCCTAATTTCTCTGATTGATCTCCCGTGCACGAATTTCCATGGTTTAACCCTTTGTATGGAAACGGGATGTTACATCAAGACTCTTATTGTATACACTTTGATTCATGCAATAATTGCATAAGTTACAAGAACAAAACTCTTGACACCTCTTTCTCACTCTGGAACTCTTTTAAAGCCCTTACCTCTTAGTTATGTGTGTTAGAAGTGGTTAAACTCTAGTGTACATAAGTGAAGAACTCATTTATGTACTCCTTCATGCCCTCTGTCACGATCGTGGCTTAAATTTTGCCATACACACTATGTTTTTCATCCGATCTTTTATGCGTGTGTTAAGTTTTTGATTATTTTAGGCACTTGAATTAACTCTTACTTCAAGCAAATCATAAAGGGTTTCATGATGCCAATTTTTCGGAATATAAGTGGATTAACACACAAACTCTTTGATAGTTAATTATCCAACTTATGAACCTTTCCATAGACAATTACAGTGCAATTTGTCCTTTCACCATACTATAGCCCACTTGGTTCGGAGTATAGGCTACTTGTCAACTCCCACTAGACTGACTACGTCACATCTAGTTCAAGTGATGTTAGTTCTTATCCTGAGTTCTCAATTCTCTATGTGGCATTAAAGACTCTCTTCATGACACATAACTGCTCTGGCCAGAGACTCCTGAGTAATGACCCAATAAAAGGTCGTTGGTATCATCTCCTTCTATTAGGAGTGGTGAATTCTTTATTGGCTACCCAATTGCTTTCGAATATAAATAGTTGTACCCAATCACCACTTTAAGAGCGACCTTGTCTTGAGGTAACAAGAAATGATATCAAAGCACAAGATTAGCATCCAAGATATCCTTAAGCACCTCAAGTCTAAGGATATTTGCACCATTGCTATGATGAGATGAATCATTAACATTCGATAGATTATCCATATGATAATCTCATTGTGGGTCATTTGATATACTTACTAACCTTAGTAAGCATCCACATATTAACTCTAAACATCTCATGCTTACAATTTGTGAGATCCATTGTGTAATCAAATGAAGGAGTATAATATGTGCTAGTCTGTTTGGATTAATAATGTCCTATCTTATTAATCCAATGACTAGGGATAATTTAGATACTAACATAATTGCACATGATAGGAATCTCATTATCATGATCTCAACATGATTTCCTTCAAGCTATATTTTATATCATGGACTTTATTAATTCGATTTAAGATTAATATCAATTTATATATAAATGAATATCAAATTAATGAAAAATTCCTTTCACTTTATTAATCAAAATAAAGTTTGTACAAAGTGCTAAAGGTGATTGCCTTTATAGCACTATTATAATAATCTCCCACTTGCACTAAAGCCAAGCACCATTGTATCTAATACTGTAGGCAAGTACACAAGAATCAAATTTTATTTGTAGAAGTGGCTTAGTCAAATGATCAGTGCTGTTCTTATCCATGGGCATTCTCTCAATCTTTACATCACCTCTATCAATTATCTCCCTGATTAGGTGATATCTTCTGAGTACGTGCTTGGACCTCTGATGAGACCTTGGTTCCTCTGCTTAAGAAATAACCCCATTGTTGTCACAGTACAACAATATTGGGTGGGTCTACTATGCTAGGAACCATTCCAAGTTCCATTACGAACTTTTGATCCAAACAACTTCTTTTTCCACTTCTGCAGTTGCAATGTACTTTGACTTGGTCGTTGAATCTGTAGTCATCTCTTGTTTGGAACTCTTCCAACTGACTGCTCCACCAATTAGTGTGAAAACATAACTTGACTGGGATTTGAAGTCATCCTGGTCAGATTGAAAACTGGCATCTGTGTGTCCAGTCACTACGAGATCTCCATTTCCATATATCAAGAATACATCCTTAGTCCTTCTTAAGTACTTTAGGATATTCTTGACAGCCACCCAGTAACCCTTACTAGGATTCGATTAATATCTGCTCGTAACACTTAAAGCATACGATATATCGGATCTTGTACATAACATAGCATATATGATTGATCTTGCTGCTGAAGCATATAGGATTATACTCATGCAGGTCCTCTCATCTTGCATCTTAGGACACATAGATTTCAAGAGTTTTATCCCATGAGTCATAGGAAGAAACTCTCTCGTAGACTGCTCTATGCTAAACCTATTTAGCACTTTATCTATGTACGTTGATTATGAAAGACCTTGCAACTTCCTTGGTCTATCTCTATAGATCTTTATTCCAATATATAAGTTGCTTCTCTAATGTCTTTTATGGAAAAAATCTGGGACAACCAAATGTTGACTGATTATAAACTTGAGACATCATTTCCCATTAGTAATATGTCATCCACATATAACACAAGGAATATGATAACACTCCTACTAACCTTCTTACACACACAAGGTTCATTAGGATTTTGTGGGAAACCAAACTCTTTGATTGTCTCATCAAAGCGGATGTTCCAACTTTTAGTTGCTTGCTTCAATCCATAGATGATTTTTGAAGCTTGCATACCTTTTTACCATCTATGGATACAAAGCCTTCAGGTTGTATCATATATACATCCTCAACTACGTTTCCATTTAAGAAAGTTATCTTCACATCCATCTGCCATGTTTCATAATCATAATGAGCAACAATGGCTAGGAGTATTCTAATGGATTTAAGCATAGCTATGGGGCTAAATGTCTCATCATAGTCAACTCTTTGTCTTTGATACCTTTAGCAACTAAACTCGCTTTATAGGTAATTACATTACCTTCCATGTCGATTTTATTCTCGAAAATCCACTTGCACCTTATAGTTTGTAACCCTTCAGGTGGGTCAACCAAAGTCCATACTTGGTTTTCATACATGGAATCCATTTCAGACTTCATGACTTGAAGCCACTTTTCAGATTCTAAACTCTTCAAAGCCTCTTTAGAGGTTGTAGGCTCATCGTCCTTTATGAGAAATATGTCATTTTGTTCACTTACGAGAAATCCATATCTCTCTGGAACATTTTATATCCTACTTGACTGACGAAAATTTTATGTGTCAGAAAGTTCAACTGTTGTCTCATCTCTTTGAACAACAATTTCGGGTTCAGGTAATTGATCTGCGTCTGTTTGAGCATCATGAACTTCATCAAGTTCAACTTTGCTCCCACTGTCTTCTCTTAGAATAAACTCTTTCTCTAAAAAAATAGCATGCTTTGAGACAAATACCTTTTATTCTAGAGCATTATAGAATTGATATCCAATTGTTTTCTTAGGATATCTTATAAACAGACATTTATCAGATTTCACTTCAAGCTTTTCTGATTAAATCTGCTTCGCTGGACAACCATAGACTTTCATATGAGAAAGATAGGCTTTTGTTAGTCCATATCTTATATAGAGTGACTTACACTGCCTTTGAAGGGACTCTATTTGTCACATAAACAACAGTCTCGAGTGCATAACCTAAAAGAAATTCGGTAGATTTGCTAAGCCCATCATTGACCTTACTATGTCTAACAAGGTTCAGTTTCTCCTTTCAGCTACACCATTATGTTGTGGTGTGTAAGGTGGAGTCCATTGGGATACTATCCTATTATCTTAGAGATAAGTTAGAAATTCCTTGTATAAGTATTCATCACCTTGATCTGATCGAAGTGTCTTAATACTTCTACCAAGTTGTTTCTCTACTTCATGTCTAAATTGTTTGAACATTTCAAATGCTCCAGACTTGCATCTCATTAGATACACATACCCATATTGTGAATAATCATCGATAAAAGTAATGAAGTACACAAAATCACCTCTGGCAGAATGGACATCGGATCACATACATCAGAATGTATTAGGTCTAATAACCCATTCATTCATTCACCTTTTCCTTTAAAATAGTCATCTTGCCTAACAAGTAAGATTCACATATATCATATGATTTATAATCAAATGACCTTAGGCTACCATTCTTGTGCAGCTTAATCATGCATTTCTCACTTATATGGCCAAGTCGACAATGCCATAAGTAAGATGATTTTAAGTTATCTCGTTTTTGTCTTTTATTGTCATTGATATTTAAAATTAGATTGGAAATATTTAATATGTCAATTCCATTGCACAATGTGGCAATACCATACAACATTTCATTCAACTTAATTAAACAACCATTGCTTGAAAAAGTTAAATGAAATCCTAATTTATTAAGACATGAAACATATATAATGTTTTTAGTCAGAACAGGTACATAATAGCAATTTTCCAAAACTAACTCTAGCCCTACGGATAATGCAACAATTCTTGCTCCATTTCCCACACGTAGGTCCATCTCTCCCTCCTTGAGCGGTCTACTATCCCTGAGACCCTGTATATCAACACATATGTGTGAGCCATATCCGGTATCTAATACCCAAATTTTATGATAAGAAATAGTATTAACCTCAATGATAAACATCATACTTGAAGTAGACGGTGGGGCATTTAATGACTTCTTCCGCTTCAGTGACTCCAGATAAGCTTTGTGGTTCCTCTTCCAATTTCCTTCCTTGTTGCAATGGAAGCATATACCCTTTGGCGTTGTCTCCTTTGCCTTCTTCTTGGCTATACCTCCCATTGGCCTCTTGGACTTCTTCTTCTTTTGGTTCTTCTTGCGAGAACCAGAAGCAGAGTCCACCAACATCATAGCTTTACTGTCTTTCTTAACAGTCTGCTCAGCTGTTTTGATCAGATTAATCAGCTCAGGTATCGTTGTTGATATTTGGTTTATCTGATAGTTAAGCACAAACTATGAATAACTATCAATCAAACCAGTCAGAATTAAGTCTATACTTAATTCATGATCCATTATAAAGCCCAAACTGGCTAATCTCTCAATATATCCATTCATCTTCAGTGCATACTACACTGGAGATGATCCCTCAGCCATCTTAGAACGAAAAAGCAACCTCGAGGTCTCGAACCTTTCAAACCGAGCTTGCTCATCAAACAGTTCTCTCAGATGGTAGACTATGGTATGAACATCTATAGCCTTATACTGCTTCGGCAGTTCTGGTGATATAGAGGCTAGCATTATACATCTAGCCAACTCACTATCATCCAGTAGCTTCTTATAAGCTTTCTAATCTTCATCAGATGCATCGACAGTAGGGGATCGGGAAGTAGTCCATCTAGGATATATCCTAGTTTTTAGATTTGAGAACAATTCTCAAATTCGTGGCCAATCCAAGAAGTTATGTCCTCTGAGTTTGTCAGAATCTAATAGGGAGCGTAAGTTTACACTAGAAGACATCGTGCGATTCAATAACCTAGAATAACGAGAGAAAATGTTATAATGTACATTAATGCATATCAATAAGGGTTTTAATCACATGAATTATAGGTCCCATTATTCTTATTCAAATCCATAGCCCTCACTATGAATTTGAGAAAACTTATAGTTTTCTTAATGGGTCGATATCCGATATCACTAAGAATGACCTTAGATTTTCCCAACAAGCCACCTTAGGTCAATCAGTAGGTATCACTCATACCAATTGCATTCATTTATGCAACTATCAACTTGTGACATCAACTGTTGATTTAACACATTCATTGGGTTATCAACTCTTAATTTGTATACATCCTATATATATAACCCAACTTCGCCTCTATCCACGTTGACCTTGGGTTTGCCCAACAAATCAATGCTTCTAGTTAGAACCAAGCCATTAATCTGGAAATCTAATTTCCATAGTTTGAACATATTCATGTAGAGCGGGCTTGGGTTTGCCCAACAACCCAACTCTAAAAGAACTATGGTTTTTGCCATATCAATGGAAGGCGTAAGTCCTAATATTTGGTTGAGGGATTTGTCCTTTGGTCTCATCAACACTTGGATGATCTTGATTATGTATATCACATATATACATTCAAATAATGGAAAACTCAATTAAATTGAGCCTATATCCATAACTACCCTTAAAATGCATCTAATTCATGCATCATACAAAGGAGGTTTAATTTAGGTTGTGACTTGACTATACATCTAAAGATCGTGATTCGATTCAACTCTTAAACCTAATCGGGTACTAGTGTTAGTCTTGGCTAATCTAAATTATGAATGTGATTCGGTTAGGAACCCTAAAATTAATTATTTTGATGTCCAAATTAAACGCTTAAATCCTTGTATATATGCCTTTTTTCTATTCACACTAGAAATGCTATGCTCTACTTGGATTAATTCTAAATTAATCCCTAGGGTTTCTAAAATTCTTGTACATCAATTAGTCATCACCTAGGTCATCTCAAATTTATCTAAACAATTTCGGTACTAGCCAAAATTATCTTGACGGCCAAAATCGTCAAGATAAATAAGTTAACCTCCTAGTACTAAAGGGACCTATTCGATGTTCGGAAAATTTGTGGAACCTTAATTTCAAGCACATGCATTAAGCATGCTATTAACATCAAAATAATACATTTCTTATCAAATAAGAACTCTAGTAAGGTCTTATAGCCGAAATACATATAATATAAGTCAATAAGTAAGTTAACTCCATTAACTTTCAAAAAGTTGACCAATACTGACTTTGACTTGATTTAAAAATTGAATCAAATTCAATTAATTCTGGAAAAATTCCAGAGTCTTTTACACATTCTAAATGTCTCTAATGCAAAATTCTAGAGCCTAATTTTTTAAGGAATTATTTATTAATAAATTGGAATAAGCCAGCACATCACATGTGTATGACACTTGTCATGTTACTTCTAACACTAGTCAAACATTATATCATGCATGCATAAGATTATCACTTTAACAATAAGTATCATGCATCTCATACATGTGACAACATCTCATCTTTCATGTGCATGCATAAAATTTATAAAAACAATTTTTATAAAAGTTAATATGGAATTTATATGCATGCATGTTCATCACATTTCTAGAATTTCCCAGAACTTCATACATGTATTAAGCTGAAACTAAATTCGTAATAAAATAGGAAATGACATTCAATTGCATTTTTCTTTCACATAATCATAAATTAACACTTTATAAACATTTCTGTGATAGAAAACCAAAAAGTTTTTTCTAGAATTATTACAAAATTTTCAAAATCAGTATATGCATTCAGTTTTCCAAAAATTGCCAGAAATCAACATATGAACAGTCTAGATATTAATTCAAAATAAAATAGCACATGACATTCAATTGCAATTTTCTTTTACGAAAACATAATATAACATCTTATACGTATTTCTGTGAAAGAAAATCAGAAAAAATATTTATACATTTTACAAGAATTATTCCGAATCAACATGCATGTCAGACACAACCCAGCAAACACTTTTCACATGTTCAATACATCATCTAATATATGTATAAATTTTCTCTGATACCACTGTTGGTTTAGCCATGGATGCATGCATCATATGCATGCGAATGCAGTAGAAGTGCGAAAATCTAGATTCTGACACAATGACAACCCGAAAAACACAGAATTAAGCATGCATGCATGGATATGTAAAAGAACATGAAATATAAAATATGTTACCTTTTGTTTCTCCTCCTTTCTTGCTTCTTCTCCTTGTTTGGGTTGTTTCAAAAACCAAACCTTGATCACCTAAGAACATGCTAAGAAGATGAAGAAACAATGTGTAAGGGTGATTTGAGCACTAAACTAAATGAGTTCTAGTAGATGCTCAAGATGATAGAAGATAGATCAAAACTTTTGTTGCATGCACTTTGATTCATGCAACAATTGCATAAATTGCAAGAACAAGACTCTTGACACCTCTCTCTCACTATAAAACTCTTCTTAAGCCCTAACCTCTCACTTATGTGTTAGAAGTGGTTAAACTCTAGTGTACATAAGTGAAGAACTCACTTATGTACTCCTTCGTGTCCTCTTTCATGATCGTGGCCTACTTAAATTTGGTCATACACACTATGTTTTTCATCGAATCTTTTATGCGTGTGACCCTTAGGTTTTCGGTTATTTTAGGCACTTGAATTGACTCTTAATTCAAGCAAATCATGAAGGGTTTCATGATGCCAATTTGCCAAAATGTAAGTGGATTAACACACGAACTCTTCGATAGTTAATGAACCTTTCCATATACAATTACTGTGCAATTTGTCCTTTCACCATACTATATCCCACTTGGTTCAGAGTATGGTCTATATGTCAACTCCCGCTAGACTGACTACGTCACATCTAGTCCAAGTGATGTTAGTTCTTGTCCTGGGTTCTCATTTCTTTATATGTCATTGAAGACTCTCTTCATGACACATAACTACTCTGGCCAGAGACTCCTGAGTAATGAACCAACAAGAGGCCATGGGTATCATCTCCTTCTATCAGGAGTGGTGAATCTTTATTGGCTACCTAATTACCTTTGAATACCAATAGTTGTATCCAATCACCACCCTAAGAGCAACCTCGTCTTGAGGTAACAAGGAATGACGTCAAAGCATAGGAGGAGTGTCTATATTGGGCACAATGGAGGAGTGTCTATAGATTATTTCAATGAGAGAGTCGATTTCTTCTAATGAGGGTGGTTTATTAGACCCTAAGTTTGAGATAGCAGAATCTTATGGGCATTGGCAAGCCTTGACCAGTTTTCAACACGCAAAATAATGGAACAAGGCAAAGACTTGCGAGGAGGCAAGGAGGAAAAGGGGCAATGTCAAACGTTGGCATATATTGGTGCACGTTAGTGGAAATCTTTAACCAGATGCAAGATTCAGATGTCAAACCAGAAGAAGGCTTGAGATGGGCATTAAGTGAAAGGTTAGCTGGATCACACGCATGACAAGAATATGCTAGAATTCTAAGGTGACTTAACAAGTAGATCAAGCATGGTGTGAGTTTTGGGAGAGTTTCAGACCTTATACAAGCTGATTTGGCTAAGGCTAGGTTGTTGATGGACTAAAGACTTAATATGTGCTCAAATGGATGGACTATGGCTAATGGAGTTAGCATGGGAAAGCATTGGACGAAGCAGTGTGCTATTGGCTTGGATGACTCATCATTAACGGATAGAGAAGAGGAGATCTTGGATGATGTGGCAGATAAGGTCATAGTGGATGAACATCAGCTCTAAGAGATAAAGATGATATGGAAGGATTATCTAAAAATAGAGAAGATCTTCGTGGATATGGATAGATCATTCCTAGATAGATGTAATCTTTTATCTTGTTATTGTGATGTAGCTTAATCCTATTAAATCGAGTCCTAATTAGATAGGGATGTCACTATATTGATTAGTATGATGTAATCTGATAAGGATAAGATTGTAATCTTAGCTAGTAGAGCTCTATTAGGATTCTAACTTAGTCATCTAGAGTTGGCTATAAATAGCTCAATTGAGCATTGCTCTTCTCAGAGAGACAGAGACATGGAGAGGGAGATTGAGAGAGCATTCATTTGTATATTTTGAAGGAAGTAATAAAGGTTGGCATTTTGTTGTATCCCTTTCTTATTGTTATCATGAATATTTGGTTCTTTCGTAGTTTTCTTGTAAGGGTGTGAGAATGAAACACTACGAGGGTCGTGAGGTGTTCGAGAATAAATAGGTTGGTTGAAGATTAAGAGACAAGGTTAAATTTTCCTTTAATGGAGGTAAGTGAGATTGATGTGTAAAGGGGTTGGCACAACTAGTGGACAAGTTGGTGTTTAAAGGAAAACCTTTATAATAGCAAGCAACGCATGATTGAGAGCATCAGAGGACTCGATGCAAACAAAAGCTGACTAGTAGGACTACTCTATGCAACATCTGGCAATGGCAAGTCATGGATCGAAAGTTAAAAGCAAACTGTAAGAGGCAGCAGTTGTGGCTTTCTTTGGTGACTGCTAACAGTAGGAAAATGTTGGACAACCAGCGATAACAGTTGCTAGAACTGAGTGGCGAGGTGGTAACAATAGCAAGCTACTGTTGCATTGCGTGAAGCAAAAAGCAGCTCTATAAAGTGGTCATTTTGGTGATTAGCAACAAGAAAGTGGCCGACAACAACCATAGATGAAGGAGACATCTAAAGTTTGAAGCTAGGGTTTGATAATAAGATGAAGAAGAGGGGTGTTTAGAAATTGGGTTAGGAAAGGGTGTCTTTCGCTGCATGGAAAATCTTATCCTAAGTCTAGAATAAGGTTATTCTAGGACTAGATAAGGGGTGTTTGGTAATAATGATAAGATTAATTTAGAGTTAGAATTAGGAAATTCTTGACCTATAATAAGAGTTATTTGAAAATAAAGATAAACGTATTCTAGTAATGGAATAAGGTATATTGGTCCAATGGATTAAAGTAATCCAAAGATAAATAAAGTTATCTTTAATTTGGAATAGAGTAATCCAAGATATATTTCCAAAAAAAAAATTTAAATTTGCCTTAAAATCAAAATTCAATTATGAAATTAAAGTAATTATTTTTTTAATATGATTAAGATCAATAATTTATTGATTCCTAATTTAATTTTTAAAAATGGTTTCTAAAATTAGAATTAATTAATTTTAATTAGATTGAAATTAATTAATTAGACTTTAAAATTAAGATAATTGTTTTCTTAAGTAATTAAGAAAAGAGTTTCTTAATTAAATTTATTTATTTTAATTTTATTAAGATAAATTAAATTTATAATTTTATTTGCTCTGAGAATCATATCTATTTATTTGAGATTGTTTCTTTACTTATGAATAATAAGTTTCTTGATTTATTAGAAAAATATTTTTCTTGATTAAATTTTGAAAAGTGTTTTCATTTATTAATTGAAAAAAAAATTAAATAATTTTGAAAATTAGTTTTCTAATTTATTAACAAATATTTTCTAATAAACTAAGAAATCAATCTTTAAATAAATAATAAAATTAAATTTCTTAATTAAATAAAGTTTTATTTAATTTTGAAATTAAATTTTCTTTTAATATTATAAAATAGTTTTCTAATTAAGGAAAAACAATTTCTAATTAGATTAAAAATAGTTTTTTAATTGTATTAGATTGTGATGCTTATATAATTTTGGAAAAGGAAAATTTCTAAATTATAATAAGTAAAAAAATAATTTATTAAAAAATGTTTTCAATTAAAATTTATGAAAGGAGTCAAAATAATTAGAAATAGTTTCAATTAGATTTGAAAATTGTTTTCAAATCAAATTAAAATTTTATTTAAAATAGGAATTTAGTTTATTTAAGAATCAATGCGTTTAACCTAATTTAAAATTTCCAAGGAGTTGGAACTATTAATTTATATTATAAAGATCAATAACTATAATTAAACGAAGATTGATATTTTATACAAATAATTTGATTATGAGTGCATAAGTTGCATATTTTATTTATATATTTGATATATATATTGAATGCATGTTGAATTACATGTTTTATATGTATGATATGTTACATGCAGTTTTTTGTTTGATGGGGAACGAACTTAAATCACTTGTTAAAATTATTAATTACATGTTTTGAACATGATTATTGCCTTCCATTATTATATGAATAAACCAGAGTTTTATTTATTGTTAGGTTTATTGAGAAAATTTAAGGCCACTTTAACCTGAATGTGTTTAATCTTATGATAGTGAGTTCTACTTAATTAAACTTATGTGATTTGAATGACAAAACTCATGATCACATGAATTTAGAGGCAGGGTTAGGAATAACCTATAATATATGTTTTGGTAAGGGTTGTCACTTAATGGATCTAGGAGTCACTTAAGATATGATTAATAAAGTTGTTATTTACCTAATTTAAGTTTAGATAGTTTATTAAGCAAACTCAAGATCAACTAAATTTGAGTGAGATTATAGGCCACTAGAGAGATTAGAGTAATCTTTTCGAATAGTAGTAAGGGATATTATTTCAAATAAAATAGTGGGAGTAACCAAATACATGATTAACCTAATCTTATTTGGTATTTATGAGATATAATCCATTAATTGCTTTTCTTACATTTATATTTTGTTCCAAGTGTAATTTATCTTATTTAGTATAATTGATACCAAAAGTTTGTGAACCAAATTTCTTGGACATATGATTATGTTTGAGAAGAGTTCTCGAAGTTAGAAAAGGAAATTGTATGCCCATTATGTAAATTTTCTATAATCCCTATTGAAGATTTGATGACAAAGTTTTAGAGATATGTCAAAATCATATAGATGACAAAATGTATTGACAATTTGAGTTAATTAATGTCTCATAAACTTTGATGAAATATGTAAGATGTAAGAGCTGAAAGGTATAGTACCTTGACAAAATTATTTCATGCAATTCATCATACTAAAAGCTTAAACATGGACATCAATTTAAGTCCTTGCTATAGGGTAATAATAGTCATGATTAGAAGAAAATGATTGCATGACTTTTCTTGCCTATACGTGATATGATAAAGATCATATGTATTTCTAGTTCAAGCTTACGAGTATCTGATACTAAATTAGGTTCAACATTATTATAATATGCATGGTAAGAAATATATTATTGACTAAAATTAATTAATCTAAGGTTACACAAATAATTTATATATGGTGGATCAAAGGAGACTTATGCTTAACATATGTGGTAAGAATATAAATTTGAATAATTGAGATTATCCTTCTATGTCATGTTGGTTAAATCAACGTAATGAGAATCATAAAGTTACATATAAAAGATATATGTATCCTTTTGATTATAAATCGTATGAAACTTATGAATCTTGTTAAGTTGAAGAATAAGCAAATCAACCTTTGATGAAAGGATGATGATGGTATTGAATTGTTATATTTATACATGTGATGTATTGGATGGAATAACAATTTATAAAAGGATGATACTTATATTTTATTAGATTACTAATGACTTTATGTGATATAGTCATATGTATTAGATAAAATAATGATTTAAAATTTTGAGCAGTTCAAATTATTTAAATTTAAGTAGAAATTAAGTATTGAGAATGCTGAAGCACTTTGATGAGATCATTATGGTGAGTTTTAAATTTTTAGTTATTTTTAGGGAATAAGATTCTCTAGTGAATGTATTCACAATAAAATTTCATAGGAGTATGGTTTTATGTAAGGAGGAATATACAGTATGAGATATTGTGCAATGTAATATTTATTTCTTCTATAACAATGTCTAGTACAATGCCTTACCTTCATTCATTATAATTAGATAGGAGTATATTTGTATAATTGAAAAGGATATAAGATGTTGAAATATTCACTTTCATATGAATTCAAAGAGTTTGTTTTGGAGATGATTGTGAATTTATCAAGTCCACAAAAAGGTTAATAGGAGTATAGTTGTCTTCTTTAGTGGCAATATATGGAGACATATTGCTAACAGAAAACAATAATTATAATTTTAAATTATTGAAAATATAAATTTCCAAGAAAAAATCTTGTTGGATATGAAAAGGTAATAACTTAATTTTAGGAATTATATCTATAGAGATATAAATTGGAAGTTCTTTATTTAAGATATTTGATAGTTGTGAAGTATTAAAGATATCTATGATTCTATTTATGAATTGATATTTGACTTCAAGATTATACGGATATTAACTTTAGAAGTAAATCCTAATTAAGGTATATTTTACTTATACCGATATCATTTTAAGATTGGAAAGGTTCTAATGTATCAATGGTTGCTAATTAAGTCATAATACATTTTTCATTTCGTGGAAATGATTAATTGGATCAATAAGTTATTTAACGAACTTAATATAGTTCCTTGCATTGTTCAATCGATATCATTTTAAGATTGGAAAGGTTCTAATGTATCAATGGTTGCTAATTAAGTCATAATACATTTTTCATTTCGT
>JAOQMS010000001.1:11098411-11108426 GCA_027563885.1 Erythroxylum longipes | reverse complement strand
GGAAATGATTAATTGGATCAATAAGTTATTTAACAAACTTAATATAGTTCCTTACATTGTTCAAAACAATAACGTACTATAAAACATTAGATCCATTGGGCATGTAAAAGGAGCTAAGATCCCATCAAAGATGCAAATATGTATTTAGGTAAATTTTCTTAATTATAATGATAATTAAGATGAAAGTTGTAAGATTTAAGCAAGTGCTCACTATAGAGAATCTTGTAGAATTCTCTCATTAAGTTACTGTCCCATTAGTAGCATAATAGTCAAATGGTGATATGGTATGAGATACTTAAATAATTGGCTTAGTGTAGATTGTTGGCTTATGCCCTAGAGCCAATCGGTTGGTTGTAATATAGTGACAAAATAATTTAAAGACATTTTTAATCTTGTAAATATTTAGATGTATATGATAAAATCTATGGGATAATTATATATTGCAAATGAAATTATAATGAGATTATAATTATGAGATTCATATTGTATTATATATTATCCTTAAATTGCTGACTAGTATATGTTATGTTTTTCCTTATAAAGAAAGTAGTCGATCTCATATACTAAAGTATGGAGATACTTAAACAAGCGTACGGGTGCTTGTTAGAGAACGATTTCACTAAACTGACCCCAGATGAAAAATCCTTTGGAATATTACTTATATGTCTATGGAAATTCTCATTGTGATGATTATATAAGTGATCCTTTGATTAAGGTTTCCGAAGTTATCTTGTATGCTATGTTTTGATACTACTTATAACCTATTATAATCATAGTTGGTTTAGTTACTAGTCATTAGATATTGTATGAACTATATGGCGGTAATTGAGTGATCAAGATATAATTTATCACCCTAAATTAATTAAGGAGAATGTTTTATTATTCTCTATTAGTGTTAATTTAGGAAATCCTTAGCTAAGGTGGAATGATGTTTTATAAATAGTTTACAAATGTCATTAATTGAATCAATAGCTAATAGTGAAGAACTAATATGATTAAACTTAAAATATACATCAATGTCATGCCCTATGTCTAATTAGAATATTTTATGATGAAAGAATTGAATTATACAAAAAATCATGCATGGAAAGGTTAGTTAAAACCACATTGACATTTCTAAATATTTGGGTAGTCATGATGTTTTTCTAGACGCCAATCTTGATTTATGGATTTAAATTGTTTAGTTATAAAATTAAAGATAAATTAAAATAGTTATTTTATATAATCTTAAATATAATTTAGGGTTATAATTTATATCAATTGCTAACATATTTAGAAATCTAATGCGTCACACATAAAGAACGAGAAGAAGAGAGCAAAGATATTTTAATCAAGTTGGACTTGATTGTAAAGTTTGAGAAACTTTATGATTAAATATGAGATATTTAATAAATAAGAATCAATATGAGATATTAAATCTTGTTTGAGTTTAATTGACATTTAATTAGAATTATTTGTAATTCTAATTAAAGTTTAATATAAATTATAATTTAATTTCAATTAAATTACCAAAATATCTAAAACTTTTATAAATAGGTTTAAGCTCTAATAGAGTTAACACTCCTTGCTTAACCCTCTCTGCAACAGTTGTAGAGCTCTCTCAACTCGTTCTATAGATACTATTAGATGTTGAACATTTGTGCGGCTACAAAAAGATTATGATCAAGCTTCAGAATAAGGTACAAATTAATATTCATACTCTCTTTTTTTTGGATAAAGATTAATGCTCTATTATGATTTAATTGTTAATCATTTTATAGAATTAAAGTGATCTTAGTTCTTAGAAAATCAAAATATAAAAAAATTTGTAATTATTCTGCTACCTACGAGATCGGATCTTGACCTAATTTCCTAATAAGAGCATAGAGGAAAGCCAAGTAATGCAGTCTTCATTCACATCCTTATAGATTGGCTTTCCTATAACATGCTTGTATTGCCCTGCAGTTAGAGCCCGCGAAAGAGAACAGTTGAGGCTATGAAATACAATAAAAAGACTCAAAGTAAAAGGAAGGACAAATCAACATAATGAAATATTATTATCTCCATAAGCTTGATTACAATGCTAGCAGCGATATGCTTAGACCTAACCTAATATAAAGAAAGAACTGTAAAGATCAAGTTAAAAAGTTTATTTTTGTGCTTAAAATTCTATTTTCAGGTTTGAATATAAGCATAAAATCCTATCATAGTTATAAAGAAACTGTGACTTATAACCGTTATCCATTTAAACAATCATTCTCTGTAATGATCCATGTGGTTTTAAGATCAAACAGGTAGCAACAAGTACCTTTGTAAAGTTATATTCTTTATGAATAATTTGGAGGAATTTGATTTCTAGCTGTTATAACTATGTTTTGGAAAATGAATCGAATTTGTTAAAAATGTGGTCTTTATTTAAGGATAAAATTTGGGAGTAGTAAGATTAAATAGTAAAGATAAGATTTGTTATCTGTTAGATGATCAAAATTTATCTTTTAAGATAAAGTTGTTATCTGTTAGCATTTAAACTTTTAATCTTTTGATTTATTTAGCTAATTTTTACCGAGATATTAGCTAAGTATTTAGGCCTTCAACGTCAATATAAAGTGCACCCATTAATAATTGTCTCATCCATTACCTATTTTATTCTCTATATTTTTATTTGGTTTATTTCTGGTTCGAAAATCCAACATGGTATTAGAGCTCTCAAGGATCTTAAGGGACCTATGAGTGATTAATGATTTACAAGCTCAAGAGAAAAGAAGGGCAATGAGAAACCAAGAAAGTGAAAAGATGGTTGAGGGGAGCCTATCTAGCAAAAGTTCCACTATCAAAAAAGAAAGGAAACATTTCTCAATGTGGCTATTGTGAGAAGTTTGGTTATAAAGAGAAAGATTGCTAACATAATGAAAGTCTTGATGCTTTAATTGTAAACAATTTGGACATTTGAAAAATGATTGCCAGTTTAACGATAAAGAACAAGCAAATACAGTGTAAGTAATTGAAGAAGACAACCTCTTCTAGTCGGTGAGAAGTGCACCACTAGAGAGAAGTGCTCTATGGAGCTAAGTGATAAGAGAAGTGCTTATGTTGAAAAATAAAGAGAAGTGTTTCTATTAAGAAGATTGGAGAGAAGTTTTCCAAAGAAAAGAATTGTGGAGAGACGTGCTCTAACCAATGAAAGGTGATAAGAAATACATCATCAGGTTCAAGAGGTCTTACAACTTTGAATCAAGAGAATGTTAGAAAATGATTTAAAGTTGTTAAAAAATGTGGTCTTTATTTAAAGATAAAATTAGGGAGTAGTAAGATAGAGTAGTAAAAATAAAATTTGTTATCCATTAGAAGATAAAATTTTATCTTTTAAGATAAAGTTGTTATATGTTATGATTTAAACTTTTAATTTATTTGGTTAATCTTTACGAGATATTAGCTAAATTTGTTGTTTCATTGGCTATATATTTAGGCCTTCAATGTAAATGTAAAGTGCATTTATCAATAAATTGTCTCTTGCATTACTTATTTTCTTTATTTTTTTGGTTTATTTTTTATTCTAAAATCCAACATTATTGTATCTTCATGTGGGCAAAAGGACGCCTGACCTTTCTTCGAGTAAACATGTAAGTGTGAAGAGTTACGACAGATGTGCATGCACAAACGCTTGGTAATCATCATTTCCTCTTATAAGCATTCTTATCACATCACATCTTAATGAGCTAGCAGTCGCAGCAGGGGCATTACGTCTTTGCTTGTAGATACGACAGATTGGGCTCGAAAGATATTACCCATCCATCCTGTCATTGACGGCTATGGATTTTATTAGAGAGCCTGTATAATTCCCTCTGCAACGTTCTCTATATCAGGCAAAAGGCTATCCATTTTCTCACTGCACGTTACAGCAACTTTAACATTAGAAAGTAGGCATAGCTTCGAGTTTGTTATCGAGTACCTTGGTAAGCTAGAAATATTCTCATATTTGTTTCATACTTAAAGAAGCCTAGGATACAGTTCATATTCAGTGAAGCGTAATCCGGTCCTAATTCTTATGTCTTAGCATACAATCTTCTCCTCAAGTTCTAGATTAAAAGCATTCACTTTTCCTATATTGGGCATTAAAAGAAGTAGCCAGCTCGAAATCATTATGAAGTTACAAAAAGTTGACAAAGGGTTTCAAAAGAAGAAAATGTTCTGCTTAATGCACCTAATCAACCTCAACGATTATCATTATGTAAATAGACTATCGAATTTGTTAATGGTTAGGCCAACCGAGTCGAAATGATTACTTCTTTGAGCAACAATGAATTATCACCCAATCAATGCTCTGGTGGTATTGAAGCTGATCTAAGTTACTACTACAACAATGACATCCAGTAGGAATCCCGCTGATGCGCAGTATTTAAAAAAGTCTAGTAATATGCAACCTTAACCTTAATTAGTAGAGACTCACTACAACATACATAGCCTTTCTCGATGATTTCATCCACGACAAAATGAAATTCGTTGCCAAAAGACAACATATTGCGACGATTAAAAGAATTCATCACTAAAACTTTCCGTTTAGCGACATAACCAAAAAGCGTTGTACAAGTGAAAACCTTTAGCGACATATAGGAAAAATCGTCGCCAAATGCTGAATATTTCGTGACGATTAAGAAAAATAGTCAATAAATGATGCATAATAGGTGACGATTTCACATAATTGTCGCTAAATAATGAAATAATGACAATTTTTGAAAACATCACAATAACTTATCAAACATTTGGCGACGAATTCCTAAAATCATCACCAAAAGGTCAATATTTAGTAACAAAAGTTTGATTTGGTCGTAAAAACTTATACATTCAGTGACGAATTTTTGTCATCGTCACTAAATATCAAGCATTCAACAACGATGTTTAGAAATCGTCACCAAATGGTGCACATGTAGTGACGAATTCTAAAAAATGTCGTAGAATGTGTACATTTAGTGACAATTTCTAAAAATTGTCTCCAAAAACGGGCCAGGTTGGGTCGGAATTGCCACCCCTATCTAGAATATGGAAGTTCCCAAAATTGTAGAAGGTAGTTAAAAAAAATATAACTAATTATACTAAAAGTTAGGAAGTTACTTCAAGTATAAGTCCAAAACGTCAAACAAAAGAGAGACAATTCCAAGACTAACACAATCACAACGACGATGACTAAGTGAAAGTCTCGCTAATAGACAAGATCTTGAAAATTTCAGTAGTACATAGCCTTACCCAATCTGATAGAGAGATTGTTTCTGATATTCCTACCTTGTATATAAATATATATATTTATACACGTCAAACATAATTTTAGACACATATGAAAGCACGTAATTTTAGACTATTTCTGTAAAATATATATACACGTATTAAATTAATAAAGTAATAATAATTAAAATAAACAAAAATATAATAATAATAAAAAATAAATACATATGTATAAATAAAAATATATAATAATTTAAAAAATAAATAGTTAATTAAAAAATCTCAAACTTTACTCAATTTTGCAATTATAACTTGAACATTTAAAAGTGACAATTAAATACCCAAATTTTCAATTTTTCAATTCGCTAATACGCAAGATCTTGAAAGATTTAGGAGTACGTAGCCTTACTCTAATCTGATAAAACTACCTTCAAAATATATATATATACACATATATCTATTAAATTGATAAAGTAGTAATAATTAAACTAAGCATAGGCATAAGCATAAGCATAAGCATAAACATAAACATAAACATAAACATAAAAGATAATAATAATAAATAAATAAATATGTATAAATAAAAATATAAAATAAGTAATAAAATAAAGAGATAATTACAAAAAAAATCTCAAATTTTACTCAATCTTGTAATTATAACCTGAATTTTAAAAAGTAACAATTAAAACCCAAATTTTCAATTTTTTAAATCTGGCTCGACGTTAATATCTCCATTAATATTACTAATGTGGCAAGCCCCGTCAAACATAATTTTAGACACATATGAAAACATGTGGAATGAGATGTACATGTCATTTTTTTAATAGTTAATTAATATTAATTTAAATAATTAAAACAAAAAACCCTAACCCATCTGAAATTACGAAGTCTAGAACCTCAATCTTGTTTCGTCTTAATTGTTCCTATAAATGATCAGGCCTGCTGATGTACTTAAGCTTTCCATATAGCTTGCAAATTAATAAAAAAAATCATAACTTTATCATCCATTTTTGAGGGAAAGAGAGAGAACAAAATCAGGATGTCATTTCTTGCCAGCATTAAAGAGGAGGTGACCGAAGGTGGTAAGGAACAGCCTAGCCTAAAGGTCGGGGTGAACAACATGGAGATTGGCCTTGACATTAGAGGGGATAGCGTCGTAGATTAATACTAAAGTTGAGATATTAGGGAGGTTATCGATTCTTTGAACACCATTGTGGAAAAATATAACATTCCTTAAACAGGTTGAGATATAGTATTGAACATCTTATTCCTAATTTCAGAAGGATAAGGGTTTTTTTGTTTTAAATTTTTTCCTAAATATTAATTAATTATTTAAACAAAAAAACTGACATGTATATCTCATTCCATTTGTTATCATATGTGTCTAAAATTATGTTTGACATGGCTTATTACGTCAGCAACGTTAACGAAAATACTAAAGTCAGGTTAGATTTGAAAAAAAAATTGAAAGTTTAGATATTTAATTACCACTTTTTAAAGTTTAGGCTATAATTGCAAAAGTGTGTAAAGTTTGAGATTTTTTAATTAACTCGAAAATAAATAATACAATAAATTTAAAATAAGTTAAAGATTAAAAAAATAAAATAAAATAAAATAAGTAAATAAATAAATATACAAACAAAAAAGAAGACAAGTAAATAAATAAATAAATCAAACAAGTCAATACAAAACCAATTTAGGCTAAGTAAGCAAATATTTAGGCTAAATAATTATAAGAGAAGTACTACATATTAAATGTTTAGGCTAAATATAAGACATAAGATTAAGAGGAAAATGTTTAAAGAACCTGTGAGAAAGGGAAGGGCCTCGCTATGTGAGATCCTTTGTCCATATTTTAGTATGCCAAAGTTTTCTATTGAGGGTCATATCCTTAGTAAGTTTCAACAGAGTCATATCATTCTTGATCATCTTTCCCTAGTTTTTCTTAAGATGTCCTTTTTTCCTCCTACAGTCTCTAAGTATAATCTTTTCACATCTTCTCACTAGAACATCAAGGTATCTCCTCTTTAACATGTTTGAACCACCTAAGCTTTGGCTCTTTTAATTTTTCATTAATATTAGTCACCTTCAATTGTCTCTTAACATTACATTCCGAACCTTATCTCTTCTAATAAGGTTACATATCCAACGGAGCATCTTTATCTCCGCCACCATTAACTTTTGACTATGCAACTATTTGATGGGCCAATACTGTACTCCATAAAGCATAGCTGACCTAATTGTTCAATAATAAAATTTACATTTAAGCTTGAGTCGTATCTTCTTATCACATAAAACACCTGATGCACGTCTCTATTTAAGCCACCCTGATCTAATACGGTAAACTAGATCTTCTTCAATCTCTCTATTAATTTGGATGATAGTTCCTAGATACTTAAAACACTCTTTCTGTGATATAACTTTTGAATTAATCTTTACCTCCACATCGAAAGTCATCATATGACCTGAAAAGTTACATATAAGTACTTAGTCTTAGTCTTAATCAATTTAAAGTCCTTCGACTCTAATGTATCTCTCCAAAGTTCTAGCTTGACATTGACATCCTTTTTTATTTCATCCACTAAAGTAATGTCATCAAGAAATAACATACACTAAGGCACATCTCCTTAGATATTCTTGGTGAGAAATTTTATCTTTACTACAAACAAAAAGGGGCATAATGAAGAACCTTAGTGTAGTTTAATATTGATAGAAAAATGTTTTATATCTTCTTCTATCATCCTTACTCTAGTCTTTACACCCTCATACGTATCCTTAATAACTTGTATATAGGTTATAGGAACTCCCTTAGCTTCTAAACACCTTCACGTAATTACCCTGTGCACCCTTTCATATGCCTTTTCTAAGTTAATAAAAACCATATGTAGATTGTGTTATCTTTCCTTGTAATATTTTATTAATATTTTAGGGAGATGTAAATTTTATGTCGTGGACCTTCCTGGCAGGAAGCCAAATTAGTTCTCTAAGATAGGAGCATTCTTTCTCACTCTCTTCTTAATCACCTTTTCCTATAACTTAATGGCATGACTAAGTAGTTTAATTCCTTTATAATAATTACAACTTTGAATGTTGCCTTTGTTCTTGTGTAGAGGAATTAGCATACCAAGTCTCCACTAATTCAGGATTTTAGTAGACTTAAGGATCACATTAAAAATTTTGGTTAACCAAGTAAGACCCTCTTTGCCTAGGCTTTTCCATACCTCTACGAGTATTTCATTAAGCCTTACTACCTTTCTACTCTTCATATCCCTCAAATCTCTTTTAATTTCTTCCCTTGTAATCTGTCAATAATAAGTGAAGTAATAAGATCACTAAAGAGATTTGTCCTCTGTGCCTTCATTAAAAGGCTGTAGAATTTTCTATGTCATCTTCTCTTGATGTCATTTTTAATCACGAGCACCCACCCTATTTCATCTTTTATAAAACGAACTTAATCTAAGTTTCACACATTTTATTTTCTAGCTCTTGCCAACTTAAATATATTATTTTATCCTTCTTTAGTTTCTAATTATTAGTATAATTTCTTGTAAGCTTTGATTTTAGCTTATGAGATTATCTTCTTCACCTCTTTCCTTGCTAGTTTGTAATTTTCTATATTAACTACTCTTTTTACCTCTAATGTGCTATCTAATAGGGATTCATAGGCGCCCTTCTTGATCTTAACCTTTTGTTGTACATTTTTATTCTACCACCAAGACTCCATATTACTTACCCTATGCCCTTTAGAAACATAAAAGATCTTTTTAGTTGTATTCCTTAAAAAAGTTGTTATTCTCTCCCACATCTAGTTAGCATCTCCTTTTAATTTCCATTCTTCTCTATACATGTCTTTATTCCTACGTTGTTCAATTGTATCCCCTTTTAAATTCTTCCATCAAACTCTAGTACACCTCTTAAGACTTCTCCTCTTCCTCCAACCCTTAAATATTACATCCATAAGTAACATTTTATGCTGAGTTAATAAGTAAACATTAGGTATCACATTCCAATCCTTATAATGAGGTTAATCGCTTTACCTTATGAGGAAGTACTTAATTTGAGTTTTTGTGGTTTTGACTTAATTTGAGTTTTTGTGGTTTTGCTCTTAGAAGTCACTAGGTGCTCCTCATTTTTCTTGAAAAATAGTTGGCTATCACCAACTCAAACACTACTATGAGATCCAATAAATTAGTCCCACTATAATTCCTATCATCGTACTTAAAACCCCCATGAGTCTATGAATATCCATTCGAAGTTACTCCCATATGACCATTAAAGTCTCCTCCTAGAATATAGGGATGTCAATGGGCCGGGCCGGGCTCGGGCCGACGATGGCCCGGCTCGGCGCATGGAAAAAAATCGGGTGGGCCAAGCCCACGACTCTAGTAGGCCGGAATGGGGCGGGCCAAAAACAGTCCGGCCCGGCAGGCAAAAAACGATCCGTGGGCCTTAAGCGGGTCGTGTTTTATCGGCCTGCCGCTAGGCTTGTGGCCCAGTCCACCGAGCCAGCCCGGGCCACGGGCCGCCCATCGGGCTTAAGTAGGCCCGAGCATTTAATTTATTTTTAATTTTTTTAAAAAAAAATTAAAAATTATTGTTGTATTTTTAACATAATCATTTATAGTAAAATATAAGATTAAATTACCCATATATTATACAAAAATATTTAAATGAAAAGTTAACAAGTTAGTAGTTGTAGTAAATGAAATCTACTATCTTTTACATTAATTACAAATTTTTGATTACTTAAGTTATTTATTAATTATTATAATATAGAATTGATAATTAATTATAGCAACATATAAGTGATTAATTATGA
>JAOQMS010000001.1:11070430-11089008 GCA_027563885.1 Erythroxylum longipes | reverse complement strand
TATGTGACAACTTTAAATTATAACAACATATAATGAATTAATTATGATATAATAAAGTTATTGAGATGCATGTAATGGTATGATTAATTATGAATTACATTAATTACAAATTTTTAATTTTCTTTAATTATTTATTAAAATTTTAATAAATAATTAAAATAAAAATTAAAAAAATTGGATGGTGGGCCGTATCCACCCAGCTCGTGGGGCGGTCAAACCAGGCCAAACACATTGACCGCGGGCTAGTTCGAGTCAGGTCAGGCTGGGCCGGGCCCAATTTGACATCCCTAAGAAGAGAGTCATGTATAGTAAGTAAGAAAAGAGAGAAAGTCGTAGAAGAAACTAGAAGAAGAGAAGGAGAAAATCAAAGCATAGAAAGAGAAGAAGGAGAGAAAAGAGCAAGGAAAAAGAAGAGGAAGAAGAATATTTAGCTGAGTTTTTAGGTAACCCTTATTTGTTCTTCTTGTTTTGATAGAAGAAGGAAGTAGAGAAAATAGGCTTTATGCTGTAAATAAAGAGAGAAAGAAGAGAACCAAAATTCTTCTTCTTAGATTTTTATGAACCTTAACTAGATCTTAGTTCTTCTAGCTAGATAAACTAAGAGTAGATTAAGTCTAAGCTCATTTTTAGATATTTAAAGCTTATGGAAGTTTTATTCATGCATGTTGATTAGATGAAAATATGTTTGTTTGAAGGGAACCAAGATCTTTGAA
The DNA here is from genome assembly GCA_027563885.1 of Erythroxylum longipes. NCBI lineage: Eukaryota > Viridiplantae > Streptophyta > Magnoliopsida > Malpighiales > Erythroxylaceae > Erythroxylum > Erythroxylum longipes. The sequence goes on along the minus strand of JAOQMS010000001.1, from coordinate 11,088,295 downwards.
ATCAAGAGCAAGAAGAAGAACAAACTTGATCTTGGAATTACAAGTAAATAGGCGGGTAATATGTTTATGGTTATTGTGATGATGGGCTGATCTATTATATGTTTAAGTGTGCTTAAATGCTTGTTTTGGAAACATTATGAATGTGGGAAAAATGCACTGTGATTTGTTATCATGTTTACTTTGAAAGATTTTGTTGTATTTGGTATTAATGAATAGAAGAAAAGCATGAAAGTATAAGTATAATATGGAATATGTAAGCTTCGGAAAATTTGCTTGTGTGGATAAGAGTGATACCATTCTGTTCGTCACGTGCATGATGAGCTAAAGCGTTCTCCCAACTGCCCGCTTATGGCATATAAGCTCCGAAAAATGGACTCATTCTGTTTGTGGTGTAAACTTTGGTTTCGCCATTCTACTTTATGGGATTCTCTTGAGCCATTATGTTTGTGCATTGCATCTTGATTTGTTAGATATGGAGCATAACTGAGTGGTATTTTGTGATGGTTAAATGAAATATATGATTTGATTTTTGTGATAATGTGTTCTTATCCATGTGAATTCTCAAAATTGGAATGTGGATAGTGTGATCTGCTATGTCTAAAATGCAATATGTGTATATATATATATACTTGATTGTGTGTGTAGTTCATTATCGCTGGTTATAAATGTATTAGCCATAGAGTGTCGCAACTCACCCTATTATTTTTCTACTCCTCTGGTGAAGAAAAAGCAAATCATTACTGAACTCTTGCAAAGCTTTAGCAACTCTAAGATTTCAGTCTTTTGTAACTAATTAGTTCAAAAACTTTTGGTACTCTTGAAGCATATGAAGCATGAACATTTATGATTGTATTTTTTGTATTATGCTGTTGATATGGTTTTTGATATGTAATATGAAGTTATGTACAATCTCTACTTTGTTAGAGAAATGACAGTAAGAATTGCAGAATTTCTCTTTTGTATATGTGCAGAAATTTCTTCTATGTTAAGCGTCAATGGTGTTGGGATTAAGTTGGGATGGATTTTTTGAAGAATTGGTTAAGTTGGGAGTTTTATATGTATGGTTTTAACTGTTGGATTCGGGTCTTTTGTTATAGTTAGTAGTTATATATAATGACAATAGAGAGAAAAGAGAAAAAGGGAATAAAATGTGCTCTGAAACTTCAATAAATAAAATGTATTAATCTAGGCAGAATTTGACCAAATTGTCTTCATAAAAGTTGTAGATCTTTCTTTTAGCTTTCTAACGACAAAAATTTTATAATTTTTGGACTTTGATATTGAAATTTATGATAAATTGAAGTAAGAGTGTGCAATCAAAATGTCACGATCGTGCACAAGCACGATCGCGACGAACCTGAATTTTCATGAATGTCGCGATCGTGCCTACTATTCACCAAAAGTCGCGATCATACACACCTTCCTCTCATGGCTGTGATCTTTTTTAAGACTCACGGCCATGAATTTTTTTCTTTTTCTTTTTATTTGTTTGTTTCTTTTAATTAATTTGTTTGTTTATTTTTTTTTACTCCCATCAAGAAATTGATTCTTTTTATTTTGATATTAGTTATATATATATATATATATATATATATATATATACACTTTTATTTTTAAAAGTCCCCCAATCTTGGCACCTTGTTGCCACAAAATAAGGACCGAGACTTGAGACCAACAGTATAAGTCACAAATAGAAAAATACTAAAGTTAGGAAAGAGAGACTGCTTGACAAGTTAAGATGGAAAGTGATGGGAAAATTTTATAATGAAAAATAGTTGAATATTAAGAGAATAGCAAGAGTTTGTAATTTAAAAGAGATTTCATATATTGTAAAATGGATAAAGTAAGTAGGGATTTCAAATGTGAAAGATTTTAGTGTAATCTTTGAACCTCACTTTTATTATCTATAAAAGATTGTTTAGGGTTTAGGAAGATCCTCACTGGTGACATCATTGAGCCTAACTTAGAAATTCAGTCTAAAATCTATAAAGCTATTGGGATAGAATTTAAAGTCCAGTTCACAGAAGACCAAGGGAATTTCCACATCATATGTTTGGTTGGCTCAACCAAACATATGCAAGGGGTAATTGTTGATAGCCTAAAAATAAACTAAGCCCATTTAGCCTAACAAGCCATTCAACTAAATGTAGGTAGCCTAAAAATGAAAGCCTAATAATTATTTAGCTAAAAAGTTCATAGGCAATGAAAACCAAGGAAGTGAAAAGAAATATGTTGAATTTGTGGAAGTCTAGAACGTGGAAGTTGAGAAAATGGTGAAAGGTAGTTAACAAAAAAAATCGCTAAATTTGCTTAAAGTTAGGAAGTCACCTAAGGTATAAGTCTAGAATGTGCAGTAACAAGAAGTCCAAAATGTGGAAGGAAATAGTGGTATGTAGTTAGCTAAAATGTAAGGAAGTGACTAGTTATAACAAAAAATTGCTTAAGGATGAAAGGAATTCACCAGCACTTGGACGACAAATGAGAGAATTATAAGACCAACACAATCACAGTACAAAAAAAAAATCAATCTCTAGATTAAATTATTAATCTATTTTAAACATATTTTGCTATTTTCCAACTTACTTTACATTGCAAATTCACCTCGTTATATCAAAATAGAGGTTTACGAAAAATACTTGGAAAACACTCACGGCCCTTATCTTATTTAGCAATCTTTTGTAGTTTGTGATTCCCTTTTGCAATAATCAATTACTTTCTTCACTTAAAATTTTATTTCAACACATTTTAAAATTTTGAAAGTTTATAATTCTATTTTTTAAATTTTTCTAAAGTTCATTTATATCATGGATAAGAAGTATAAATTATGACAGAATTCTTCCCTAACATGATCAAATTCTAAATTAATACCTAATAACTTCATTAACAAAAAAATGTTAAGTCAATTCTAATCAAATAATAAAATTTAAATCTTTAAATCTTTTTAATATAAGAAGTCTTTATAAGAATTTAATTTGGTCAATATTTTAGGATTAATTGAAATTGCTAACAACATTTCTTTTACTTCTTCTAAACACTTCATCCAAATACATTTTAAAATTTAAGTTAGATTAATAATTAGATTGTGAAAATTATTTTTATTTTACATTCCAACATTGTCATTATTTATCAGCCCTTATATTTTACATTAAAATAGACAAACCTAATTAAGATGGTAATGAGACATCAGACATTTATAAAATAAATCTTGAAGAATTTTTGATTTATTAAATATATTTAGACAAAGGGTAAATCAAGTTAGTTAACAAGTATTGTTCTTCCACAATTATCACAAGAAAACATTTGACTCAAAACTTTATCTTATATACTAATCTTACCTAGCAAGATTACAAGCTGACGTATTTAAATACAATATAAACTATCCAAATACGGCTAAATGGAACGAAGTCCATGCATGGTTTTTTTTTTTTTCTTGTTATATCGTTACCACCAATGTTCATTGGGCTACCTAGCTGTATGCAGATGGCTCTTTTTTTTTCACTTTCAATATCTAAGTCTTTTGGACATAATATTTCTTACTTAATATGGGAGAGAGAGAGAGAAAGAGAGTATTTTATTCACATTTTAAAAATAATTTTTCTATTAGTTAAGAATAAAGTTGTATACTATACGGCCTCCTCAAAATTCATATTAAGTGTTGTTATTTGTCCAAATTTGTGACTGTGGATATACATAATCTACTGAAATTAAATTAGCAATTAATCTTGTTTACGTCAATGAAACTCAATTATAAAAAAAAATCCCCAGAAATTGTAATTAAAGCTACTCAACTGTCTATTTCTAGACAATAAAGTAGGACCTTTATCTTATTACCGGCGTGACTTTCAGGGGTAAAGACAAGTATTATGTTCGGTTCCCAGAGAAATTCTTCTCTTTGGTGTCAAGTTTATTAATATTGCTGATAGGTCGGCAGGTTGTCGTTTTGCCACACACTTGTATGTGGGTTGGGTCACAGCTCAAAGGTTGTCGTTTTATCGCAAAAAAATGTGGCCACATTGGCCCAACTCATAAGGACTGAGTATTGACCAAGGCTTCCTGAATGGAAAATTGACTGGGTCTTCCCTAGTTAATAACATTCACAATCTTCGATGTTAGTGCTTTTCCAACATCGAAATGGCGAGGACTCCATAAAAAATATTATTGACCGAAGATAATCCATATACTAATTAACCAATATAGTGCAACTGATATATAATGAATCACATTAAAAAATCACAATATATTTTGCTAGGTTTGTTCTTATGAACAGTTAAGTCAGCAATATTGTGCATAAATTACATACAACATGATGACAGTTGAACTTAGTTGTTAATGAAATGGTCCAAAGAGCCAATCAACCGTTTCAACATTAACACCAAAACTAGACAGCTTTATTTTTAGAACATAATAAAATAAGCTCCACCCATATCTCAAAGCCAAAGTGAACATCTCGAAGCTTTAGTGTAAAAAGAATGACCAACTCTCAATTGACATATAAGTCAGGACTCTGAACACACTGTAAAAAGTTGAGTTTTCATACTTTGCGAAATTCTACGAAACTGGACGAGGGTTCCAATATTACTTACCCTTAATGTTTGACATAGTTGACATACACCTAAAATCAATTTAACTGCCGACCGACCGGTTCAAATGCTTGAAACTTGTATATATGGTTAGGCAAAGACAGAAACCACGATTGTTATCTTCAAAGCTTTTTCTTTTTTCTAAAAGCAAGCATGCTCCATGTCTTTGAGGCCTAACCGACCATTGACCAGCCGCTCACTCGACTTGACTCTTATAAAAGTGAGCTTAGGCTTGGTGAATATCGAAGATTACAAATACATACATATGCTTTGTAGAATATATTCAATCATGAAGCTCATCTAACTTTGTTGACACATCCTTACCTCATCTCTTCCTTCTCCTCTCTCCGCCTCTTTCCTTTTATCACTTGAAACTTTCAGATTTCATACATTACAATGACACAGTAAATGGCGCATTTTTTTTTTTGGAAATTTAAAAGGAGATATATTAACAAAGCATAAACTTATACACGATCCTCCTCGACGATCCTACAAGCAATAAAAAAGCTACACTATACAGTATTAGAGTATTTAATATTGATTAAACATGAAAATGTTAAAGGGTTTATAAGTAGTAAAGGTCAACTATCTAAATGACTAGTTCTAATCAATTTGACAATAATTAACCTAAGTCTAATTATAGTTAGAGGACTCTATACTCTGCCTATATTAAAATTCTAATATGGTATCAGAGCAAATTTGATTTAGATTATTAATTTTCCAGTTGTTCGTTTAGATGTCCAATTCTAACGGCCCGGTCCGGTTACCACTGTGTTTATTTCAAGTGACAACTGGATGTCCAACCTCAGTTGTACTTGAGGGGGAGTATTAGAGTATCTCATATTAATTAAACATAAAAATGTAAAAGAGTTTATAAGTGGTAAGGGTCAACTATTCAAATGACTAGTTCTAATCATTTTGGCAATGGTTGACCCAATCTCAATTATTGTTAGTGGATTCTACACTTTGCCCATATTAAAAATTTTAATATAGTATCAAAGCAGGGTTGGTCCGGATTATTAATTTCTTAGTTGTCCGGTTGAATGTCTAATCTCAGCGGCCCTGTCTGATTACCACTGTGTTTATTTCAACTGACAACTGGGTGTCCAGCCCCAATTACACTTGAGGGGGAGTGTTAGAGTATCTCATATTGACTAAACATAAAACTATTAAAGGGTTTATAAGTGGTAAGGTTCAACTATTCAAATGACTAATTCTAGTCATTTTGACAATGGTTGACCCAAGCCCAATTATTGTTAGTGGACTCAACACTCTGGCCATATTAAAAATTCTAATATAGTATCAGAGCAAGTTTGGTCTAGATTATTAATTTTTCGATTGTACGTTTGGATGTCCAGTCTTAGGTCCGGCTATCGTTGCGTTTTTTTCAAGTGACAACTAGATGTCCAGCCCTAGTTGCACTTGAAGGGGAGTGTCAGAGTATCCCTTATTAACTAAACATAAAAATGTTAAAGGATTCATAAGTGGTAAGAGTCAACTATCTAAATGACTAGTTCTAGTCATTTTGACAATGATTGACCTAAGTTTAATTATTGTTAATGGACTCTACACTCTGTTCATATTAAAAATTTTAATACACAGAATGTACAACAATTACAAATAAAATATTAGATTAACCATAACAATCTAAGAAAGTCATAACATTACTTGACTTCTGAAATTCCTTAAATACAAACATAATATTTAATTATAATGGGAATGATATTTATTTCCCAATATTACATGGAATAATAAAACGAGGAATGATCAAGATTTTTTAACTAGTATCTTTAAGTTGAAAAACAGGCTCGTCATATATATATTTTACATTGAAATCTTATAACTAGCAATTGATTAGGAAATGACAAAATATGACCAACAAACATTCCTTTTTACCCATGATTTCTGTCTATTTCATGCACCAAAAAAACTACTAATTAAGGAACAAATACCAATATATTATTTTTCATCATCAAATTTTTGGTCTTGAAGGATTTATTGGGAGTTACACCACGTAAATTCTCCAATTCCCAACCACATATCGTTTGTAGTAGTTAAATTCAGATCGTTTTTAATTTCTTGGAAAGGGGGGTGCCAATAATTCAGCATAAGGGTCCTCCGACAAGTTCATAAAGTGGCATTGGTTGAGGATGGACGCCACAGAAGAACGAGTAGGTGAAGACAAGTAACATAAGAAGTATATGTATGCCATAAAAGTCATGCTTACATTGAACATTGACCCTTTTCTACACATGTATATAAATATACATATACAGTAGCGAATAGCGCTAGTCCTGAGTCTCCTTATCTATTCATACACTTTCAGCCATCGGTGGCTGCTTCGATCACCCCACCACCAAACCCACCAACCCAAGTTCATATGTCTGGGTTGGACCTACTCCACATGTTACACATCATATCCGTGGTCTATTTCCAACTCAAACTTTGAAATACTAGGCTAAAAATCCAGTGACGCATGATTACGTTATGCAACGGTTGTTAAATATGACGATCGTATTCAATATAACGCATATATACATGACTAAGAATAGTTATACATGATAGATGCTAAATAATAAATGGATTTTTATTTATTTATACGTTTCAATTATTATAACCAGTCCCTTTCCTTGATGCTAATTGAGGGTGGCTCTCTTAGCCTCTTGCTACAAATTCTCCTTATGGACACAATTTATTGCCTTAACTAGAAGCCTAGAACTATTAACTAAAGTTATCATCGATCCTATATATAGCTTCAACTTATAGCAAAAACTTGTCGTTTTTCATCAGAAAACATTTCCAGTTGTGAGTGACTTTAGTTCTCTCTTTACTAACACATTCAAAAAATGTAATTTTTTAAAGAAACTTCTCCATGCATGCCAATAATTTTGGTTTTTCATTTTATAGTGAGAGTATGGTTTCAATGGAAAGTAATCCTATTACTGGATGTTATGTTTACATTCTGATCACAATAAGTCAAACGATCTCAACTACCATGAGTTAATGAATATAGTTTGTGGTTTGATTTTGTTTGACATTTTGGTCACAGTCCTTTTCCTTATTCTGTTTTTTCATAGGACTCAGCATGGCCCAACAATAAATATTACTGTGTTAAAGTTGTGGGAGGTTCCTCTTTCATTGAACTTAAAGTTATGTCCAACTGACTATATACATATATATCCTCACAAAACAGTACAGAAAACACTTTGATGTCTATCTATTGACCCTTTGGCTGTTATCTTTTGAGTTCTCTTCCATCGTCTATCATTGCATGTAATTTATTTTGTGCAAAAGAAAGGGATATTCTATAATAGGCTGAGTTGTGATAAAAAATATGTAGTTTTCTTGTATGCTTGTGGCCTGAAGCTTTAGATGAGACCAACGTCTACATTAGGATTTATATCGTGGCATTGTTTTCAAAGCTAGTACAAGAATAATAAATTAAATCAACTCCCTTATTACGATGACCAAATTTTCAATTCCAGGTCTGCAGGCATTGACAAAATGCAAACTAAATTTGGTGAGGTTTGAAAATGTTGTTATTAACATTCAAGAGCAGTTCCCAATGTGATTGTATGTATTTTTCCACTATAGAGATTCACTACAGAGTCAATTAGTTCTCTAAAATACAATCCAAATAAGACTGTTTCAATATCTCAAACGACTAGCCTTCGAATGCGTACATTGCATCACCGTTTCATGTTGAAGTGATCAACATACAGATTTTTTTCTTGGTACCTATACTGATTAAATATTTACGTGACCGAAGTTAATTAATCCACAGCAAGGTGTAAGAATTAATCCGTATGGCATGCGGAAGTTCTGTGCATGCATTTTCATTTTCATTTTCTGTTTTTCTTCATAACAGTATTTGTAATGGAACTTCCGTTTTGAGATGACATGTGAGTCACTGAGTTTGCTCCTTTACATACAAATTTTCATGGTTGTATATGTAATGGAACTTCCGTTTTGCGATGATATTTGTGTTACTCCTTAACAGACATATATAGTTGCAGAAGTTCAGTTCAAGAGTCGGTTATTTCCAAAAGAAACCATGGGTTGGAGTGGTTGCAATCATATGTTATTCTCGGGATTAAATAATCGAAAAAAGAAAGAAAAACTAGAACTGAATAAAATCGATGAAAAGGAAAAACAAACCGAGTCAACAGAATACACTGTTTTTCTTTAAGGAATTTATTCTCTCCGCAGTATCCCAGGTTATGGAATAATCCCTCCCAGGATAAAACGGTTTACTCACCGGTGTAGTGATACTCCAAACGCCGATGACTTGCGAACTCAAATCTGAGCGAAATCACACTTATTGTTTTAATACGAAATACAGAAATTTTTTTTCAATGATAAAAGGAAAAGAAAACAACTGGAAGGAAAGCGAAGAGAAGAATTGTTGGAAAACTTTGATATTGCACACTTAAAATAAAAAGGTAATTTTCTTATTTATAGAGAACGAAAAGGTACTTTTGAAAGGGTACAACCTATTCATATCATAAGGGAGTGTCTTTATCTGAACAGACACAATGATTTGCTAAATCTTAGTCTCATTCACACTCTTTATTTCCCAACATCATAATGGATATGGATTGTTATGGAGAATCTTATCAGAACACCTGAAATTCTAGGGAAAATATTAAATAATGACTTTGTAATGAGATTTTTCAACTCAATTAGCTTGTAATTACTAATTACTGTTACTCACATGTCTGCAAAGCAGACGATAACCAGAGTTATTGTGGAAGAAGTTCATTATGTGCATCAACATTTTCGTACATATTGGTTGGGACGGATCTGCTTGAACTTAAATATTAATAAATTAGTTTTAAACAATTTAGGTACTCCCTTTTTATTCTTCCCCACTGTAGTATTTAAATAAGTAGCAAACTAAGTTGTTTGCCACCCACCCGCCAAATCCAATTAGGTTCAGTGATGACAAAAGCATGATGAAAAGAGGAACACAAAAGTTGCCAAGTGTTACGGATTCATTTCATTCCATTTCAAACAGTACTCATGATGCATAAGAGCACAAAAACATTCTAACAGTAGAAGAAAAATGATAACTAGTCCCCAATTCTGCAGCCGAAGTCCATAAAAGTTATGGCAGTTACAACTTTTATTAAGGAGGACGTGTGGCAGTAATAATAATAATAATCTAATGGTTTAGAAAAACAAGATATAGACAACTAATACTGACATAACAAATATTACAAAAGCAAGGCCTCTGTGAACTTGATAACTCTCTACATCTTTTTTTCAAGTTTTGACGTAAGAGTCGCGGAGTTAACCTATAAATTGATCTTTGTTCTGCCAGAAGAATTCAAGCTCAAAGACCCAAAGGGTCAATTAGAAGACCGTAAGCATTTTTTTGGGTGTACAACAACATAATTTGTTCACCTAATATTACAAGAAAGTCTTCATCTCAAGGTCAAATGGGTTGCTTTAAGATTATGTGAATTGGAATATTGAAGATTAATATGTTCTTAGATGTATTTCACATGCTCCACAAAATGACAAATATAGAAATTAGATACGAGCAGATCAATTACTAATTTTGACTAATAATGAGTTGTGTTTTTTCACTACGAGGAAGGCCATTGTCAATAGAAAGAGACACTACTGTTGAAATTCCTGTTCTTGTGGAAAAAAAAATTATCTAAGAGGTCGATTCATATACATCAAGAACCTGCTATAACACTATAATCAAGAGTGAAGTTCCAAAACAAAGGACAAGGCAATGTCCTCCTCATAAATTATTTTTTACACTACGTAAACCTACATTCAGAAATATCTAGCGTTATTCCCGTGCACTTTGCAATGGTTTTATGATATTTTTAAGGTTTAATTATTTCATAACTTCTAATGATGATGATGATGAACATAATAATAATAATAATAATAATAATAATAATAATAATAATAATAATAATAATAGTGAAGTGTTAGAAAACTCTTCTTAGTATATTGAGATAATCTATGTCTTTCTTTTTACATATATTTCTTACGTATGATAGACGAAAGAAGTTAAACAACCACTTAATTTAATTAAGTTGGAGTAAAACATATTGACTTTTCATATGGTTTTATCAATTTTATTAAAATTCTTTGCACTTTAAAATTTTCGTCATGCATGCTTTATGAGAAGTCTAAAATCAATCATTTCATTAAATTTTACTGTTAACATTCGTTAACTTGACATTTTTAGGAAATGTAGCACCCTACATTTTGTTGAAAACCATAATAAAATAAAATAAAATATTAATTTAAATTAATTCTTTTATTAAATTTTATTCATTATCTAAAAATGTTAAATAAAATATAATCAATTTCATATTTCTATTTATAATTTGTCGATCATAAATAAAAATTTTCTATTAACAAATAAAAATAAAAATTCTTTTTTTATGAATTTATCATATCTATATTTCATTACTTATATCAAACAATACTACTAAATGTTAATATATAATGTGAACTTATTTTTATTAATAATATATTCATTTTTATCATATTTTATTAATAAATATTATATTAATCATTTTAACATGATAGTAAATTAAACTTTTTATTGAATTTTATTTTATTATGAAATTAATATTAATAAAAAATGAGCAACTTATTATTTTTATTTGTTTATTATAAGTAATTAATAATAGATTGATTATTTTATTTTTAATAAATAATATTATAAAATTCTTATTATTTTATTAATTCATCATATTTACATATTTTATTATTTTATCATATTTTATTAAGAGATAATACTATAGTTATTATTTTATGTCACAGTAAATTTCATATTTCATTAAATTTTCTACTTATTATCTGATAATATTAATAAGTAAGATGATCAATTTCTTATATTTTATTATAATTATTAAAATTAACATTTTATATGTTAATTACTTGTATAAAATTATAAATAAAAATTAAAAATTGAAACATCTTATTTATTAATACTATTAATTAAAATTCATATTTTATTGAAAATGACTTAACTTAGTATCATATTAAATTGGTTAATATATAAAATTCACTGATATATTATTTTTATACTTATGATATAAGTAATAATCATAAGTAATAAGATGACAATTTGATAAATAAATAAAATAATATGAGTTTTAATCATTTTAAGAAATTAATAATTAATTATAAATGAAATAGAAATTGATTACACTATTTTAGGTATTGTTACTTATTAAACAAAAATATAATGAAAGATATAATTTAATATCATATTAAACTAATAAATCTATTATAATAGTTAATACATATAATTAATTTTAATAAAAATTAATATCTACCTATAAAAATTATTATTTTAATATAATTAATGATATGCAAATGTAATAAACCAATAAAATGAATAAATCAATCAGTTTGACATATACCACCTTTGTGGTTTGCTTTATCAGTCATCTCTTCTGACATTGTTGTTAACGTGAAGAATCAAGTATTCCAAAACGTCAAATTAGTGAAAGTTAATAATAAAAATTAACTAAAGACTAATTTTAGACTTTTTACAAAGTATAAGAGTTTTTCACAAGATTTTTAAAGCACATGAGATTTTTAATGGATTTGATGAAAGAACAAAGAAAGTTGATCTATTTTATTTATCCTTTAAGCTAATATAAACGTAAGTTTTGTTACGAGAAGGTAAAAAATCATTGAATTCATAACAAAATTTATGAAGTAAGAATTGAAAATCCTAAAATAATCCAAAGAAAGTTCTATATAATTCTCTCAACATCTTTGATTAACTTTTAGGTTTAGAAAATGTGACAACACTAATATATATGTGTGGAGGCTATTTAGGAATAAAAGTAAGAGTTATCTACCTGTATATGAAAGAAACTTGTTGTTTCCAATGATTGATTCTTCTATTAATTGAGTCAAAAAGTGACAGGTAATTTATATAAGTTAGTGTTTGTCTGATATAAGGACTCTAAGCTATTTAAATGACAACTTCTGTTGTTTTAGGCCTGAGATTGAAGTTAAAGGATTGATTAGGTCTAAGAAATTAGATAAAATGTGAAAAATAACTCTTGATTATATCAATTAAAAGACCAAAGAGCTTATTGAAGGAACTAGGGGAGTTTATTAAGGTGCTTATGGAGTCCTTATCTACCCCACGAAAGGGTAGGAAGTCATCAGTAAAGGAGATATTAAATATCTCTAACGTCTTACATGTGTAAGTAAAGACCTTGATACATAAACTGAATAGATACAGTGACAGGGGGTCTCCCTTCCACAAGTCTTTAGCCCCTTTAAAAGTTTTGGTTGGTTATTTATTGACTAGAATGGCATAAGAGGGAGAGCAAATGCAACTCTCAATTCACTAAATGAATAAGTTTGGATTTCTCAATGCAGCTAGTAATTTAAAAATGAATCTCTACGAGATATAGTTGAAAATCTTACTGAAATCAATATCTAGAGAGAAGCTCTTTAGTTTTTAAAGATTGTCTCCAATACTTCTTCCTTCCAAGAATGCTCTCTAGCTAGCACTAGTTAAGTTCTTCAACACCACTTTTAATTTTAGTGTAAGTAATTTAAAGATGATCCTATAAATCACATTATAACAAGAAATTGACCTGAATTTATTTAGGGAACTTGGGTTAGGATTTTTGGGAATTTAGCAAATAAAACTGTTGTTCAATTCATTGAGTTTTTTTTTTCCTTTCGTGAAGAATTCCAAAACTATATTGGTTAGCATATATCCTGTAAAGTGCCGAGATTTTTTAAAAAAAATAGGCATTGAAACCATCTGACTTAGGAGCTTTATTAGGGTATATACTAAATAAGGCTTATTTGGTCTCTGTTAAAGTGAAAGACTTTATCAAATTTGTCTTAGTCTGCTGAGATCTGTTATGAACTCCTTAAGTACAAGAAAATAAGAGTAAGTGAGGTTAAATGTTCTAAAAAGGTTCTCGAAGTGTTTGTATGTCAACTCTATAAACTCTTCTTATTCCCAAGTTAATTCACCATTACTTTTCTCTAGACAACATAGCTTATTTTGATTTTCCTACTAAGAATTGTATTATAAAATAATTTAGAGTTTTTGTTTCCTTCCTTCAACTATTTGATTGTAGCCTTTTGTCTTTACAAGAAGTGGTGGTTTTAAGTAATTGAATGTAGAATTCAAGAGCATTCCTTGTTTCTCAATGGCGCATCTTTAGGGAGGAGCTCCAAACTATTTTGTATATTGGATAGTTCTTCTCTAGCTTTGGCAATTGTTGAATTGGTATTTTTGATTTTTGTTGGAAGTACTGGGTGAATGAGTAATATTTGGGACGCAAGTGTGCGTGACTTGCGGACACGAATGCCGGATCGAAATCGGGGGCTTGATCAACCCACCTTTTTAATATTTTTTGGATTCACTTATTCCAAATAAAATGGATTGAGAGAATTACGCACAATTTAATTCCAACATTGAAGAATTAATTCATTGGAAAACATTTGTTGTTTCATATGGGAATTAATTCGAATTAGTAAATTAATTCATTGGTTGAAACGTTTTGGTCAAATGTAATGTAGTCATATACGTTATATGTCTATCGTTTTGTTTCATGAATTAAAACAATGCATTTTCTACATGCATTTGACAGGAAACGCTTGAATTAATTTAATGCATAAATATAATGCATTGTGGTGCAACGATAATGCATGAATGGTGCATAAATCTGATGCATTGTACTGCAAACGGTTAAGGTGGAAATATATTAATATATCCAAAGTCAAACTGTTTGACTGCTTTGATGAATTCTCCACTCCATATATGTATAAATAGTGCTCATTTCTTCTAACAAGACAAATGAAAACCAAGGAGACTTTTTCTTAAACTCTTTCATTTCTTTTTCCTGGCCTTCCAACTCTTGGTGTTTATCATATTTTTTTTTGGTTCCGTTCGCTAGTGAATTTTCTAGTGCTAAGAAGAATTCACGTTTCCGTTGTATCCTGGGAAACAATTGCTCGTTAAATCCTCTAAGCACATTCGTTGAGGGGGCAAATCTGTTTTAAGGAAATCATTTCTACGAGCCTCAAATTTTTTTTTGCCTTTTTATATACTCGTTACTAACAATCTTAAAACAGATTTTCTTTATATTGTTTGAGTATTTCTCATGGCTACTGGTGGTGAAAACGTTCCCGTTGTTTCTGGCACTGAGGTACCTCTATTGGTTCCCGGTGTGGGTACTTTCATTCCTACTCCTCCTGCTGTTGTTCCTGATGTCAACACTACTGTTGCTGCTTCAAATGTTCCAACCAGTCATGTGGAGAAGCTGGAGAAATTTACTGGAGTTGCAGTGACATTCAAGAGGTGGCAGCAAAAGATGCTTTTCTACCTTACTACTCTCAATCTGGCAAGGCTGTTGAAGGAAGTGGCACCAACTGTGCCCGAAGGTGAAGTTGACGCTAACACCTTTAATGTTATTGAGTCTTGGAAACATTCAGATTACTTATGTCGTAATTATATTTTGAATAATATTCATGATTCATTGTATAGTGTTTATTCTAAGTTTAAAACGGCTAAAGAATTGTGGGAGTCAATGGACCAGAAACATCAATCAGAGGATGCCGGCTTAAAGAAATTTGTAGTCAGACGGTTCCTTGATTATATGATGGTTGATTCCAAGACTGTTGCTAGTCAAGTGCAAGAATTCCAGCTTATTCTACAAGAGATCCATGCTGAGGGAATGGTTTTGAGTGAGACATTCTAAGTGGCAACCGCCATTGAGAAATTGCATCCAGGATGGAATGATTTCAAGAATTACCTCAAGCACAAATGCAAGGAGATGACCTTGGAGGATTTGGTTATCTGACTTCACATTGAAGAAAACAACAGAAACAAACAGGCTATGGCATCGAATGGTGCTAAGGTTAACATGGTGGAGCATGGGAAAGGCCATAACTCCAAGACTAAAACAACTGCCAAGGGCAAAGGGAAGCTTGGGACAAGTGGTGGTGTCTCGAAGAAGAAATACAAGTTCAAGGCAAGTGCTTCAATTGTGGTAAACAGGGTCAGAAGTCTTCGAATTGTCGTCACCCTAAGAAGGATTATGAAGCTAACATGGTCGAAAAGGTCACAAAGGATATGGAAGATTTGAACCTGGTGGCCGTGGTGTCCGAAGTGAACATGGCAGAATCAAATCCAAAAGAGTGGTGGATTGATACTGGCGCGTCCAGGCATATCTGCACCAACAGGGGCCATTTTTTCTCATTTAAACCAGTTCAAGGGGAGAAGATCTACATGGGGAACTCAGTCGCTGCTACGGTTGAAGGAAAAGGAAAGGTGCTGCTAAAGATGACCTCCGGCAAGATACTGATGCTAAAAGATGTGTTGTATGTGCCAGAAGTTCGCAAGAACCTTGTGTCTGGTTTCATGCTGAACAAGAATGGTTTTCGCATTGTGTTTGAATATGATAAAGTTATTTTGTCTAAGTCAGGAATGTTTGTAGGGAAGGGGTATGCAACCGATGGGTTGTTCAAAATGAATGTAATGACTATTGTTAACGAAATGAATGTAAGTACCTCTTTTGCTTATTTGCTTGAGTCTTCTAATTTATGGCATGGTAGACTAGGTCATGTTAATCTTAATTCGATACGTCGATTAATTAACTTGAACCATATACCAACATTTCCAATCGACTTAGAACAAAAATGCGAAATTTACGTTGAAGCAAAACTAACAAGATCATCTTTCCAAACAGTGGAAAAGAGCACCGAACCACTTGAATTGATTCATAGTGATGTTTGTGATTTGAGATCTGTTCAAACACGTGGTGGTAATAAATATTTTATCACATTTATCGATGATAGCAAGAAATATTGCTATGTATACTTGTTGAAAAGCAAGGATGAAGCGTTAGAGAAGTTTGTTCTCTACAAGACTGAAGTTGAAAATCAACTCAGTAAAAAGATTAAAAGATTGAGAAGTGATAGAGGTGGCAAATGTGAAGCACCAATTGGTGGCTTCCGTTCACAACATGGAATTGTCCATGAAGTGACAGTACCATATTCACCTCAATCTAATGGAGTCGCTAAAAGGAAAAATCGCACATTGAAAGAAATGATGAATGTGATGTTGTTAAGTTCAGGACTACCCTCAAATATGTGAGGGGAGGCTATCTTGTCGAGTAATTACCTTTTAAATAGGGTACCACGGAAAAAGGAAGACAAGACTCCATAGGAGTTATGGAAGGGAAATAGACCATCCAACAAATACTTGCGAGTGTGGGGGTGTCTTGCAAAGGTAGCTGTACCTAGGCCAAAAGTAGTGAAAATTGGTCCCAAAATGGTGGACTGTACTTTCATAGGCTACGCACATAACAGCAAAGCATATCGGTTCCTTGTGCATGATTCAAAGATATCTAACATACAAAAGAACACGATTATAGAATCAAGAAATGCATCTTTCTTTGAGAATGTATTTCCTTGTATGTCTGGTGGTGGATCTGATTCACTGAAATGACCAAATGAAGAAGCTCAGAATCCAAATCCGGTTTGAAATGATGAACCAAGACGAAGCAAAAGGGTAAGGATAAAAAAATCATTTGGAGATGATTTTGAGACTTACTTGCTGGAGAAGGAACCACTAACATATGCTGAGGCAGTGAGTTCCTCTGAAGAACCTTTATGGAAAGAAGCCATAAAAAGTGAAATTGATTCTATTCTACAGAATCATACATGGTAGTTAGTGGATCTCCCACCTGGAAGTAAACCTTTAGGATCTAAATGGATCTTTAAGAGGAAAATGAAACCAGATGATTCAATTGACAAGTATAAAGCCAGACTTGTAATCAAAGGATACAAGCAACGAGAAGGCTTAGATTACTTTGATACATATTCTCCTGTGATGAGAATAAATTCTATAAGGGTGATACTTGCTATTGCAGCCTTAAGGAATTTGGAAATACATCAAATGAATGTTAAAACAGCTTTCTTAAATGGAGATTTAGATGAAGAAATCTACATGGAACAACCAGAGGGCTTTCAAGCTTTAGGTACTGAAAAGAAAGTCTGTAAACTAGTAAAGTCATTGTATGGTCTGAAACAAGCACCTAAGAAGTGGCATGAGAAGTTCGAACACGCAATGATTACTAGTGGATTTAGAATTAATGAGTGTGACAAGTGTGTCTATGTGAAAGAAACAGGAAATGAATATGTCATTTTATGTTTATATGTGGATGACATACTCATTATTGGTAGTACTGACAAGTTGGTCAAATCTACCAAGCATATGTTAACTTCAAAATTTGACATGAAGGATATGGGACTT
>JAOQMS010000001.1:11041915-11069468 GCA_027563885.1 Erythroxylum longipes | reverse complement strand
ATACTCGTGACTATGGATTGCACTACACCAGATATCCATCTGTGCTAGAAGGTTACACGGATGCGAATTGGATATCTAATATAAGGAATCAAACTGCACTAGTGGGTATGTGTTTACACTGGCTGGAGCAGCTGTGTCGTGGAAATCCTCAAAACAAACTGTAATAGCCAGATCCACAATGGAATCTGAGTTCATTGCTTTGGATAAGTGTGGTGAAGAGGCTGAATGGCTACACCATTTTCTGGAGGATATTCTAATGTGGGAAAAACCTGTGCCACCTATCAGCATACATTGTGATAGTCAATAGGTGATTGGAAGAGCACAGAGTACTATGTACAATGGTAAGTCGAGACACATTTGTCGTCGGCATAATACCATTAGACAGTTACCCTTAACTGGAGTTATATCTATTGATTACGTAAAATCAAAAAATAACATAGCGGATCAGCTAACGAAAGGGTTAAACAGAGAAACATTTGAGAGATTGACAAAAGGAATGGGGTTAAAGCCTTTGGAACGATAAAAGTTTTATGAAGGAATACCCAACCTAGTTGACTGGAGATCCCAAGATCTAGATTCAAAGGGACAACCTACTTGTAAGACTTAGTGGGTCACTGTGGGGGTAACCTCAACTCAGTCCTGTCATCAAGCAGTAATATAATGGATAAGGATAGCAATAAGGTTGCTTTAATGACTCTTGAGTGAGTAATATCATTTGCTCTAGACTTAAGAAGTCACCTATGTGAGAGAGAAGTGGGGCCGCTTCAAAGGAGAACTATTAAGGCTCAGTTCTTTAGAAACTCTTGCAGAACCAGGATGTGTCCATGGCCAAAATGGACAAAATCATGAGAATGGACCAAAATAGAAAAGGTTCTTGTGTACTATCTATGGGTTCTTTACACAAGAAAGCAGGACAGTTCAACGACATCATGTCTACTGAACAGCTAGTAAAACCAATATACTTTACAAGGGGAGAGTTCAAAGGGTAACACCTACTTTCTCTATGCATGGATCAATTGATGAACAGCATCTTCAATTTAAAACAATATCTCATTCATGTGGGGGATTGTTGGAAGTATTGGGTGAATGAGTAATACTTGGGGCGCAGATGCACGCGACTTGCGAACACGAATGCCGGATCAAATCGGGGGCTTGATCAACCCACCTTTTTAATAAAATGGATTGAGAGAATTACGCACAATTTAATTTCAACATTGAAGAATTAATTCATTGGAAAACATTTGTTATTTAATATGGGAATTAATTCGAATTAGTAAATTAATTCATTGGTTAAAACGTTTGTTCAAATGTAATGTAGTCATATACGTTATATGTCTATCGTTTCGTTTCATGAATTAAAACAATGCATTTTATACATGCATTTGACAGGAAACACTTGAATTAATTTAATGCATAAATATAATGCATTGTGGTGCAACGGTAATGCATGAATGGTGCATAAATGTAATGCATGAATGTGATGCATTGTACTGCAAATGGTTAAGGTGGAAATATATTAATAAATTCAAAGACAAACCGTTTGACTGCTTTGATGAATTCTCCACTCCATATATGTATAAATAGTGCTCATTTCTTCCAACAAGATACACGAAAATCGAGGAGACTTTTTCTTAAACTCTTTCATTTCTTTTTCCTGGCCTTCCAACTCTTGGTGTTTATCATATTTCTTTTAGTCCCATTCGCTGGTGAATTTTCTAGTGCTAAGAAGAATTCACGTTTCCGTTATATCCTGGGAAACAATTGCTCATTAAATCCTCTAAGAACATTCGTTGAGGGGGCAAATCTGTTTTAAGGAAATCGTTTCTACGAGCCTCGGAATTTTTTTTCCTTTTTATATACTAGTTACCAATAATTTTATCATTGAAGATTTTTTTCAACTCAACTTTGATGGCCCTTTGCTTCTTACATGTTAGAAATATTTATAACTTATTACATTGTGCACCAAGCCACTCTTCATAGCTTCCTCAAAGCCTTCCACCTTAGCAATCAAATTGTTAAACATCGAATATTAGGAATTGCAAGACCTTGATGGAATTGGAAATTCCAGTTATAGCATAATACTGTCCTTGTTTTGCTTTCCAAATTATCCCAATTCAATTTCGAATCGATCTCTTGGATCCATTGATGCATTAACTGTCTAAGCCAATAGCCCTTGATATATTCGTCTTGCACATACAACAAAATTATGTTCTTCAATTTTTGCTTTGGTAGACTCGTTTTCCCTTGTTTCTATCTAGACTTCATGTATATGACAGTTTGTTTGCATGGAAGCCATGCAAAGCAAGTGCCAAGCTATAAAGTACACTTATTACAAACCTCGTCCATATGTATACTAGGAACAACTATTTGCTGACATTATGCTATTGCTTCAGTGTTATAAACTAGAGAGATAAATCACTGAAAATATGATAATTTTACTCCAACGCAATATACATTTGTCTATAGGGTTAATAAGAGGCTCAATCGGATATAAACTGTTTGGTTTGAGTCCAATAGGAGGCTCAACTCATAGAAATTAAGTTAAAAGGCATCGGTTTAGGTATTGATTGAATTAGTTTGAACTACTTCAAATCAAGTTAACTAGTCTGAGTTTGATTTCAAATTCAATTAATTCAAAAAAATTTCTCTAATTTAGATCGAACCAAATCTACAATGATTTGACACCTCTAATTGTTTACACATTATTATTATGAAATACACTAAAACTTATATAAATTATTATAAGATAAATTAATAAATTTTGTTATATAATAATCTTTTATAATTCTAACCTTTAAATTAATAATTTTGATAACTTAATATGATAATACATTCTAATAGTTTGATTGTATTCATATCTTCAATTAAAATTATATATACCTAGCATTGATCTTGAATTAAATATAAAAGAGAGGAGCGAACTGTGAGTGTATACTTTTTAGTTTATTTAAAATTTAATGAATAAATTGTTTATTCTACTAATGATTATGACAATTTCATATATCGCAATCATAAATCAGTCAGAACAATAGTGATTATACTAAATAATCCTAACTTACATCCACTCCTCAAATTTCATTTGAACATTTACTATTATCTTCTTCAAAAGGTGAAAAGAAGCTTTTTATATATACGTCTTCAATTGAATGAAGAATCTTTACCCATCTTCCTTTCCTAGTAAAGAAAAGCCTTCAATTGCTCGTTCAGTTCATATCTTAACCATTAAAAAAATTTTCTTGATCACACAATATGTTAAAAAGCTCATACCATACTCACACATATATGAATATAAGGAAAGTGTCTTAAAAGCTTTCCAAAACTCTACTTAGTGTCAAAAGTTTTCTTTCATAACTCAATTATAGTCTATTTGTATATAAGATCACTTCAAATAATCATCAAATACACAAATTACTCATTACAACTAGTTTATGGTACATTTAACTAGTTAACCGTATATCTTCATGTAATTGTGTTTGTTCAGCTAACTTATCCCTTATCTAAAAAGACTATGTTCATCCTATAACTTTTTATTGCTATACTAGACTAGTGGAACTTTGACATAATCCAACTTCTAAATACATTTCTAAGTCATAATTTTTCAACACTTCATTTTCTTCAAAAGCATTAAAACACCCTATTTTAATATAAACTTGATTCAAAACTATTTTAAAAATTCACAAAAATTTGTTTTGAAATCAAGAGATTTGTTTAAAATTTAAAATAAAAATTTCTTAATTATGAAATTTTTATGTAATACTATAAAAATGTAA
This sequence comes from Erythroxylum longipes, assembly GCA_027563885.1. Lineage (NCBI taxonomy): Eukaryota > Viridiplantae > Streptophyta > Magnoliopsida > Malpighiales > Erythroxylaceae > Erythroxylum > Erythroxylum longipes. The sequence continues at coordinate 11,065,698 of JAOQMS010000001.1, read as the reverse complement.
TGATTGTGCAATGTCAGCCTATAAAAAATCGAAATGATCAAAACAAAGTTTAAAAAATTTACAATGATTTGTTAGAAATGAAATGACTTCATTCTTTCTTATTTTCAATCTACTTAGATTGAGTTATCTTGAATCTCTTTTGAATCGTATTTAATGCTAAACTGTATTCACGCTAATCCTTTGTACTCTTTTTCCTTCCATTGAAATTAAATTATGACTTTTTGCTTAAATTAATAATAAATCAACTTACTGATATCTTCAACAATATTAAAAATAAATATTTTATTATTATCAAAATTATTTGTTAAAACCTCAATTACTTTAATATATAAATAATTGATTATAATAAAATTTTAAAGTAATTACACTGAACTCTTTCATGATTTATACCTTCTTAATTTTTAAATTCTATCATATATCCTCCTAAATTTTGCTTTTCATTTCAATTATATCCCAATGTGTCATTCACTATTAAAAAACCTAAGGAAGAATAGACAAACAATGTCAAATGACTTGATTAGATATTAGATGATATAACATCTATCATGGATGTACCATATAGCACATGAGATTAGTTAGTGTCATCTCCCAATGTCATGATATTATCTATATATGGAAAAACTCAATCGAATGTTATATTTATCAAACCACAAAATATTGTATATATGATATAAACATGATTGGTGTTGTGTTACATAACACCTAATCAAGCCACATAATATTATTTGCTCATTTCTTGTTAGAAACCTAATAGAGAATGATGCTAGTCGTTGTAAATCAAGAAAAATTAAAACTTTAAAAAGATGTATGATAGTTTTCCACTATAATAGAACAAACTATTAGCTATGTTTTTTTTGTGACGAATTGAAAATTGTTACCAAAAGTCTACATTTGGCAATGATTTAAGCATTCATCACCCGAAGTCGTGGTTTTGGTGATGTTAAATAAAATCATCACTAAAGTAGTTTACTTAGTGACGATTTTCTTGAGTTGTCGCAAAAACTTCCTAATTTTGCAAGGTTTACTTATGTTGTCACTAATGTGATCCTCTTGAAATTTAAATCCACTAAATATAGTTATCAAAATAACATTAAACATTATTATGAAGCATGTCATTAGAATGGTTTTGCATAGCCTACTGGTATGCTGAACAATATAAGTTTAAAATAGTATGAAATTACAAATTGAATTCATAAATTGTATTAACAATTGTTAATAAGATTAAGGTCAAGCATATAAATTTCATTTTAAGCCTTATCACATAGTTATAAGCATTTTCTACATTTTAAGTCCTAATACCCAACTCTATGAACAAGTGTATTATATTAAATAAGAAATTGTCATTTTCGTAGATCATATTTTGTGTTGAAGAGCATCAATAATCATCTAACCTTTTCCTTCTTCACTGTAGTCTGCGATCGTCCATTTGTCCAGGTAATTCACCTACAATTATGGACAATCCTTCACATAATAAACCCTAGGATGGTATATAGGCTGGAAAACTGTGATGCAACTCCCATAAGGCTTATCAATGAAATATTCCACTAGTTTAGGAGTCACAAAGAGAACTTGTTTTCTAGATTCATGTGATGTAATAATGTCATGTATCGTATTGTTTGTTTAAATTCAAACTTAATTTATGAACTTGCATTGATTAATGGAGAAGTATTAATATTAGAAATTCACCTACAATTATGGATGATCCTTTGGATAATAAACCCTTAAGATGATATATAGGCTGAAAACCCATGATTCAGCTTCTAGGAGGCTTATCGGTGAAATATTCCATAAGCCTAGAAGTCACAGTGAGAACTTACATTCTCAATTCATGTGATGTAACAATGCCACGTACTATAATACTTGTTTGAATTCAAATTTTGAAAATGAACTTGTAATGATTGACGGTTATATTATATAAAACAAGGATTGTATTTAGGAATTAAGTTATTTACTTTTAATTATATAGCTAGATGGACAAAAGTTGAATGTCTCATCCGAAATGGTCCACTGAATACTTAGAAGGAGTTAAGAGTTTCATGCAATTTGTAAAAAGATCAAATGGGGATGAATGTCGTATTTGTTGTCTATACATAGATTGCTTAAATGTCGACATTCAAAGTCAAGATGTAGTATATAATCACTTGCTAATCTGAGGGATAGATAAATTCTATAGTCCATGGCTTTATCATGGCAAATATAAGAAAGCAAGTTGTAATAAAAGGCATTGGTACAAGTGTTGATGATAGTAACAATAATGATGGTGATGATGGTGGTGGTGATGATGAGATTGGCGAGATATTAAGGGATTATAGGAATTATATGGAGACTATGAATGAAACTAGTTTGTCTAACATAATTGGTAATATTACTTAAGATAATTTTGGGAAATTATTGAAAGTTTCTCGAGAAGAATTATATCCAGGGTGCTTTGATTTCTTACAATTATCTTTTGTTATCAAGTTGTTGCATTTGAAGGTCTATAATGAATGAGTAACAAGTCTTTAACATATTAACTGACTTGCTTAATGATGAATTACCTATTGGACAAAAATTGCCTAAATCTTACTATGATGCAAGAAAATTATTAAGGGACCATGGATTAAGATATATATCAATATATGCTTGTAAGTATGATTGCGCTATATTTTGGAAGGACAGTAAAGATCTTGAAGATTGTCCCATTTGTGGTACATCAAGGTGGCGAGTGGATGATGGAAGAGGGAAAAAGATACCACATAAAATCTTGAGATACTGTCCTATTAAACCACGACTACAAAGGCTTTTTATGTCAACAAAAACAACCGTAGATATGAGGTGACATAAAGAGAAACATATTGATGATAACATTATGCATCATCCAGCATATTCAATGGCATGAAAAGACTTCAATGGAAAGTTTCTATGGTTTGCACAGGATTGTTGTAATGTTTCACTTGGTTTAGCTTCAGATGGATTTAATCCTTTCAGGAATATGATTACTTCTTATAGCAAGTTGTCGGGAATATGGACAAGCTGTTGAAGCAAGACAACTTATTATAGAATTCTTTAGACAAAGTTTCAGTAATTTTTTAATTTATTTAATTATATACATTTTTATCTTACTTTTTAAAAGATTAATTTAAATTTTACTTTTTTTTCACAGATGTAGCTTAATATTGTCGATATCGACAACTATGAAGTTTCAAGTTGTGTGAGTTCACTATTGAAACAAAGGGTCAATAATCATTGTTATCGACTACATAAATACTACAGATTTTTTCCTTCTGATAAGGAGGCGAGGAAACATGTTCTCAAATGGGTGACTCCAAAAAATTGGATTCAAATGTGTTATTAGTCTCTGCAAACGTTAAGGTTTGTCCTCTTTCTCTTCACATTAACTTGCTTTCGTTAATCTTGTTACACAATTTAATGACTATTTCTTTTCTTTATTTAGGAAAAGTGTGAGAAAGCCAAGGTTAGCAGAGAAAAAATAAAAAATCCTTACAATCAAGCCTCCAAATCATTTATTGTCATACGAAATGAATTTGTAAGATCTTTGTTTACAAGTTATAATCATATCAGTAAATACAATATTATTTATTGTTTTTTAATTCTTTTTTTCATAAAATAGACTAACTATATGGACAAGAGTGTGATAGGATCACACTATACAAACTCACTCACAATAAGGAAGGTCAATGGTAGATATCAAAAGAAGCGCAAAATAACTATGTAAGTATAAAAATTTGCTTAAATTTTAAGTTTATTTATTTATGTAGTTCTAACTAATAATATTTGAATTAAATATTGATTTTTTAAAAGAATTTTAGAATAAGATGCAGGAGTTGTTGCAAAGATCATTGGCTACAGGAAATGAGCCGAATTTAGATGACATTTGCAACAATGTGTTTGATACAAGATCTGGCTACATCAAAGGTCTTGGATATGATCATAGGCCAACTATTTCATCTTCATCAAGAACAACATATATAACCCAACTTCAAGAGAAGAACCAGTCGCTTAAGGCTAAATTATAATGTAATAAAAAAAGTTAGAACGAAATGAACAAAAGTTAGAAAGTAATGAACAAAAATTGGCCAAACTTGGAAAGATGATCAAACAAATACTTGACCTAAATTATATAGATAGTAGTGACGCATAAGTATTTTTGTTAACGTTTATAATTAACATTTAATGATATTAAATTGTTTATATAAAATGCTTCTAATTTCTAATTATTTTCAATTTTATTTTTGTATAATAAATTATAAAAACAAAAATATAAATATTACAAACAATAACATGGGTTAAAAATGTAACCAATAATTATAATTAACATCATAAAATTTTTAGTAATAATGTTTATTAAAAAATTAAAAATCGTCATCAAAACTTTTTAGCTATGTTTTGAAAAATGTCACCAATAAGTTTTGGCTACGTTTTACAAAACGTAGCTAAAAAATTTTTGCTACGAATATTGAATCGTTGCAAATAATGTTGGGCGATGATTATTGATTCATTGGTAAATGTTATAACCTACGTTTACTGTAACGTAGCTAATAACATTTAGCTACGAAAGAAAAGTGTAACAAAATATCATTGGCGTTGATTCTGTCTATTGTCGCGTATCTCTTTTGGTTACATATTCTACTCATTGCAAAATATAATTTGCGACGATTTAGCAAAAAATTCAACTATAGTATTTTGCTACGGAAATTTTGCGACGATTTAGTATCATCGCTAGATATTTTTAGTGATGAATTCTATACTTTTGGCGACGGAAAGTTATAGTGTTCTAAAATTAGGGGCTAAATTGAAAAAGGTTTAAACTACAAGAAGATTAGCTGTAATAAATGTATTTTAAAAATATTACTATATTATAACTTATTTTTCTCTAAAATTTTAGATTTTATTAGATCTTATTTCTAATTTTATTACATTTAGAAGTCCTTAGTTAAATTGAAATTAGAAAATTAGAAAATTTTGCTGAAGACTTTGTGCTTGTTTATATAAATATTATTTTAATCTAGTTTGTTAAATATATTAATTAAATTAATGCAATTTCAATAAATTTATTTTTAATTAGTTTACTATATGGAATTTATTAAATAAAATTCACACGTAACTGATTAGATTGGAAAAATATAATAAATATTTAGTTAAGTAAATATGTATTATTGAATTGTGAACACGCATTATTTTAATAAATTATTAATTAATCAACTAATTAATGCTTCTTGTAGCTAATATATTTTATGTAATTTAAGTATTATTAATTTATATATGGTGTGTATTGGGGAGCTCGCAAGAATTGTACTTGCTTGTTTTGTTACTTTTGGTGGTGGTAAGATGAAAATTATATTACTTTTAAGTTTGTCCTCAGGAATCCAAACGACAAAGCGACAGCGGTTCATGGAAATGGAGAGGAAAGTGGCTACGGCCTATCGTGTTTGAATCCATAAGTAATTGAACGGTCCATATAAGACTTTCACCTACTCCCCCTATACATATTTTGGGTTAATGGTATAATATTTTTCCAATTGTCTTGTGTCCTATTTTATGACTGTTTCGTTGAATGTTTTGAATTTTCTGCCTAATTTTATGACGATTTATTCTTTTTCTTAAATTTCAATTATTTATTTATGTAAATTTTGTATGAATCTCGTGTAAATAAATACATGACGTATATAAATAAATGACTAGGATTTATGTAACATAATAAAACACTTTAATCAGTATCCTGTTTTTACCAGCCTCTTTGGCAGCCTCTTTTGGCAAGAGTGCCTCTGAAGTGCACGTATATATATATACACGCTCTGTATCTCATGAACTCTCATCACTAATCCTCTCTCTCTCTCTTTCTGTGTTTAAAAAGTTGAGAAGCTAAAGAGAGAGATCGAGAACAATCCTTAGGATTTCTTGGGGAGAGTGTGTGTGACTCCACCAACCCCATCCTAACTTCTGTTTCTCTCTTCCAACATATTCCTGTTCTGTTAACTATCCACAGAGACTCAACTCTGTGTAAGTGTTTTTGTGTTGTTTACATTATTTCATTCTCTAAGCTTTGTTACTGCAGGAACGTATTAGCAATGTTCTTTCATTGATCTAACATGTGTAATATTGCTTTAAATGATCTGGGGTTCTTCGTTTTGTGCAAATTCTGTACAAAACAGGCGACGCCATAGCGATGGAAGGTCCTGAGAGATTAAGAGCTTCTGGGAGGAGACCAAACCTCCAACACAGCTTAAGTAGGAGCATAAGCAGAACACTGAGCAGAGCCAGTTGGAACATGGAAGATATGTTCTCTGCAGGCAGGCAGTCTTCGAGACGTAGCTCTTTCAATGAAGACGAGGAAGCTCTGAAATGGGCTGCCATAGAAAAACTTCCTACGTATGATAGGTTGAGAACAACTATCATGAACACCTACATAGAAGATAACAGTGAGGAAAGTAAGAGTGGTGTCTCCAAACCAGTCGATGTTAGTAAGCTCGACATGAACGAGAGACAGAGTTTCATTGACAACCTTTTCAAGGTTGCTGAGGAAGATAACGAAAAGTTTTTGAAAAAGTTCAGACAAAGAATCGATAGGTAATTGGTTCTTATCTTCCATTTCTTGCTGTGAATTCTAGCTTCCTTCATTTCGCTGGATTTTGTCCGATTAGCTTCACAGTAACTTTCGGTAGTTATCATGATAATGAATACTTGGAACAAAGTTGGCAACAAAATTAAGCCAACAAGTCCCACTGGTCCAAGTTTAACTGAGTGATAGTTGAACAAACCACTACTTAATTCTCGTCCAGTAATGCTAGCAGCTTTCAAGTCCTTGTCAAGTGCTTCTTAACATGTTTAGATTGTTAGCTTGACTACTGGTTCTTATCCATGGTTATGAAATCGGTGAAAAGATTACACATTACCTTACATTTTTATCTATGGAGGTTATGGAAATATTTGTGATGCCTATTGGTTACATCAAAGACGTTTCTAAAAACAGATAAATTATACACATTACCGATGATATATTATCAGTTTCACTGTGCTTAATCCGTATTAAAGAATTCTGGTACGGTAATGGAGATCTTGTTCATGCAACCTTGAGGGGATTAAGTAACTATACCTATCAAATAAGAACCCGTCAACATTGTGATGGTAGTAAGGAGTTGAGCAATTTACAAAGTAAATTAGCACCAACTTTACACGAGCAGTATTGGACCGTGTCAGCTTAGCAGATGTTAGATAAAAAAGTAGTCAAACCTTATCTACCGCAGTATAAAAATAAAAATAAAAAGATTTCTGTTTGATATTTGTTTATTATATGATCATGTAGGGTTGGAGTCAGATTGCCTACAGTCGAAGTCAGGTTCGAAAATTTGACAGTAGAAGCCGATTGTTACGTCGGAGACAGGGCACTTCCAACCCTGCCAAATGCAGCCAGAAACGCAGCAGAATCGACTCTTGGTTTGCTTGGGATTGGGTTAGCTAAGAGAACAAAACTTACTATCCTTAAAGATGCGTCAGGAATCATAAAACCATCAAGGTAAATAAATACTGAAATATAGATGTTTTTTTGGCCGTCCCTATAGAATATTCTAATGCATATGTAGTTGGTGGGACCTCACTGCTTTTGTCTTTTACGTAGAATGGCGCTGCTACTAGGTCCACCATCTTCAGGGAAAACAACCCTTTTGCTAGCACTCGCAGGGAAGTTGGATCCGGGTCTAAAGGTCGGTAACTAACCAATTTCACACAATCCATTCACATCATTTCTTTTTCTTTTGCTAATAATTCTTTTCTTTTTCTTTTATTTTCAAAAAGAAATAATTCTTTTCTTTTCTTTTTGGGTTGGTTTAACAGGTCAAAGGTGACATCACGTATAATGGGTATAAACTCAAGGAGTTCGTTCCACAAAAGACATCTGCCTACATTAGCCAAAATGACGTTCATGTGGGAGAGATGACCGTGAAAGAGACCTTGGATTTTTCCGCAAGGTGTCAAGGGATTGGGACTCGATATGGTAATTCAATTGATTATATCCTAAAGTTTCAAAGACCGAGTCGTCTTGTGTAGGTTTGAATTAAAAAAGCTTACGGAGATGTAAAAAAAAAAAAAAACTATGCTATTTATGCAGATCTTCTCAGCGAATTAGCAAGAAGAGAAAAGGATGCTGGCATATTCCCAGAGGCAGACGTAGATCTTTTCATGAAGGTCGTAATGCTAATTTTTCACTTGTACATTTCTCTTGATCAGATTGTAGTAAAAAATAGTTAATTAATTGCATGTACTTCTTTTTGTATTAAACGAAGACGAAGTGTACTTTTGTGGCATATCATAAACCAAAGGGTTTGCGTAAATATACAATCTTTGATATTAATATTTTTCGATTTCTAGCAATTTTCAGGCAACTGCTCTGAAAGGAGTTGAAAGCAGCTTGATAACCGATTACACCCTCAAAGTAAGTTGAAACATTCCCATTACCCCATCAACTATTTCTTATTAAATTATATATATATATATATATATATATACACACACAGTAAGTAAGGATGGGAACAAAGGAAACGCAACATTGTTGTAGGTGAACTGGATTATATTTCTTTTATGCTTCTTTCCAATCCTATCCTTGATTTTCATTTCTCTTTTGTCAAACTTCACTGCTCACCTAATCCTGCGGACTTAGTTTTCCAAAATGTTTCGGAATCGTACAATGTCTTCTTGTACCAACTTTGGTTGGTGGCTCATATTTGGTATACTATGGACATGGCCCAGCCACCAACGTGGCCTTTACCACTTGCTTTGATTATTTTATCCTTAATTGACCGAGTTGTTTCTAACATTTCCAATCTTTGTAATTTGGACAGTTGTTGGGACTTGACATATGCAAGGACACCATTGTAGGAGATGAAATGATTAGAGGGATCTCTGGTGGACAGAAAAAGCGAGTTACAACAGGTTAATTCTCTATATACATAAGTTGATTCTATGAATTCTTTTTCATTCATCCTATTTATAATCCTTTCTAAGTAATACAAGAATAAATTTATCTATACATAGCTAAGTTGAAGATTGAAGAATTCCCAAACGTGCATTTGCTGATCAAGTCTCTTCACCAACTACTTGGTCTTCATAAATAATTTAAAATGTTTCCCACAAGCTCAGAAAGCATAGTTCTAATTACTTCCCATTTGTCTACATGTGCACATTACAAGGGAATGTTTTACCCAATAAGATTAAACCAGTCACTTTATAAGTACCAAATCTGGACCCACCTATTATTTCTGTACTGTGCTTAGTCTAAGATTACGAAATAACAAGACCTTATAGTCAACTATTCCCCTCGGAGCCCAAAAAACAAGAAAACGAAAGGGCCTGGTTATGTCGTCACAACTACGAGGATGGTCCATCAAACTTACCTAAGTTGTTGATCATGCCAGGAGAAATGATCGTTGGACCTACAAAAACACTATTCATGGATGAGATATCAACTGGTTTGGATAGCTCCACAACATATCAAATTGTCAAGTGTTTGCAGCAGATTGTACACCTCACTGAGGCCACAATCTTCGTGTCCCTACTCCAACCTGCTCCTGAGACGTTTGATCTCTTTGATGACATTTATCTTTTATCGGAGGGTCAAATAATCTATCAGGGCCCAAGAGAGCACATCGTTGAATTCTTTGAGGGTTGTGGGTTCAAATGCCCTGAAAGAAAGGGTACTGCTGATTTCTTGCAAGAGGTTAGATGAGTTATTGCCAAATGATTTCACCAAACCCATTATCCTTTATTCATGGACCTGTTTTAATTTGTGTTATTCTTGTAACAGGTCACTTCAAGAAAAGACCAAGAACAATATTGGGCTGACAGGACTAAACCTTACAGATACATATCAGTCCCTGAATTTGCACAAAAGTTCAAGAGATTCCACGTAGGGATGAGGCTAGAAAACGAGCTCTCTGTGCCATTTGACAAGTCTCAAGGCCACAAAGCAGCTCTAGTATTTGACAAATACTCGGTTCCAACCATGGAACTACTCAAGGCTTGTTGGGACAAAGAATGGCTACTGATTAAGAGAAATTCAGTTGTTTATGTCTCCAAGACAATACAGATTATCATATTTGCTGTCATAGCATCCACGGTGTTTATAAGGTCCAAAATGCATACCAGGAATGAGGACGATGGTGCACTTTATATTGGTGCAATTTTGTTCAGCATAATCATTAACATGTTCAATGGTTTTGCTGAGCTCTCATTAATGATTGCAAGGCTTCCTGTGTTTTACAAGCAAAGAGACCTTATGTTCCATCCTCCATGGACTTTCTCTCTCCCAACATTCCTGTTAAGAGTTCCCATTTCAATCGTGGAGACTATTGCTTGGGTGGCTGTGACATATTACTCCATTGGATTTGCCCCTGCAGCTAGCACGTAAATACTCTACCGGAGTTTCATCAGCTTTCATTCCAATGAGATATTAACCACTTATTTCTGTTCTTGTTACCGTTTGCAGGTTCTTCAAGCAATTGTTACTGGTATTCCTAATACAACAAATGGCTGCCGGGCTCTTTAGGCTCATTGCTGCTGTTTGCAGGACCATGATAATTGCAAACACTGGAGGGGCTCTTATTCTGCTACTCGTATTTTTGCTTGGAGGTTTCATCCTACCTAAAGGTAAAATGGAGCTTTAAACTTTAAACTAATTCAGGTGGCTCAATATTAGCCAGTTTCTACCTACAAAACTTGATGGAATATGCAAATTGATAAGATGGTGCGTGCGTGCGCGCGTGTGTAGCTATATTTTCACATGTCAAGATGTTTGAGCATTAACAAAAGAGTTTCTCTACATTTGGGACAGATCAAATTCCAAAATGGTGGGAGTGGGCTTACTGGATTTCACCTTTGTCCTATGCTTACAATGCCATGTCGGTGAACGAAATGTTTGCTCCAAGGTGGATAAACAAACCGGTACGTTTTGCAGAATGATGAGCATTCAACTTTCAATAAAATTTTATGTTTGTAACTTGTCTTTCATGAATCAGTATGGTAATGCCATGCCACTGTGATTGAATATTACAGGGTTCAGACAATGTTACTCCACTAGGTAAAGCAATTCTCACAAACTTCGACATTTTTCCCAACAAGAACTGGTATTGGATCGGGGCGGCTGGTCTGTTCGGATTTGCAATCCTCTTCAACGTCTTGTTCACCTTGGCTCTAACGTACTTTAGCCGTAAGCTACAGTACTCCCTAGTCATTAACATTACCATCAGTTTCTGAATTGAATTTGCCCTCCTAATTCTATGTGCCTATTGCTGATAAAACAGCTCCTGGAAAGCCACAAGCAATAATCTCCGAGGAAACAGCAAAGGAAATGGATGACCAGGAAGACTCAAAGGGCAATCCAAGGCTGCATAGGCCAAAGCAACAGGCAGAGACATTTCCTCGTTCATTATCTACTTCAGACGGCAACAACTCAAGTAAGATACGCGAAAACAATGAATGGAAAATAAATCAATAACTTAAAAAGACGATGGTGTTTCTTATTAAACGCCTTACACAAGTTTTTTAAATTTTCAGAAGAAATTCCCATGCAGAGGATGAGCAGTCGGTCCAATAGCAATGGCGTTGGAGATTCTTCTATAGTGAGAGAAGCCAATGGAGTTGCTCCAAAGAGAGGAATGGTTCTTCCTTTCACTCCCCTCGCTATGTCCTTCGACTCTGTGAATTACTATGTTGACATGCCTCCTGTAAGTTTCTTGACACAAAGAACCTGCACATCTTTCACAATGCTTCAGTTTTGGTCTCCTCTAAAGCAAGCATTGATGACAATAACAGGAGATGAAAGAACAAGGTGTTGCTGAGGACAGGCTTCAGCTGCTTCGCGAAATAACAAGCGCATTTAGACCTGGAGTACTCACAGCATTAATGGGAGTCAGCGGAGCTGGTAAGACAACATTGATGGACGTTTTGGCTGGACGAAAAACAGGTGGATACGTGGAAGGAGACATTAGAATTTCTGGATTTCCTAAGAAACAAGAAACCTTTGCAAGAATCTCTGGATATTGTGAACAGACAGATATACACTCACCACAAGTGACAGTCAGAGAATCCTTGATGTTCTCCGCATTCCTTCGACTGCCTAAAGAAGTTAGCAAAGAAGAAAAGATTGTAAGCTTTTCCTTCAGCTCCTTATATAGAAGGGGAAAGGAAAACTTGTTTCTCTATATGACTTTTTTTGTCTTTATGCAAAACAGGCGTTCGTTGATGAAGTGATGGAATTGGTAGAGTTGGATAATCTTAAGGATGCTATAGTTGGACTTCCAGGAGTTACAGGGTTGTCCACAGAACAGAGGAAGAGACTGACAATAGCCGTGGAGCTTGTTGCCAATCCCTCGATCATTTTCATGGACGAGCCAACCTCTGGTCTTGATGCAAGGGCAGCAGCCATTGTTATGAGAACGGTAAGAAACACTGTGGATACTGGAAGAACGGTCGTATGCACGATCCATCAACCAAGCATTGATATCTTTGAAGCCTTTGACGAGTTACTCCTGATGAAAAGAGGAGGACAGGTGATCTACTCAGGACCATTGGGTAGAAACTCTCACAAGGTCATTGAGTACTTTGAGGTAAACAATACAAACTGATTCATCTACGAGTTAAAACAGAAATTATTGGTAATCTCATTTCACGTAAAAATGACCTTTAACAGTCAGTTCCTGGGGTCCCAAAAATCAAAGAGAAGTATAATCCAGCAACATGGATGCTAGAAGTGAGCTCAGTAGCAGCTGAAGTCAGACTTGGAATTGACTTTGCCGAACACTACAAAGCATCATCCTTGTACAAGTACGTCAAGACATAAATATAGGTGTGCCAATCTCAAAGCTTCTTTAAACTAGCGTTCCTAACTCATGTTTTGTTACGAGCAGAAGAAACAAGGCTTTGGTTCAGGAGCTAAGTACACCACCACCAGGAGCAAAAGACCTATATTTTGCTACTCAGTATTCTCAGTCTACATGGGGACAACTCAAATCTTGCTTTTGGAAACAGAAGTGGACTTACTGGAGAAGTCCTGACTATAACCTCGTCAGATACTTCTTCACATTGGTTGCTGCACTTATGGTTGGGACTATATTCTGGAAGGTTGGCAAGAAAAGGTTCGTTTCGATTATACAACATTCCTATATGGGTATTTGTCATATCCGAAGCCAAACAAAAGGAATATTGTGACTATATTCATGTTCTCTGAATTCAGGGACAGCGCAGGTGATCTTACAACAATTATCGGTGCCATGTACTCTTCCGTTTTGTTTGTGGGTATTAACAACTGCTCAACAGTACAGCCAGTTGTAGCAATTGAAAGAACGGTCTTTTATAGAGAAAGAGCTGCTGGAATGTACTCTGCACTACCCTATGCCATTGCACAAGTGAGTTATTCATTCTAACGTATCCATCGATTGGGTTTTTAACTCTACTGATCACATGACTCATGGATTATAATAATCACCTCATTTCCAGGTTCTTTCTGAAATACCCTACGTACTCGTCCAAACTATTTACTACACACTTATTGTGTATGCCATGATAGCCTTTGAATGGACAGCAGCGAAATTCTTCTGGTTCTTCTTTATCACCTTCTTCTCATTCCTCTACTTCACATACTATGGAATGATGACTGTTTCAGTCACTCCAAACCACCAAGTAGCAGCTATATTTGCAGCAGCATTCTATTCCCTCTTCAATCTTTTCTCTGGCTTCTTCATTCCAAGACCGGTATGTTCGCATTCAACATTTCTCACTTCCATTTCATCTATCAAACACTAACAATTCTTTTGCTCCTCAAATTTCAGAGAATTCCCAAGTGGTGGATTTGGTACTACTGGATTTGCCCCGTGGCATGGACTGTTTATGGGCTGATTGTGGCTCAATATGGTGACGTTGAAGACACAATTAGAGTTCCTGGTATAAGTCCAGATCCTACAATTAAGTGGTACATACAAAACCATTTCGGCTACAGAACAGACTTCATGGCACCAGTTGCTGTAGTATTGGTCGGCTTTGCAGTTTTCTTCGCCTTCATGTTTGCTTTCTGCATAAAGAAACTCAACTTCCAAACAAGATAGGAACTTGTTCTCTTGGGCCTTTGTACATACAGAAAAATGTATTGGTTTAGCAAATGGAGTCAACCGTGCAAGCCCTGTACTGCAAAGTTTTGGATACTTGTCTAGATGTTACTTTTTGGTTCTCCATCTGCATATACAAAGTTTGTGTTACTTGGTAAAGATGGTGACGAGAACTTAAATTTATAACAATTATTTATTTGAAAAATGCCCAAATAAGCATGTTCAAGATAAATTATGAACTAAATTTTGATGATTAAAGTACTTTAAACTGCTATTTTTGTAGTGTTTTGTTCTTTAAGCATATGTTTATTATTGAATTTTTTTTCTATTAAATTGTATTTTTGTGAGTGGGCTATTAATTTTACTTAGTTATTAAAAAACTTCTTCAGATTTTAGTGTGACATGTTACCAACTTTTCCTTTTTTTTTAGCGCATGCTTATCTCTAGTTTGTTGCACTGTCATAAAGGTTGTTTAATGAGCAAAATGCAATCTATAGCTTTTTGATTTCCAACAATTTTGGTATCAGAGTATCGGGAGTTTCATGGGCTTATGAGGATACAGTAACTTTTTTTTAAGTGTTCAAACTTTAGTGTAATGATAACAAATAATTTTTTCCTTCTTATCCACATGTTTAATGGTTATCACTCATAGGTCCAAAATGAAATCTTATTTAAAAGTCTTGAGTTTGTGGGAGGTCCAAAAAATTCCAAACTAAATCAAATCAAAAAGCATGATAAAGAAGTGTCAAGAAAATCAAAAGCGCTCTCTTCTTTATATTCGGTTGTATGAGAGGACATTTTTATAAGAAAAATGGTTGTGAATCACCTAAAGAAGCATTGGAGAAGCTTAAGGAAGAATTTGAAGATAACATTCAAATAAGATTAATGTAAAGTTTGAATCTCAAAAGAAAATTTGAGATGCTAAAGATGAAAAAATTTGAAGGTGTCAAAGAATATGGAAGCAAGTTCATGTCTATTGTCAATCAAATCAAATTGTTTGGTAATAACTTCTTAATCAATAAGTAGTAGACAAGATTCTTGTGACTCTTTCCGAAAGGTATGAATCAAAATTTTCCTCAATTGAAGATTCTAAAGATCTATAACAAATAACATTTGTAGAGTTACTTACAGGCTGTTTGGAAGATGGTAAATTGAATTCAATTAAGATTGAATTCAATTCACCTATTTGGAAACAAAAAAAAGCTACGAATTGAATTCACATGTAGGTTTAAAACTCACTCTCTTGTAAACTCAATTCATGGTATAATTCACATGAATTCAATCCCAAAGGCTGTATCTCTTCTTTTTTAACGTTGAAACCCAATAATACCCACGACTTTTCCATGCGATTACCCTGTTGAAACTGATTTTTTACTTTCATCTACTGTTCAACGTCAAGGAACTGAAACATTTGCCTCCTCTTCGTTGACAGCGTGACACTTTATTAAAAAAATAATTATACTATTAGAAGTTTTTTTAGCAAGAACATGAAATTCCTCTTCTTCAACAATTTCTTAAAAATTTTAATTTCTAATTTTTTTAGTCTACTTTACGTAACAATTTAACTTTACTTTAATTTAAATTGAGTTTAATTAATTTAGGTCGAATTCAATAATTATGGGTCTATTTATTTATATTTATATTTTGATTTTGATGTTTTGTTTTTCTTTTCATTTTAATAATGAACTTTTTTGATGATATTATTTATAAGTTGCTTTATGTAAGTTTGAATGTTTATTATTTAATAAGATTATTTTTTAGTCAAGGGTAAATGTGTCATATGAAATAATTGATTCATTTTGATTGTGTTCCAAATAGTGTAATTGAATTCAATTCTAATATTACTGGGTTTGTTCCAAACAGTGTAAATTGAATTCAATTCAATCTCATTAATGTAATTGAATCCAATTCGTTAATGAATTCAATTCGAAGGTTTCCAAATACCCCGTTAATATTCTTTAAGTTATAGAACAAAGAAGATCAATAAGGGATGACAGAACTAAAGAAATAATTTATAGAGCTTATTTAGCCAATACTTTATCCTCAAAAGGAAAGGCCAATGTTCCTTAATGTGGCAATTGTAAATTGCAATTTTGAAAATGAAAAACAAACAAATATGACACAAGTGAGAAAAGAAAACCTCTTTTTTAGAGTAGTTAGTGAGATGTGCACTATAGATAAATGTGCTTTAAAAAATTAGATTGGTGATAAAGTGTATTAATAAATTTGGTTATGATGATGAGAAGTGCATCATATTAAAGAGAAGCACTTCACAAGGTGTGGCGAGAAGTGCTCCATAAAGTTTGAAGCGAAGGAGAGTGTTGATTAAAGTTCTTTAAACTACTATTTAGTTATTTCCTACTTTTAGAAGTATTGGTTGTAGTGTTTTATTATTTAAGCATATGTTTATTATTGAATTTTTTCTGTCAAGTTATATTTGAGTCAATGGATTGTTAATTTTACTTAGTTATTAGAAATTTTTTTCAGATATTAATGGGGCATGTTACCCGCATTTCTTTATTTTTAGCTTGTTTTTCTCTAGTCTGTTGCACTGTAAGCTTATATAATTAGGTCATGAATGTTGTTTAATTAGCAAAATGCAATATGTAGTTTTTTTATTTCTAACAAATTTAGTTTCTTTTGTTGTATGGATCATTACAGATGATGATGTCAAGTCTCTCCTTCCTTAAGATCGTGTCTTAGCCTCACACTTTCTTATCCATTCAGCGTTATAAAGTAGATGAATACGATCTAAATTTTTATTAAAAATAAATGGTCCAAATATGAAGTTATAGCTTCATATAATTTATAGTAGTCCACAATATTCTAAGTTATAATATTAAGATGTTGCATGAATTTTACAATTATGACAATTATAATAGATTTTGGAAGAAAGAAATGTTTACTAAGAAGCAACACATGACAAATGGTGCAAATATGAAATCATCATCATTATCATCATCGTCACATATTGATCTTCAAAGAATTTATCAAATCTAAAGGTCCAATCTTTTGTTGGCAATAGGAGTGTATCGATATTTTTAATTATCTTTATAATTTAATTTAATCAATAAGTTACTTAATACAAGGAAACAAATTCTCAAAATTCTTTTGTCTTAAATAAAGTTGGCAGTCTTGAAGAAGAAATTATAGGCAAGTCTAGTATCTACACTATCTAATTGGTAATCGTTGTATTCTCCTAGTGAGAAGCTTGAGGCTATCACAATCCTTAGGATGAGTACTAACACATCACCAAATTATCTGAAATAATTTTTAATATGGTCTAATTGGGTATGGATGGTCGTCCATGCATTTGACTACCAAATTTGACTAAAGAATTGAAATATAGTGTATTAATTATTCTCTTATCTCTTTTATTTTAATTTCCATTTTCTAAAAGAAAAGAGTTGGAGTGTAATATGTAAAAGTAAAACAAATTGGAAGAAGTAATTAACTTTTCTCATTTATCATTGTTTAGAACTAATTTACTGTACCTTAATTATATTTAGCATTTGATGCTAATACGTACTTATCATGTTGTAAACTTGATAAGGTTATCAGCTAATTTGTTTGTACATACCTAAGTACTAAATTATTGATGTGATAAGGAAAATATTAAATAAGTTCAAATTCATGTCTAATTTTGACTTTTTCCTTATTTCCTTTAAGTTTTATGACATATCTTTGCATATGGTTAGTTGTTCATAATTTTCTTACGGGAGGAGAATCCTTTTTCGTGCAAAGTCGTGTTTTAGGAGAAAACTAACATAGTTTCTTAAGAAGGATGAAACATTCAAGGGTAAATTAAACAACCATATGAATCTCCATCATATTATATTATTTGCAAAAGAAGTTGCAGAAATCATCTTCTCAATTTGTCCTACTTAATGGTCATAGGAGTTTTTTTAATGGAAGCAAGAAAGGTTTTGTGTCTTTTTAAAAACTAACCAATTAACCTTAATTGATTAACCCTAATTTAATTTGAAAATTCCATAATTTCAATCTCTCAATTCACAACTCTTTCCCTAACATTTTGAATTAGTTCTAAAGTTATCTATTGAATAACTAAGTTCTCAAGCAAGATCTCTCTTGAAATGATAATTGATTTATTAATCATGTGATATATTAATTCACTAAATCTCGTTGTGCAAATTAATCAAATAAAATTTGACTCAATCTCTAGATTTATTGCCAAAGTATAAACTTGCACCATTAACATAACACAAAAAATTGTATTGAATCAATAAAGATTAAAGTCACAAATCAACTTAAGAACAAACCCTAATATGGAAATTTAGAACATCGTATATGTGTAAAACGTTTAGAAATTCAATTTACACATCAAGTTATACAAAAATAACAAAGGAGAAAGAAAGAAAAACTCTATTTGGAACTTGATCTGAAAATCTGGAATTCTAGATGTCTCTCTCTATCTTCCTTGTTTGATTCCCTTTCGTAAGATGGTGGCTACCTCTTTGGAGTGTTTTCACATTTTTAAATAGTCTTAGAGGGTCTTGGGGGTGTAACTAGGGTTTCTGCTCTTTTGTTTAGTTCCAAAAGTACCCCCAAATCCTAAAATAGATGGAAAAAGTCATGCTTAGGAAGCTTTTGTCAGGATCGTGCATTTGGTGTCACGATCATGACTTTGAGAAATTGCTCTCTGTCGCGATATACACATGAAGTCATGATTGTGACTCTGATTATTTCTCTTTTATCGTGACCATGACATGGGAGTCACGATTGTAACCTTGCCCATGCAGCTCCATACATGTCCAAATCTCTTGTTCTTCATCTATTTGAGTTCTAAAACTAACAAACACGTCAAACACCTCAAAAAATATATAATCATCAATGAAAACATGCTCTATACCACACAAACACTTAGAATATAAATAAACACACACATTAACATAATTTTAAGCATATACATGCAACATTCATCTAAAAACCATATATAAACACACTCAAATATCTATCAAAACATAATATAAACTACACCTATCCTAGGACCGACCTGAAGTCAACGAGCCAGGTTGGGTTGACCGAGCCTCAAGGTTTTTTTTTTTCAAAAAATTGAGCCTCAGATAGGGCTTAAACTGGGGTTGTGCGGGCTCTGTTAGGCCTAAAACACAAAATGTATAGGCAAAATGATGTTATTTTGAGTAAAATGACTTAATTTTGTATTTTTAATTTTAAAAGAATTAAAAAAATTTCAGGTAGGCAAAAATTATCGAGTCAATTTTGGGTTGTTACCATCCCTAATCACCTTTCCATAAAAGTAAAAGTTGATGGAGAGATTATGGGATGCAATAGTTGGAGTGGATCCAATCTTGCCCCAATAAGATTTGGTAGCTAACGTGGGTATTAACTACAAAGAAAATAGTTAACAATGTCTTTCCTCCCATCATAATATTTATGGGGAGATTTTCTCATGCTCTTATAGTTTAACCATTGAATGTAGCAATATATACTTTAGTTAAGATCGAGTTTGCATCATCTTCACCCAAAGCTATCATTATTCTAGTCAACATAATATTTACCTTTGACTCGTTATCAACTAAAGCACTTGAAGTTGGTCTTCCATTGCTATAAGTCATAGTATATAGAGGTCCTATATATTGTGTCTATCATCAGTTTGCTCTTCTAACATCACCTTTTCTTGAATTCTTGGTCCTATTGCCGATACTGACACCTTGCATTCTCCTATCTTAGAAGGGATTCCTGCTTTATTTGTCTGAGATTTTCCAAATGAAGCAAAGAGTTCTATGGAAGAAATGGTATATGGTACCTGAATGGGAATTTCTCCAATCGTAATGAATTCATTGGAATCCTCTTCTTAGCTCTCAAAGCAGTCTGACTTCCTGTGAAATTAGTGATTCTCTTTTTTCTTATCTCGGTTTTCACTTACAACTACACTTTACCCTTTTTTACTGTTAGGATCCATAATACTTTCGTTAGAGAAAGCTAGTTTTACACGAAATGACTTTTTTAAAGTTGTTCCCTCCAAAAAATATTGGCTTGTTCTTCTCAACCTTAGCAACGGACCTCTATCACTGAAGTTGCCTTTTTTTAGTTTAGGTTAAGGGTAGTAAGTTTTTTAGGGTGTCTTACTTGCTATCAATACTGGGGTTGTGATAATCATGATGGCACTATAAATTTAGGTTGTCTACACAAAAAACTCAAAACTTGAGATTCATTTATTTTCCCACAAACTTGGGTGAATTCTGCTTGGTGATTTTTTTCTTAAAATTTCTACCTTCTGCTGGATTCATTATAAGAAATTGTATTTTTAGTGAAAGCAAAAGTTGTCACTAAAAGCAGTAATATTAGTTACTACTATTAATAATGTCTAATTTTTGAAATTGTTACCTCTAGTCACAAATACCTTTGTCACTATTAAAATAATGAGTAATTTAAGAAAATGATCACAATTATGAAACACTTTTGTGACAAAAGTATCGACACTAAAAACTATGGAATGTGTGATAATGTTATATAGTCACAGTAACTTTACATATTTATAACAAGTTTGTTGACACAAATAATATAAAGTAGTGACAAGTAAAGTCGTAATAGTAATTTATTTTATTGTGACAAAAGTGCTGACACTAAAAACTATGGAATGTGTGAAACTTTATGATCACAGTAACTTTACATATTTATGACAAGTTTGCCAACACAAATAATATAAAGTAGTAACCAATACAGTCATAACAGTACTTCATTTTATTGTGACAATATCATTGTTACTAAAATAATTTAAAATAGAGACAAAATATTTGTTACCCGTGCTTTTTTTATCAATGTTCATTACTTCTCGGTCACTAATATTTTAAGAAAAAAGTGTCAACATCATTTTGTTACAAAAATAAAAAAATTTTCTTGCAAAAAATATTGTCACTAATGTGTTTATTATTGCCACAAATAAAACTATTAATTCAACAATGGAATTGCATTAGTGGTAAAAGAAATTTACATCAGTGACCATATTGTCTAACATATTTCGTAACAAGTATAAAAGTTATATGTTACAATAATGTTGTCACTAAATAAAGATTATATGTTATAATAAATTTATCACTAATGTGTTCATATTTGTCACAAATAATATTATTAAATTTAACAATTTAATTGCTTAATCGATAAAAAAATTTTGCATTGTTGGCCATAAAATATAAATTGTCACAGATTATACGGATTTTTAGTGCCAAGATATTGTCACACGAGCAAATAAAAATTATTAGTATGTATATATAAATATATAAAAATCACCAAAATGTACAAAATTCTAATTTCCAATGTACAAATTGGAAATTTTAATATCTAAGAAAATTATATTTATTACAATTATCCCAAACTACTATACACTAATTTAAGCTAAAACTCTCCAAGGTAAATTTTTCTGGCTATTCTTCCGGATGAAGTTCGCTATTGATTTGTTTCCTACAAAATAAATAAAAAATATGAACAATTAATTAGTTTATAAAATATTAAGCTATAAATTTTGTATTAACATTTTATAATAATATAATGATAATGATAAGAAGAAATATTAACTACTCTAGATTTTATAAATTTATAAACTCATAGGACTGGTTGGGGTATTTGATATTGTGGCAATTGATGGATCTCCAATTGAAGCAGAAGCATTAAGTATCAGACTAGGAATTACTCCAGTATTTGCCTTTGGTTTAAGAACAAAACTTACAAGTTACTGCAACGGTGAACGAAACCTATAAGTTACTGCAACCCAATAACAATCAAAAGTTGCATGCAGGTTTTTGTTAACTAATGTACCAGATATAATCTGGAAAGAGAGTTGTGGTTGTGCATCGTAATGCTACAAAAATAAATAGACTAAACTATAGATAGTAATAAGTCTAGGTCGTCCCATAAGGATTAATATCAAATACTTTCCTAAATTATCTGTTTAAGCAAATAAGGGATTTTCAATTTGAAACAAACTAAAAACAAAATAAAATTGAATACATGAAAATAAATCAAATTATACTGTAGCAAAACGATAAAATTAATGAATAAATTGAACACAAATTCATTGGTTTCATCTCAGCCTAAGCATAATTTCATGAATGTCGCTGAGTTATCTTCTTTACTCCTCCTTTTAGACTATTGTTCGTGAATTAATAACAAGCTCTATTAATTCCAGTTTTTCCTTAAGTTTTAGTTAATTACGAAGCGCTCGTGAATTAACCCTAACTATTAGGAAATCTAAAACAAACTGTCTAAGTTTATCTGGACAGCAGCATTATAATTAAGAAAAACAGATCAATTTAAGCAATAATCACGCAAGCATGGACTATTTAACTTAAGCTACTTTATTTCTAATGATTCAGTAGCTACAAACGATCTTCCACATGGCTAATACATATCACATTCAAGATCTAGCAACGGGTTATCAAAAATATGATCCAATAGAGCATTAAAACTATAATTATCTAAATACCTAATCAATTTATTCAAAATAACATAACAATCTAAGAAGAGAGTAAATAATGATACACAAAACTATACGCTTATTGTGCTCATTGGCCTCGATTCCACCTCCAAATCAGCGTCAGGTGATTTAGCCTTCCATTTCCATCTTTAAGGTCTAACAATCATCTTTAATAGCCTCCATTTATGTAAAAAGATTGAACAAAGAATGACCACCGAAGTTCCTTTCATAAGCCCTTCTATTTTCTCTGTCGCCACCGCTTCTTTTGTTTCTATAGCCACTCCTCTATTACTGTAGCTGATTGGACAATTAAAGTTGAGGGTTTTGGGTCCAAGCTCCCTGTTCATGTATCTCCTTCTCTACCGAAAGCTTACGCCTCTTCTATTTTTTTAAGTCAACTGTCGTGCAGGTCACGCAGTTCCTTTCTTTTCTACTTCAGCTCTCACGCTATTTCCAGCTCCACGAAGTTGCATCTCTTCTTCTATTTCACGCTAGTCCTCTCTTCTCTCTTCTATTTCCATGCTACTGTTCCTTCCCCTTATTATTCACTGATGGGATAAATTAATATGATAAACCAAGCTACTGTTCACCTATCCCAGCTCTCGGTTCTTTATTTCACGCTACTCCTCTCTTCTTACCACTCCTTATTCTCTACACACCTCCCAGCCGACACCTCCTCTTATTATGATAAAAACTATCTTTAAAAAATCATGGGATATGAGGCTTCACCAAAGAGAAAATAAAATTTTCCAGTTGCTCCACTTGCTTCAAAACCGAAGGAGACAAGAAACTGAAGTAGCTCTGCTCCTTTTTTCACACTCGATTTTTGGCTTTGGGTTACTTTAATTCCTTCACTTCCAAAATATACCTAAAATTAAATATGAATCAAAGTGAACATTTTAAGCATTTTTAAAATATTATTAATCATTAAGTGTAAAAGATAAAATATATTAACATTTAAATACATGTCAAGCTGCAATGCCCCTGAAAAGCAAAAATAGATGCCAAATTATCTACCAACCCCTATGAAACAAGAAATGGAAAAAGAGGAGAAAACAAAGGTACATTCAAAGCTGCATGAACGGCTTGTTCTGTGATGTCCCCGTCATTCTCAGAGGAGTAAGTGCCTAGTCCAAGTATTGGCATTGTATGATAACTCCATGCCATAATAAACAGAACCTCAAGCATGCATTAAAACATGAATTCAGTCACGTAAAACGCATGCATAATAATAAGCG
>JAOQMS010000001.1:11013884-11034224 GCA_027563885.1 Erythroxylum longipes | reverse complement strand
CTACCATGTGCCTCAAATGCAATTAGCAAATTAACCATCCCATTATGGTAATTAAATATACATTAGGCAATTCGATTATGGTTAGATATATGGAATTAACGTTGTGATTATATCAGTCCACAAATATTGCTAACATGTTGATGATTAGCGTGTCTCGGGCTGCCAGCATAAGCTAAATATTTCTTCCCAATTTATATATATATATATATAATTTTTTTTTGAGAGAAAAATGTAAAAGGGGAAAATCAACAGTAAAATCTTAAGACTTTGTCGCCTCGTGAAAGGGAAAAGGACCTCTAACACATGGCATTGGTTCATTTAGATAGAACATTTGGTCTTTGTCTTGTTGCTTTCCTTCTTCTTGATGAATCATATCGTAATTAGCTAATGAATAATAGGATAAGGATGACAGAAAGAAGATAATGAACCATGATTAAGAAGAAGAGTTACCTAGGTGAAATTTCAGTTACTGGTTTTCCCTCCAGAAGAAAAAGAAAATATAAAATGGGGTTGTTGTTTGGCAAGCATAGCTAAGTCTTTTTTTTTTTTCCAAAGGCATAATAAGTTGGACTTCTGTCTTGAAATTAAAGCATTAGCCACTATTAAATACTGGTTTAAGAAGCATGGTAAATGGACAGTTGCTCTACTCATCCTATTATTGACAACGTTATCTGTTATTGGATAGCTGACAGTAGCAATAATGTGCATGTGAGTATGAAGTGAATCTCGAGTGGGAAAAAAACTCTTATCAAAAAAGAGGAGGAGATGGATCATGGATGTGAAGATGAGATACCAATTACCAAACCAGGAGGGATTTATAATAATTGAAAGTAAAATACCTGTATACACGTTTGTGGTGATCTCGTAAAAGTGCTACTTTCTTCCACTTGGCTTATTTGATTCACATCCAAACAAATGAGGAGCAATGGGTGATTATATTATTCCTTGTAGGTTTTGAATTCCTAAATTCTGGTATCCAATAATAAGCAAATTACTTTTCGTTCATGCAGCCATATTTCTAACTTTGCTCAATCATGTGATTCGCAAAAAATGATTGACAATTGCTGCTTTCAGGTTTTAATTTCTTCGATTTATAACTGTTGTTTTCGTAAAGAAAACATAACATTATCTTGTAAGAAAGGGGCAAAACGGTCAAACCGTACCGACCCATTGTACGATTCCCCCCTTTCATCTAATCTAATCCCATCCTAGTCCCAACCTTAACTTTTTTTTTTTTTTACCAAAATATATGCCCGTGGATTGATCTCTCCATTTCTATGCTTGTCCTCTTTCTCTCTCCCACTCGCTGCTGCTGACTCCGCCAGCTCATGACTCGACGGTGCTCGCACTGTTGCAACAATGGCCACAACTCGCGGACCTGTCCCACACGCTCCACTGGCGCGTCCTCGTCCGTCGCAGGGGTAAAGCTGTTCGGTGTGAGGCTAACAGACGGCTCCATTATAAAGAAGAGTGCGAGTACGAGCAACTTGTCGACGGCTCACTATCATGGCTCCTCATCCACCGCCGCTTCCCCCAATCCCGACTCTCCTCCGTTATCCGATCGCAACCGTCATTCTAGCGACGGTTATTTGTCCGACGATCCCACCCACGGTAACGGCCCCGTTACTCGACGCGGTGAGAGGAAGAAAGGTAATATCCTTTTTACACTATTGCTTAGAAATGGTATGTTTCAGGTAGATACGTTATGTGGAAAATATCCGTACTTATAATTTATAAATAAATCTTGTCCGCATTGAGAAGATACTCTATTTCTTTTAACGGTCGGGTTTTTCTATATTAGTTTATACTTATTTTAGTTGATTCTTTTATTACTTGCTTGAGAAATCATGTTGTTTTAGAAAAATACAAAAAGGCTGTTAATATTATGCTGGATTGTGGAATGATGGCTGGAAGGCGGTGATTTCTCCTCAAATGGCATGTTATAGGGAAACCAAAAAAGGAAAAAAAAAAAAAAAAAAGGAACATCCTTCCACTCTTTTCTTTGCCTGTTTAATTAAATGATACTCCAGTAGTTATACATTAAATGTTTTTATTCCATACATTTTCTCGGAGACATCAATGTCAGTTTATGTTATGGTTTCTGCTCTTTGGCATGCTTAACTTCAAATAGTTGAGACTTAAGACTTTATTATGAAACTTAGAAGGTGATATGCTGAAGACTCGTTGATGGTTGTTTTAATGGTAATCAGGAATAGTTTGGCAGAGTCATCTGCCTTTGGTATTTTACTGATGGAGATAGATAGAATGAATAGGAAGTTATTATTTCTGTTTCTAGACAGCTTATTGGGCATTTCTAGTGCAACTTAGATGTCTGTGGAAATCGAAGCCACAATGTTTTATTTATTATTTTGTTGACGGTGCTTTAGATTTTTGCATTTGAAGAAATTGAGGAAATTCCAAGTCCGGACAACAATTAAAAGTTTTCCTGTATTTCATTTTTGTGTGAAATTAGAATTTTTATTATGACCAATATGTGCCCAAAAAACATTATCTTCTGTTTATTATGTTATGATGGTTGTGACAGGATATAAGATTGATTAATGGCTCATTATAGCAAGTTTTGTGCTGTATATGGAATTCAGGTGTTCCATGGACGGAAGAGGAGCATCGGATGTTCCTAATTGGTCTTCAGAAATTAGGGAAAGGAGATTGGCGTGGAATTGCTCGAAATTATGTAGTGTCTAGGACTCCTACTCAGGTGGCAAGTCATGCTCAAAAGTACTTCATTCGCCAAACCAATGAGAATCGAAGAAAGAGGCGCTCCAGTCTGTTTGACATGGTTCATGATATGGTATGCGCATATATACACTTTCATTTTTCATTTCTACTGTCAATTACCTATTTCTTATGCATGGAACAGGATAGACTAGTGTAACTTGGCTCAACCTGGCATGCCATTTTGCCTTTAGCTTACATCTCAATTATTGAGGACATACTGAACACCAAATCCGCTGTTAATCTGAAACTAGTATAGTTTTGAATAAGGTGTTGCGCTGTTCATCTTAGATGAGCAGCCAACAAATTGATATAATGGAGGGAGATGATCCCCTATTTTCTTTTGTTGATATTTCCTATAAGAAAATGGAATTTCTGTTGCTCCACCCGTGTACTGCACTACAATTCTATTTTACTAGTAAATAATGTGCTGTTTTACACACTTCTGGGGGCAAGTGTGATGAGTAATGCTTTGCGAAAGGTTGACTTACTCCATTTCAATGATACTCATTTCAGGGAATAGAACCGGAAACAGTGCCTGAAGAAACGGAGTTGCCGACCTCTCATGCAAAAGAAATAGATGACGTAAATGCTCTACCTTCATTTAATCTCACAGTCAATACAGATTGTGAGCCCATGGAAACTGCAGATCAAGAAGTTAATGGATTTGATGGAACAGCTCTGTGGTCAACCGAAATCAAGCCGACTGTTCCCAGGCCAAGTGAATTTCCAATTGTTTCTGGTTCAAGTGAGTTCATGCCATTTGTTCCAGGATTCATTCCAGCGTATATACCAGTGCCTTATCCGAATTGGTCGCAACATACTGCTACTCCAGATGAAGGAAATGCAGCAGAGACATGTCATCATGAAGTCCTAAAGCCTGTTCCAGTTGCACCAAAGGAGCCAGTCAATATCAATGAATTACTCGGCATTTCACATCTCAGCCTAGTTGAGATTGAGAAAGGTTGTAAAGAGCCTTCACCGTTGTCGCTTACACTGACAGGAGAGTCATCGAGACAGTCGGCTTTTCGTGCAAGTGCTCCAGTCAGCGAGTCAGGTATAAGAAAGGGCAAACAGTGCCCCATCCAGGCAGTTCACTGTGAATAAGACAATGTTTACTAATTTAACCAGGCTACTTGTTCCTCAGCCCCCTTGTACAATCAGATTTTCTGCAAGTCATCTCATTTGTTTTCTTTTGCTAGTACCAATTTCTTGCACTTTTGAGATAGGATTACGATCGTCTGGTATCAATTGTTCTTTCTAACTGTAAACAGCTAGAATTATAATAATTCATTGGGCACAGGCCGTAACTTCCCATTTGTTATCTCTGTCCATCAAACAGTAGTTTTGGTATGCTCAATATGATACCTACAAACTTTCGGGATATTTGTGGATTGTCCAAGTTGAGAAACTTGCTTTTGGTTCCTATTTTCCTGCGGTTGAGCTATTAAGTATTTCATTAACTAAACAGGTCCAAGACGCACCCAATTTGTTCCACAGTACGAGTTTGCCCTCCTAAGAACACCCCTCATTAACGAATTGAATGATACATAATTACTAGTTTAACGTGTTAAACGAGTTTTCTGTAAAACCATTTTGCCGTATATCATTAATACTGCTGAGTTCGCCTTCAAATATTGCATGATATTGCCATCGTCCATCAATCAATAAGACGCAAATTGGAATCCAAATCAAATAGCATAACCCTGCTAAGATACTTCAACTGAAAAGCGATTGCAATTCAGTGCATAAATGAAAGCAAACATCCATATAAAGAATCCAAAAGCACAGGGGGAGCTTAGGACGCGATGCTAAAGTAATCTTTCTCGAAAGATGAAGTTTGGAGACTTCTCTGACTCTGATTACATAAAATCTGTTAACTTCTACTTGGAAATACAAAATTTCAGGAACTTTTTTGTATAACATTGAAATCAATGTCTAAATGCCACAATAATCTATCCAAATTTATGGGGACAACCACTACACATTGACCATTTCGTTGTATGATTTTGTTTTCTTTTTTTCCACAATACCAAATAAAGGGTAGTTATTAAGAAAGAAGTATAAACTAAAGTTAACTAAGGTGATTATGCAGAAAGATAGAAATTGAAAATAAAAATTATTCCTCTTACTACATGTTGTCTTTTAGGAATATTTTGGCTAATTCCTTTAATTTAAGTTAATATATATGTAGTATTAAAACCTACTTATTTTTGCGACTCTAAGCAATAGCAAATATATTCGGTAAGATCACTAACCAATAGCATACGACTTAAATGATATAGATGATTAGAATAAATTGGACACAGGATTTAAGGTGAAGAACTCTCGAGTGTAGAGATAAAAATCATGAGATAAACTAACAATAAAAATACTAATTCAAATAGCAAGATATAAGCGATAAAAGTTTCGAGTTATCCCACTTAAGAATACCTCATGGTTTCAATGACTTGCATGCTCGTGTCTGCCACTTACACGACTGTGTTTAACCCCACATGGACGTGTCTAACTTCAAACGTCATCTTTGAACTCATACATGGTTACAAAAGCTTACATGTTTATTCATATGGTTGTGTCCACTATCGAAACGGGCGTGTGTAACATATATACGGGCATATCCTCGAGAAACATCTTCAACTCATTGATTTCTACCTAAAATCTGCCCAAACTTCATCACTTTTGGGCCTACGAAGACATCTAACACTTTCATAGCCCATATTTAGTAGAATTAGATGAACAAATATCTACAAAATAGGGTCATACCCACAACAATCTTCCCCTCCAGCCCATATCGTAAGAGAAATCAGTCACCCTATTAATCACTTGAAAGTCATTCCGGTGAGATCACTACAAAGCTTAGGCTTACTTTTGAGAACCACCTTTGTCAACATATCAACATCATTCTTGTCTATGTTAATCTTCTTCAATTTGATTAGTTGCACCTTAATAGTGCAGGAATGATACATGGAATTCTTGCCAAATCCATAGCACTTGGCTATCACTGAAAACTATGTACTCATCATGTTCCATGTCTAATTTTTAGAGAAATTGCTTCAACTAAAGCATCCACTTACCAGCTTCCATGATTGCAATATATTCTATCTCAATACTAGATAAAGCGATACACTTTTGAAACTTGCATTGCCAAAAAATGGCTCTCTTATCAAATTTGAACAAGTATCCTAAGGTCCAGATTATGTTATTAAGATCACCATCCATGTTCTCATTTGTTTACCCTTCTACAATTGGTTTACCACCTTTATAGCACAAACATAATTTGAAAGTGCTCGCCAAATACTTAACGATTTACTTTACTACTTCCCATTATACCTTTCTTGAAATTGGATAAAAATATGCTTACTAACGCAATAACGTGTGCAATGTTTGGTCTAGTTTACATCATTAGATACATCTAAGGAGCCAACAATAGAGAAATATAGAGTAGAAGACATAGGCTCTGTTTGGCAATTAACAGATTACATTAGCTGTTAGTTAATAGTGGATTAATATAGCTGATTTGACTAGTGGATAATATCAGCTGTTTATTTAAAGATATTTGGTAAAATTAACTGTATAGTATTACTTGTTTACGTGTAAAATGACTTATAAAGATATGACTTAAAAAAAGAATTTATAAGGACATGACTTTTTTACCGTATAAAACCATACACCTTAGCCCTATTGCTTTTGTGACTATATTATGTGTAACTTAGAATGGTGAGAGATACTAACGTAAAATCAACATAAATCAACATAGACAATACCTAACTATTGGGCGTTCCTTAATTCTTTGTTCGTGAAATTTACTTTGTCCTTTCAGTTGTCTTTCAAAGTTAAAAGAAGATGTAGATAATGAGATTATAACTCTTTTTATATTCTGACTCAAATTTGATATTAATTCAACTTCAAAAATTAAATTAAAAATATTAAATTTAAATAATAAACTTACTATCTCTATCTCTTTGAATAATTTGTAAATTTTTTGGATATAATAGTCTTTTAGTCCTTTAATTTATTAATTGCCGGAAGAAAACGCTCCTCATAAGAGCGCTTTCAAAATTAGTTGATTAGGTTCAATCTGCCAACTCAGACAGCTTATTACCAAACATAATTATTATTAGTTTGATATGGTCAAACAACTAAAACCTTTTACTTTGCCAAAAAAGGAAGGTTGATAAGTCATTTACCTAATAAGGTCATATTCTCTTTTTCCTTTTTAGTGGCTTTCAAAGCTTGCTTGCTCAATTTGAAATGAGCTGCTAATTGCACACTAACTAACTTAACATTCTTCATATTAAACCTTTTGAGCACTTATTCAATGTATTTTTCTTGTTATAACCATAACTTTGGCTTTCTTGTTTTGAATAATCTTTATGCCCAACATGTAGTTCGCAAGACCTAAATATTTCATGTAAAAGGATTTGTACAAATCCTCCTTCAACCTGCAAATACCACCAAGAAACTTTCTTAAGTATATACAAGGACCAATCAATGTCTGTATATAACCATTGCTGGTCATAAATGAATTGAACTTCTTGTATAACTGCCTCAGAGCCTGTTTAAGTCCATAAAAACTCTTCTTCAACTTACACACTAAGTCCTCTTTTCTTTTGACTTTGAACCCTTCTAAATGCTCCATGTATATCTCCTCATCTAAGTTGTCATATAATTTGGTACCACTTTACCTCGATATCGTAATATTTTTCGGCCGATACAGTACGAGATCCACAATCCTGCTTATAATGCAGAAATTTAAAAGTAAGGAAGACATAGCAAATGACACAGTAAATTTATATTAGTTCAGCTTATAACAAAGTCTACGTTCAGCCCCCAAGTATCTAACTTGAATATTTCACTATAAAAGCTAAGTAATAATTTGACGAGTTTCTTAAAGCTGATAAGTGTATATTTTTCAAAGTTCTTCAACCTTCTACACTAGGTAGTATTTTGCTAGCCTCTACAATCTCTTAATAAGAAAAATATGAAGGACTTAACAGTCTCTCTTAATATAGTGATATCACTTTCTAAGGCACAAAAAATTTTATATAACTTTTAAGAAATAATGAAGCTCTAAGATATTTTAATTTACAAGTCTCGTGTCTTTGTCTTGTGTATTTTGCAAATGCAGTAACTCTTAAAGAAGCCTCTCCTCCACTTTTTGGAGAACAGATATAACAATAATGAATGAAAATAATTTGTTATTCGTAAAAAAGATGAATCTTGTATAGCCGCCTAGATTAGTCATTAATGATTGTACATTCGTACGTAGTGTAGATGTATGGCCACAAAAGTAATTGATTTCAATTTAATATATAAACGAACTAGAGGGGTAATTAAGTTGGACCCATATAGAATATAGGGGCCGGAGCTAAAAGAGTTGCCGCCCCCAGTGGCCATGGCCATAAGCTTCATGTTAGATAAGGCCTAAGGGGTGGGTTCTTTTCAATATTGGACTAGTACGTAAAGAAAATGATCATCAAATATCAATTTCTATACATAGGTTTGCATGCATGTGTTGTCTTTTAAGTAGAACTGAACAACATATGAGGTAAGTAAAAATAACAACCCCAAGTTCCGTTGCTTTCTCGTTGGTTCTAAGATCCAAAGCACCACAACCGCTAGCTTGATTGAAGTTCCTTATTGGAGTTCATGTGTTCTTCTGGTTTTAGCTTTACAC
Source organism: Erythroxylum longipes (assembly GCA_027563885.1). NCBI lineage: Eukaryota > Viridiplantae > Streptophyta > Magnoliopsida > Malpighiales > Erythroxylaceae > Erythroxylum > Erythroxylum longipes. The sequence continues at coordinate 11,025,811 of JAOQMS010000001.1, read as the reverse complement.
AAGTAAACAACAGTTCATTCAAATTGGCCAAAAAAGCATCAATTTCAGTTGCTTGCACCTGCAACGGCTTTCTCTATATATAATGTTTAAAGGAATTACTTAAAAGAGAAAGGCAATAAAGGTTTTGTAATGGTTGTTGTTTTTACGCTGGCAAACAGAGAATATGCCTCCTGACCCAACTAAATTGTAAATATCAATAATTAAAAACTTCAATCAATATTATCAGTTCAATTATAAAAATTTTAAATTGTCTAATTTTTGTAATTCGATTTTTTACTTTTTGATTCGATTATTTTGGTAATTTTGTTGCTTAAAATTGATCAATGTATTAATTAACCTATCAATTTTTCTAAATTAATAAATTTCTATAATTAAAATAAATCAATTAATTTTTATTTAATAATATCTTTTTTAATTAAACTTTAAATTCTTTTATAGATAAAGACAATTTCGTTCGAGTGTACTTCAAATTATTTAATTTTTAAGTTTTATAACAGCGGTAAAAACTTTTAAATTTTAAGCTTTTTTACCTGTTTAACTTGAAAATATTGGTAAATATTTACTGAGGTTAGAATTGGTGGAATTTTCCTACTTAAACTGATACTTCAAGGTAGTCAACGCCAAGTGGAAGACATCATAGGGTTTTATGTATATTATATAGCAATCCAGAAGGTTCATAGAAAGAATCAATTATCCAAGTAATCCATAGACATAGTCTTTACAAGAGACAGATTGTCGCTTGTATGTTAGCGCACAATTGGCGAATTCAATTATTGAATGCTGCTGTGGGCTATGTCAGCCTTTTAGGCTATTCCTCCTTTCTTTGATGTCGCATCCCAAACCTTTCACTTTTCTCATGTACAAAATCCAAAGTTTTTTTTTTAATGTCGGTCTAAACCTAATTCAGACAAAACGCGCATCGATTGTTAGATCTAAATTTGTTTTGGTGACACATTTTCATATAACATAAAAGCATTTCCTAGTAATATATTGAACACGAGATAAAAGATATGAATGAACGTATAAACTCTTCTAATAAGATAATTGTCTTTAAATATATATATTTTTAACTGGTCCATCTTTATTTTTAAAATAAAAATATTAATTTATAATAATTAGTTAACTTAAAAATGATATTGAATCACTAATACATGATTTTAGAATTAGAAAAATAAAAAATTGAATTTATCAATTTCCAATCTAAATTATAAAAGGTTCATTTGTAAAAGGCAACACATTTAATTATACTTTCTTGAGTTGCCAACTTAGAGTAATTAAACATCTAAACTGATCTATTTCAATCCATAAAATGCCATCTTCAATAAACATACATGCATAAAAATTTTTAACTGCCTGCACATTCACAAGTGTCATTATCAAAAGAATTACATTAAGCCATAAATTGGAAGACAACTCTTTTTCCTCTGTCGAATTATTGATTTGATTCACAAAACAAAGCAACTTCTACGCACGCATGTCTATGTACTTTTGTGTCTATGACTAAGTAATTAGAGTTTAATTAGATGGTTGAAAGTGTAAAGCAAAGCTGCTGGTGACATTTAATTACTAAGACCTTTCCTTTGGTTAACAGGGGAGAGAGTTAAAGAAAGCTCGGGCATGAAACAAATTGAACTATTCCCAAATCCTATTCTTTTGCAACCTTTTCAACCAAAGCTTCTGAGCTCATGGGTTTTTGGGGGCAACTGGCACTTATTATTCATTCTGGTAGTACAGCTGTTCCGGGCACAGAATTGAACGCATCTCTCTTTTATTAACAAATTGAGAGGGATAAATGAGAGAAAGGAAAACCCATGTAAGAAATATATTGCGAAGCCCCAATAAGAATAGGCCACCTCAGCCTGCACTGCACATACCTAGGTTTTGTTAATAAACGAAAAGAAATTTTGAATAACTTCATGATTTTTTTTGTGGCCAACGTTTACTTCAATTATTTGTGGGCTCATGGGTTGGTCTATGATTATGTTGTCCTTTTCAAAGGGTGAGAAATTTCTCGACATGACAATGATTTCCTCTCTGTTTTGATTTTGAAATTGAATGCATGTTTGCAAGGTGTCAATTCTGCAAGAAATTCATTTAACTTTGTAGTCAATAATTATATGGACACATGCGAAGGTCCCAATTAATGATTCGAGTCTATAGTTAAAGGCGAGTTCAAGAGCATCGTAAGAGTTGAAACCTATGAACTCATATAATAATTATATTTAAAAAAACCAACATCTGGAGGACCATGACTAGACCATCTTACAAAGTTAATATTTTTTTTTTTTATGTTTTGACTATTATGTAAGGTATGATTTTAACTAGTCCACTGCTCACACATGGACTTAAACGTTAAGAAAACGTGAACCGAATTTCCGGAATAATTAAAAGCAGGCATCTTTGCTATATACTATGATTTATTTTTGTTTTCACACAAAATATATTAATGAGAATGACGCAATTGATAGAAATGTAGCTAAAGTACGGGTTTAGTTTTGCCGATAACAATATTAAATTAAACTACCAAATATTAAATACATAAATTTAATGAAAGAAAAGAAAAGGGTCGAGGTTGAAGAAAAGAAAAGGGTTGAGGTTGATCCATCCTGACAATGAGTTCGTTATGTTTTTTCTTTTGTTTTGATTTCATAGTTGTATCTATAATGAGAGTCGGGCAATCTCAGGCCGTAGCTCAGATTTTTATGCACTAATTCTTCCCAGTTCTTTAATATTACTTTTTATTTTAATTTTGATTGCCAGTAGCTTAGTTATGGAGGGACTCTACTGAGAATATTCTTTACTATTTACAACGCCAACGAGACAATGGAAAAGGTATTAATGATTAAAGCGTATGTGTACACGTGGATTTAATATGTCAAGTGAGCCAAAGGTGAGTTCAAAAGGTGACATATGTCCCGCAATTTGCCTTAATTTCACACTTTCACCTAACATTGCACCTAAACTTTTGGCTTTATGGATCTTTACACCTTTGATCATCCATTACCAGAAAGATAAAAACAACTACAGATGATTACCATCTAACAAGATACAGTGACGATCTTTGCTTGCAAGAAATAACAATCCCACCTCATTTTGACTATACACTTTATTTATCTTATTAACTTGTATAAGAAAATTGTTGGAAAGGGTTATAGTTTAGATTGTTTCGTGTTTATGGTAAATTTTGTTTTGGTTTTCCGTTTGATTGGGCAATTAATGAACTGTTTTAATAATGCCTTCATATTATGTTATCACTTGAACCTTAGGTTTAATTTGTTACTTGTTTGGACTTATGATCTGTTGACTTAAACTACTTAATTTTAGCTACAGTTTTTGGACCTTTTGTCCCATAATAATTAATTAGAAGGCAAACAATCCTGGAAGTAAGCCAGGTCAATTAGGAGACAAGGAAATCAATCCCTCCATTAATTATACTCAAAGGTATTATTGATGAAGTATTGGTCCATAAATTTCCAACAAATATCCTATAAGAGTATTAATCCGTAAAATTCCAACAACAACCTCACTAAGTATGACATACAAAATCCTACCTAAACGTCTCTAATTAGATTTGGGATTTTCATGGAACCTTTATATTGATTTTAATTTCAAGATGTGTGAAAGTATACGAGACCGTTTCTCAAAGGAAAAACCAGTGGAGAAGATATATTTTGACCATATCACCTACCACAAATTATTTAAATTGTCTGATTGTGACACTGAATTCGATATTATTAAAATACCAATAAAGAACTTCATCAGTGCACTATAAAAAAATTGGCTTTTAGTTACGTATTTTTTGGTGATAATTTGTAAATCGTCGCCAACTTTTGGCATCGATTTAGAAATTTGTCCCTAAAATTGAAGGTTTTGGCTACGTTTTAAAATATCGTCGCAAAACGTGAGACATCTTGCATGCAACGATTCGTCAAATTTTTAACCTATGGCAACGATTCTTGTAATCATTGTAAAAAGTTGAATTTTCAAATTCATCGCCAAATTTTGATATTGGAGATTTTAAAATCACGACGTTTTGTTATATTGTCACTAAAGGCGTTTAAATCATAGCAAAAGGTTCGACCTTTTGTGACGGTTTCTGAATTTTGTCGCCAAAAGCTGATTTTTAATGATGAATTTTTAAAATCTTTGTCAAAAGTTGATATTAAAGATTTTATATCTTATATATTTCTTGGGAAAATTTTGATGAATTTTTGTATGTGATAATATTCTTAAAAATAATAATGTTTAAAATATAATTTTTTAATGGCAAGTGTGCTTAATAATCTTAAGATTAATTATATTTCACATTTATATGGATTTTTATTTTTTTGCTTTATTTATAAATTTGTTTAAATAGCTAATGCATTCAAAGCCATTTGAATTTGTTTAAATCTATAGATTTATACACAAATGATTCTTTAATGATGCCTATTGTACATAGTACCACACTTCGTGCATTAATTTCATGAAAATAGAAAGGAACATCTAAAAATTATAAAATGTTTTCAAAGTTTAAAACATATCGCTGAAAAACAAATTATAGGTAATTTAAATTTTAAAAAGTAAATGTTTTTACACATAAAAAGATAATCATATCTAAAATTTTAATGTTAATAAGATCAAAATATCATAATTTTAAGTTGACTACTATTCTTAATTATTAATATTTATTAAAAATAAAATAATAATAAATATAAATATTGAAATATGGTAAGCAATATAATATAATATAATGATATATAGTATGAACTACAAAAGGTTAATTAGAAGTTTAACAATTCTTACAAACAAAATAATAAATAAAATTTCAGGCCTGATATTCCATTGAAAAGGAATAAAATAAATAACTATTTTTTTAGATTCTAAGTGATATTGGATTCGATAGAAAAGGTAAAGAAGTCCCGATATCTAGATTTACAAGAAAGCTCTTTGCATGTTTTAAGCCATCAATTAAAACAATTAAAGATCCTCCCTCAAGGTCTAGTTTATTAACATCCTTTTTCTAACAACTTTTTTGTTTTAATTAAATTTGAAAAAAATGCAGTCAACGATTTCTTAGTTACAGTATAGACGACAATAGTAGATAAACCGCAGCATTTCACTTAATGAGCAAACAGTGCTAAAAGTATCTTATGTTGTAGCCGTGGAGCTTTAAGCAAACATAAAAGTATGCTACCCCAAAGAAGAGGAAGAGTAAAAAGTTGAGAAGGTAAAGTGTATTTTTTGTAGAAGAGCCAGCGAATAGTGTTTTACTTTTATTAAAGGATAGAGAAATTATATCGAGAATACAAAAGGACACTAAAAAAGCTGCACCAAGTTCATCAAAAAAGCAAGTCTGCCTAAATAAATATAATTAAATCTTATCTCGGTTCCTTCTCAGAACTTTCTTTCTTTTTTTTTTTTTATCACCAATTTTGTGATTTGTATCAGACAATATATGCAACACAGGATTGTTCGTACTCAGAGATCTTTTTCCCTTTTACTTTTTTTTCATTTTTTCCTTTTTTTAAATCATATTCCATACAATAACTTATTAAAAAAACATTGGAAAAACTAGAATGATTGAACTAAGATATTTTTTAACGATAAGAACTATATATATATTTTGTAATAGCAATCATCAACAAAATAAATCTCAACAAGATTATATGATGATCATATCATATAATCCGTAGATAAGTGATTAATCAAAAACTCATCCTAGTCTGTAGACTCAATTCCTTATAGAACCTCTCGATGAACTCTTCAGCCTTCTTATCAACAAAACCATTATCATCGTCAACATCCGTCAACGGAAATGGCGAGTCCGTTATCCTCAGCTTCCTCACCATAGGGCTTTTTCCGAACCCGGGCAACACCGGGGACGCCGTAGCCGTCTTCACCGTCTCGTCCTTGCTGTTCAACATCTCCAAGGCCAGTTCCAAGGCACTCATGGTAGCCACGTCGTCGTCGTGAGTCTGCGGGGTGTGAAATGCACAAGCGAAGAAACTGTTGTTTTTGTGGTGGTGGCTTCTACGTTTGTTGACGTGAAAACGGAGATTGAAGGTGGGAGTGTTACTGCAGCTGAACTCGTACTCATGAGGTGGGACGGAGGAGGGCACGTGGTGGTCGTCATGGTGGTGATGGTGAAACATGAGGTCTCCGATGGCTTTGGTGGCGACTTCGTTTCCACGTTTGAGCATCGTGTTGAGGTCTACCAGTAGCTTTCTTTTGGAGATACCCTTTTGAAGCATGAAGAATATAACACGTATCATTCTCCATACCCTTCTGGCTACAATTGGTAAATTTCTCGTCATGTTAAATAATATATCTAAGAATATCAGTTTTTGACCCACTTCTTTTTGTTTGAGGGTGTCTGGAGACGGAAAGAGAGAATGAGGGAGAGGATTTAATTTGCTTAATGTTTTAAGCAAAACTTGAGGAATGGACGGGAAGAAGACTAGGAGAGGAGGGTTGTATATAAAGGACAATGCGGAGGTAGAGCACAAGGAAAAGGGGGTCGTGTTACTTTTGATGTGACTACAACACCTGTAGCCTGTAGGTGCATGGATATTTTAAGGTTTTTTGGCGTGTTTAATGATGTCTAATGATGGAGTGATGATTTGGTATGCTGGGAAGCACCAATTCAAGGATAGACTCGTAGTGGATTGGTTGTTGAAGGCGAGATCGAAAGGAAAGGAGCTTGAACGTACTGTATGTACTAGAGCTTAGTACGAGGGCCATTTCTTTCTTTCTAAAAGTTATTTTAAAAACTACAAATAAAACATGTTATTATTTAAGAATAAATGATGAAAAAAAATTACAATTAATATAGTTAAGCACTAAACGGTAAAATAGCCAAACCTATATAGGAAGCTTCTTCTCGCCTGGAATGTTATATCTATTTTTGTTGGTTTGTTTTTGTTCATCATTTATTGTCATCTCCAATTTCTAATTTACAATATTTCCAATTTATCTGGAGTTTTTTGGTCTACATCAAAATTTTCTCAGTTGTCTCCTTTCCGATCTGCAACCCAACCAAAGAAATATTTTCTACTTTTTGGTTGAAGAATGAAGATTCCTACTACGACTGTTACTTTGTTCACGATTTTTTTTCAGTCATAATTGTTATCTCTCATCTGCAATGCAATTAATCAAGTATTTTTCAGTTGCCATTGCTTATACCAACCAACCATTTATGCTTGTAATAGATATTTCTCTTCTCTCGATTCTAGTTTACTGCTTCGCAAGAGGTTAGCTTCCAAATTTTTATATCATAATTAACTATTATAATTGTTAGTCTAATATAAGATTACATATTAAACAATCACATGATTGCTATTGAAGATAATGTGTAAATTGCAATATTGTGTTTGCCTTAGCTATGAATTTTTTGCTATTTAAAAATTTAAAATTTACATATACATTTATGAGAGTTATACGTAAGAATGTTGTGAGATATGATGTCTAAGATTTTAGTGGCTTTTGTGGTGGTATTTTATTAATAATATCTAATAATATTAAACTTGAGCTCCTAGCTTGTTTATTATTTGTTTAAAGTGAAAGTTGCACTCGACGAGAGGGAAGAACAAATTGGAAGGAATGAGAAGAGATCTTTAGATGTAACAATGACCAATTGTCGGTGGAAAATATTGAGATAGAATACTATATAAGCATATTCTAACTTATATTCAACAATAATATACATTAAAATATCATATAAAATAAATGCGGAAGAAATATGAAAGAATTCTTCTAAGCTCTAAAATCCCCAATACTTTGGTATATGTATTTTAGAAGAGAAAAGAAGCTTAGGGAACTAAAGTCTCATAAAGCAACCTATACGAATGTGATTCCATCAAGCACAATATTATTTACCTTAAAACTAGGAATTCATACCCAATAACTTACATAACGTTTGGACCATTTATGACACAAGAAGAGGAAAAGTTCCCACATTCTCCCACTTAGTCCATATGTTTAACTTGGTATCAAATCCTAATCTGATCCAAGTACAATATACAAATCATGGCGATACGTCCTCTAGTATTTAAGTATTATCTTCTATGTATTATAGTATACTATAATTGTATCAACTAAATGCGTTAACATGACTTAAATGAATAAACCCTATATTTATTCCAGGTCTAAAATAATCAATTTTCTCAAAATTCAATAATGTGCACTATAATATGAGAAAATGTTATAAAAATTTCATGAAAGTAACATTGTCCATAAAATGAAAACTATATAATGGGACTCAATCCTATTCTAACAATATGATCCTTGAACTTCACTGGTGACATGCCTTTTGTTAAAGGATCAGCTATCATCAATTTAGTGCTAACGTATTCAATGACCACTTTCTTGTCCTTAACACGTTTCCTTGTAGATAAAAACTTGATGTCAATGTGTTTAATTCGACTACCACTCTTACTATTTTTAGCTAGAAAAATAGCAGTTGAATTGTAACAATATATCCTCAACGGCCTAGAAGTGGAATCTATAAGTTTAAGCCCATATATGAAACTCTTTAGTCATACACCATGTGATTTAACCTTAAAACAAGTAACAAACTCAACTTCCATGGTGGAAGTGGTAGTCAAAGATTGCTTGGCATTACTCCAAGATATGGCTCCATTATCAAACATGAAGATATAACCTGATGTTAATTTCCGTGAATCAACATACCCAACAAAATTTGAATCTGAGTACCCTGTTACCTCCAGATTGTCGGTGTGTTTGTACGTAAGCATGTAGTCTTTGGTTCCTTGCTAGTACCTCAATACTTTCTTTGCAACTCTCTAGTAATCTAATCCTGGGTTACTCTGATATTTGCCTAACGTTCCAACAGTAAATACAATGTCAAGTCTTGTGCAAACCTGAGCATACATCAAGCTTCCGACTGAAGAAGCATATGGAATGTTTTTCATTTGTTCCCTTTCAAAATCATTTTTAGGGAATTGGTCCAAATTGAACCTATCCCCTTTCATAATGGGTGCTACACTAGGTGAACAATCTTTCATCCAAAATCTCTTTAAAACTTTATTAATATAGGTTGCTTGAGATAAATCCAAAACACCACGGAATCTATCTCGATGTATCTTTAAGCCAATTACATAAGATGTATCACCCATATCTTTCATTTCAAAATTTTTAGATAGAAATTGTTTCACATCATGTAACAAATCCCTATCATTGGTTGCAAGTAATATGTCATCTACATATAATACAAGAAAACAAAATTTACTCCCACTAACCTTCTGGTATATACATTGATCTATGACATTTTCTTCAAAACCAAATGATGAAATAATATCACGGAATTTAAAATACCACTGGCGGGATGCTTGTTTCAATCCGTATATGGATCTTTTAAGCTTGCAAACCAAATGCTCACCTTTAGTAGAGGAAAATCCTTATGGTTGTTTCATGTAAATCTGTTCCTCTAGGTTACCATTTAAGAAGGTCATTTCACATCCATTTGATGCAATTCTAAATCAAAATGAGCAACTAATGCTAAAATTATACGAAGTGAATGCTTTTTAGACACAAGAGAAAATTTATCTGTGTAATTGATTCCTTTCTTTTGAGTGAATCCTTTAGCAACGAGTCTTGCCTTGTATCTCTTATTGTTTCCTAAAGGGTCTTTCTTTATCTTAAATACCCATGCTCCTTTAGGCAACTCAACAAGATCCTAAACATCGTTATTCTTTATAGAATTAATTTATTCCTTCATAGCATTGTACCATAAATTTGATTCGTTGCAACTTATGGTTTTGTGAAAAGGTTTCAGGATCATTTTCAACTCCTATATTTTAGTCAAATTCTTATAGATATACAACATAATCAATAGTAATAGCTAATTTTTTGGTTCTAGTAGATCTCCTTAATGTTGACATTCTCCGGTAGAGTCTATTTTTTAATTGGTTGCTGAATGTTGTCAGGTAATTCCTAAATAATTGGATCTATTAGATTATCAGTAACTTGTGGAATTTCTTAATTGTCATTTATGTTTACAGTAGGCTGTTGAATTTCAACAGGTGGTTGTAAAACGTCTATTTGAACTTGAGGATCGTTGTGAATGACAATCACCTTACTGTTTGAGGTGGAAGGTTGAGTATCCATATGATCATTATCAGAGATTGTATCTTGAAATTGATCCCTCCCAGTAATCAAGTCATTCTCAAGAAATTTTGCATTTCTTAATTCCACAATTCTAGTATGATGTGATGGACAACGAAACTTATATCCCTTAGACCATTCGTTATATCTAATGAAATACCGACTTATGGTCATTAGGTCTAATTTCTTCTCTTGTGGATTATAAATTCTTATTTCAGATGGACATCCCCAAACGTGTATATGCTGCAAACTTGGTTTCCAACCTTTAAATAATTCAAATGGAATCTTTGGAACATCCTTAGTTAGTACCTAGTTTAATATATACACACCCATCTTAAGAGCTTCAGTCTATAAGGACCTGGGAAGTTTGGAACTACTCAGTATGCTCTTTACCATGTCCAATAATGTTCGATTTCTTCTTTCTGCCACACCATTCTGGTCCGAAGATCCAAGTATAGTGTATTAGGCTACTATCCCATTTTCTTGAAGATACCTCACAAATGGACCAGGTGCTTATCTACCTTTAGTATATCTACCATAATATTCCCCACCTCTATCAGATCTTATGATCTTAATTTTCTTACCGTATTATTTCTCTACTTCTACTTTGAAAATTTTAAAAGCATCTAGTGCTTCATTCTTATTATAAAGCAAGTAAAGATACATATATCGTGAACAATTATCTATAAATGAGATGTATTTCTGACCACACGAGTCCATAAATAGACTACAAGTATCCGTATGTATGATTTCTAATATATCTGAACTTCTTTTGGCACCTTTCTTTGATTTGTTAAACTGCTTTCCCTTTATGCAGTCCACACAAATATCAAAATCAGCAAAATCCAAAATTCAAAGTACTAAGTACTCCGTCAGTCACCAATCTTTTAATCCTTTCTATAGAGATATGTCCTAATCTCCGATGCCACATCATAGAGGAATTTTCATTCATGACGCAATGTTTTGTTCTAGCATGAACATTTGTTGAATTGTAACAGGTATTATATTGTAAATTAAAATGGAAAAGACCATCAAATAATGTAGCATTCCCAACAAATTCAAATTTATAATGTAACTTTAAAGACTTGTCTGAAAAATGAAAGGAATATCCAAACGATACAAGTCTTAAAACTGAAATCAATTTCCTAGAGAAATTGAGAATATAAAATGTCTTTTCTAGTTTTAAAATAATACCAGTACATAAAATTAAATTACAACCTCCAACAGCCTCCATACGTGAACGTATCTTGTTTTCGGATAAGATATATTGCTCATGTTGGATCCTGCTTTTAGGATTATTTTTATATTTTTATTTTATTTTAATTATTTTATTAGATTATCAAGCATGAAAATAAATTAGAATTTATGAATTTGAAAATTTTGGAGTTTAATATGGTGTATTATGAATTTTGTAAGGTGGTACAAATTAAAAGAAGGAGTTAGTAGGAATTTCATGAATAAGAAAGGGCAAAAATTAGAATATCAAAAAGTTGTATTAAGATAATAAGACAAAAGAAGAGAGGAGTCGCGAGTGTTAAGGAAGAAAAGAAGGAGAAAATCGTAGAAGAACCTAGAAGGAGAGAAGAAGACACCGAAGCAAGGAGAAAGAAAGGGGAGAAGAAAGAAAGAAAGAAAAAGAGAAAGAAGAAGAAGGAAAAGCTTAGGTGAGTTCTTTGTCTACTTTTTCTTGTTTTGATAGAATAAGGAAGTAGAAAAAGTAGGTTTTATGTGAAGAAAATGAAGAAAGAAGTGGAGAAACTAGGTTTTATATGATGAAGATGAAGAAGAAGAAAGAAAGAAAGAAGAAGAATAAAAGGATGGTG
>JAOQMS010000001.1:10994071-11013304 GCA_027563885.1 Erythroxylum longipes | reverse complement strand
GTTGAGATATTTTTCCACTGTAACATCATGAAATAAAATTTATTGACGGTATTGACAATATATTATTAAAAAAAATTTCTGATCAATTTACCGACGGAAACATATAAACCGTTGGTAAATTTACTGACGGACAATAATTTTCTGTTGGTAAATTTACCAACGGAAAAATGTAAATCGTTGACAAATTTACCGACGGAAACCAATTTTCCGTCAGTAAATTTACCGACGGAAAATTATTTTCCGTCGGTAAATTTACCGACGAAAAATTACTTTCCGTCGGTATTTATTAGCTACGGTCATTTCTACGACGCCTTTGTCCGTCGGTAAAGTCCGTTGCTAATACTACATTCCGACGGAAAGTTAATATTTTCCGTCGGTAATTTCCGTCGCAAAACGACGTTTTTCTTATAGTGCATAGAGGTAGTAAAAATCGAGGAGAAGTATGAATTGAAGTTTCCATAAGGTATACTTTTTTAAAGTTAGTTTGATAGAAAACAATTGATTTAAGTTAAGTTGGTATTGTTGATGAAGAACCAAAGGAGGCAAATGAAAGAACGAGTGATGGAAGGACGGCAAGAATGGGGGCAATCAAACCAAAAGGGAAATACTGAGCGACTCTGATACCAAATCAGAATATTAAGAAAATACTGTATTTTATTTTATATTTTTTTCAATAGACAATATGTGATATATACAACAATATCAACAGAATATCTGATGACAAAACAAACGATGGTTCATATATATGTAACAACCTAAAATCTGATCCTTAACTGTTAACAACAAGGATAGATGGAAGTGATCAATGAGGCCAAATCTACTTCTAAATTTGGAATGATAAATTGGGCATTCAAGTGGCAGTATAAAATTTACTTTACTGATCATATTTTTAAATTACTCGAATCAATAGTTTTGAGTATGACTTTTCTCTCGCAATAGGGTGAGTACAGTCTGGTTGTGATGGTGACAGACACTCCATAAGGACATTACCATTATCAAATCTTCTGGACCCAGAGATGCTTCTTAGTTCATGCCCCCTCTCTTGATCTGCCTTCAATTTTCATGATCTATACCTATGTACATAGTAAATGTCAAACTTGAATCTATCGTATACATTATGCATGCAGCAGTTTATTTGTTGGAGTAAGAATGAATGATTAGATAAATAGAATAGATTATTACTAAGCAATGACAAACAATGTGACAGGTTCAGGAAGTTGGTATTTTATTCTTGTATTCGGAGAAGGACATTAGTTCCAAGAGTATTTGGATTGCTCCACCAAAACTCTTCATCATCTCATATTTAAAGAGGGAGAAGACCCACGAAGGCTGTGGTGGAGTGACAGGAGCTCCTACATCCTTAACCAAGGTCTCGAGTTCAAGTTTTGAGAATGGAGTCGATTTAAAATATCGTGGGGAGAGCTTTGTCGCTTGCAAGGATCCTGTCCCGCTCGAGCGGGGATTCTGGGAGTAGATGGCCTCAAGGCGCCTTCCTATAGTTAGGATTCTCCTAAGACTCCTCGGTTTTTTTTTTTTAAAAGAGGGAGAAGAAATAAAGGTTGTAGTAGTATTCATAAATGTTAAAGATACTTCACACGCTTGTCCATGTAATAAAAATGAACAGTACACGAGACTTAGGTCTTACGGTGATGACCATTGATGGACTTAAAGTAGGGTAACTCTATTTTGGTTAATTATGTTAATTGGCTGGCGTAAGAATCAAGTGTATACTTTTGCATCTAAAGCCTAAAATTTTTCTTCACTCAACTAATCTCTGTTTAACTAACTAATGCATCAATTTTGGACGACTTGTCATAATTCCTCTCCTAACTTCCTCATCTCCCAAATATTGAGCTTTTATTTGCAATATATGCGAGGGCATATTTGTTGTTAAACTAATTCCATAAGTTCATATCTTTTTAATTTTTATAATAATAAAAATAAAATAAACTATTTAATTATTTTTAATAAAAATAAATTTATAAAGTTATTGTAAAATAAAATTGTGATCATATTATACACAATATTATAATTCATAAAAATTTAAAAATAAATAATTATGATAAGGTTTTAATAATAAAGTATTTATATAAAAGTTTAGTACTATAGAATATTTATTAGATAATAATATAAGTTATTTATAAATTTTTGATTGGATTACTTTTTTTTTGTTGGACTTCTTATATAACTTAATTTAGTCTTTAAAATTTTAGCTTAATTTTTAAATTCATATTATGCTCTTTTGCTTATTCTTAAAATCTGAACTTTTTATTTTCCAAACTTAATCCATGAGACCAAATGAGTTAGGTTAATTTGTATAAGTTAGTTAACATATTGACTATAAGTGAAAGATTTTGCTAATATAGATGGGTAAGGCAACAAGTCTCCCGTGATGAACAGCAACAATCATTGGATTTATTCTGCCCCATTAATAATACATATTGATACATAAACATTACACAAAAGCCCTTGGAAACAGCTAACAAGCTGTAATCACATACATATATGCTAACTCGTACGTATTATTAGCTAGGCCTTAAAAGCACAACTAGGCGGACGTTGAGAAGTCGAAGTAAGCACGAAGAAGATGGCACTGATAGTGAGGGTTTTGGACCAAACCCTGAAAGATGACGAAAGGGAGAACATTACGTCTTCGAAAACCCTAGAGGGTGTTCGAGGATTAATTAAATCAACCCAAGGGAAGAAAAAATTACCCTTCAGTTGAAAGATTGGATCAACCGAAAGAGAAAAAAACCTTGCAACTTGCAAGGTAATAACCAAGATTGGTCCATGGTAAAGGCTAAAGATACAGGAACTTAATATGTGACAATAGCTGGAGCTGTCATCCCAAAACAAAACGCTTGCCGGGTTTCCAGAACAGGGTGCAAAAACAAAACCTGCCAAGGGTTTTTGAGATTAGTTCAAAAAGTCTTACTAGTTTGAAGCCATTTTGGCACGTCATTTGGAGAGAGTAAGATCGTTCATGTCCCTTGTAATGGCTGGAATGCAACTTGAACTCCTTGCAATAACACTCTTCCTTTCAGTGCCTTTAGGACTAATAGATTTGGTCCTTCTCGTGCTTTTCTTCAATATCTCTCTCATGGCTTCAGCTTGTAACAGTACAGGATAAGCCCTACCAAACTTGTTAAACTTTGCACAAGCATTCATGTGTGCACTCAAAGCATCGTCTATCTTCTTCCCTCCATTTTTCTCCATCTCTTCCTTCACAGCCTCAGCGCAAAGCCCACATATCCATTTCCCAAGAAACTTGTTGCGAACACGATCAATGTACTCAAGAGTGCACTCCTCACTCATGCCACAACACTCACATTTTGCATCTTCAACCTCTGATATTGGTGGGAGTTTGATGTCCATTGCTTCTTTGCTTAGTTCAAATGAGATATCTGACAATGTTCTCTGGAGATTGTCATTTGAGAGTCTCGGTGGTTTGGAGAAGTGATTGGCCCTTGTGTAAGTGCCTGATATAACCTCTCCATGGGGTGCCATATCTGTTGTTACTAGGAAAATAGTCCAAAAGAATGGACTAGAAGTTGGTTGCAAGAAATTTAGAAAGCAATTGAACAGTATAGGACAACTATCCAGAGCCTTGGGAGATGATCTTTATGGCTATAGCTACAGGGTGATTACATATGCACTGATATATAGTGGTGTAGTTGCCTTCTCAAGTTTCTCAACAATGAAGTTATGTGGAGATTGGAGATTCACATGTCATCTATCAATGCAAGCGTGAAATAGTCGTGAACTTACTAGATTTTTCAGGAAAAATGAGAAAGAAAAGCCACTTTAAAGTTTCCAATAATCTAATGCTTAGAGATATCTTCGTCAGGTCATGAAAAGCTCAGGGTATTTGACAGGTTCAACTGTATTTTTGTCTTGGGCATTCCCTCTACCATAGCTTTTCCAGTACTATTGGCTGATTAATTTAATGAGCAATATTGCTTTTTAGTAGGCTACAAATATACATATCATCTTTGTTTAAATGAAGAAGTGACTTAAGCGAAGAATATTTAATTTTAAATGGTAATTATATTAATATTTTAAAATTTGATTATATTCTTAATTATTTCAGACTAATTTATTTTTTTCTTTTTGCGCGCATAATCAATTACTATATCGATATAGTCCCTTTAAATATATCGAATAAATGAATTTTGGAATATGAATAACCATGTGTACTAAATAACTCTTTGTGGAAAACGCTTGTAGGTTCCTTAATCTCCTAGTATACATCGTCGTAGAAATTTCCATAATTCATATTGGAAATTCGTTCTTTAAAAGTTTCCAACACAAAGCTTAAATGACTGGTGATGAGTAGAGCGCTCACGTGTGGGTCTATTGTAACCATAGGCCAATGCTTTTGATGCATTGGAAAACAACATGAGACGAAAAAGACGATAGCATAACATCGGCCTGGCCACAAACATGACGTACATATCTGTTTTCACGAGCGCATCCAATAAACCCATTACTGAACTGCGAACATATAGGTTTCCTTAAACAGGTAGAAGCTACAGTGCAGCTTTACTGTTTTAAAATCATAACTTTCCATGGGAATTCGTGGCAGTAGTAGTGCCTCGTGTTATTTTAATGGCTATTCTCTTGAATAATGTGACTGATAATGCCAAGACAAAGTGCAAATTGTTAGGAAAAGTATATTTATACATTGTAATATTCACAGATGTGATTCTACTGTGAGTTACGTGACTTATAATGCCAGCCCAGGACGACAAAGTATCTTCTTGCTACCTTTTGTGCTACACCCTTTTTAGCACCTCTTTTATTTTTTTTTAATTTGATTAAAGAAATTATCTCTTACCTTTTTACTCAGTCTAAACCAATACAAAGAGGACATTGGCCAGCTTGTTATAGATCCATGAAAGAAGGTTAATTTCATTTGCATCCTACAACTAGCTAAGCCAAAAACCCATCTTTCTTTCAACTTTACATTGTATCCATAGGAATGGGCATGATTTCCTGGTAATGAAAAGCAAAGGTTTACATACTAGTCCATGTAAGTTTTTTCTATGTAGTTCTAATAACATGATTAAAGTGACATATATGATGAAGATAGGTGAGCAATTGTTTTTTGTTTGTTGGTAAGGATAATAAAAGACATAAATATGATTGAATTATAACAAAAGTGGACATCCTTATATTCATTGTGCTAGTGATGCAGCAGTTGGGTCCCTTCCCTAGCGAAGGAGAAGAAGATCTCAGCTCATTTTTAAAAAAAAAAAAAACAAAAGAAACGTATTATTAAATAATAAATCTGATTTCAGTTGATTTAATTCATTGGATAATTAATCAATAGTAAGCAGTTTCTCAAAAACTAATAACAATTAGCAGTTCCATTAGATGCAACCAAAACATCTCTTATTTTTCTCTACACAATACAATAGTCCCCACCATCTCTCCCTCGCTAACGTCTTCATCATCAGCCCACTTCCCCTCTGAGGTTCCTCTCTTCTTCTTTCCTTCTTTTTCTCCTACAAAGCTCGATTTTTAAATCTATGATTCTGCTGTGATTGTGTCACCGCATGATATCGTTTTCTTTGTTTCTTTCTGCGCTTGCTTTACTCGCCTGAGTTGCTTGATCTAGTTTTTATCAACATTTTCTAGTTGACTACTTGAACAACTATCAAGCTTATTCTGCGTATCACATTCTGAAAGATGTTTACTTGGCGAGTTTTAGTTGTTTAGTTGCTGATTTGATCCTTTGAGTGATGCATAGTTATAGAAATTTAAGCTGTATTTTGTTGGATTTTAAAACCAAAGCCAACTAAAAAAATAGAATAAAAAAGAGATAATGCAAGAGGTAATTTATTAATAGGTCCACTTTACATTGACGATGAAGCCTAAATATATATAGGCAGTAAAATAACAAACTTAACTAATATCTCGGAAAAGATTAATGAAACAAATCAAAGATTTAAAATCCTAATAGATAAAATTTTATAGATTAACCAAACAAATCAAAGATTTATAAGTTTAAATCCTATCAGATAACATATTTTAACAGATAAAATTTTATCTTCTAACAAATAACAGATCTTATCTTTTCTAATTTATCTTACTATTTCCAAATTTTATCTTTAAACAAAGACTATATTTTTAAAAATTTTGAATCATTTTCCAACATTCCCTCTAGATTTGTACTTCTCATCATCTTTCAATGATTGGAGTACATCTTTCCACAATTCCTTTTTTTAGGCGCTTTCCTCCAATTTTTTCAATAGAATACTTCTCTCTATTCTTCAACATGAGCACTTCTCTCATCACTTATCTCTATAGTATACTTCTCTCTATAATGCATCTTGGTGTACTTCTCACCGATTAAAAAAGGTTGTCTTCTTCAATCCCTTACATTGTGTTTGCTTGTTCTTCATTGTTAAACTTGCAATCCTTTTCAAATGTCTAAATCGTTTACACCTAAAGCAGTGAGACTTCCCTTTATGACAACAATCTTTCTTTTCATGACCAAACTTCTCACAATGGCCCCATTGAGGAATGTTTTCTTTGTTCTTTGATGACATAACATTTGCTAGATAGGTTCCTTCCATCATTTTTTTACTTTCTTGGTTTCTTATTGCCCTTCTTTGCTCTTGAGCTTGTAAAGCATTAATCACTCATAGGTCCCTCAAGATCTTTAAGAGCTATGATACCATTATGGATTTTAGAACCAGAAACTAACTAAAAAAAATAGAAAAGAGATAATGCAAGAGGAAATTTATTGAAAGGTCCACTTTACATTCATGTTGAAGACCTAAATATATAGGCAATAAAATAACAAACCAAGTTAATATCTCTGGTAAAGATTGACCAAATAAATCAAAGATTTAAAAGTTTAAATTCTAGCAGATAACAATTTTATCTTAACATATAAAATGTTATCTTTTAACAAAAATATAGATCCTATCTGTACTATATCTTACTACTCCTAAATTTTACAATGTTTAAAAAACCGGACCGGACTTTGAATCGGTCGAAGGAAATGTTTAAGGTTTAGAGGTTTAATCGGTGGTGAACCGCTATAAAATCGATATATAATAATTTATTGAAATAAAAAAACACCAATGTCTATTATTATATAATGAACTAATAATAAATAAATATGATTCTAATATAAAACTTAAAATAACAATAAAAATAAAAATTGTATTTCTGAAGGAGGTTGCGTCTCATCATCGTCAAAAGCTCCAAATTCTCTAACGCTATTTAAAGATTCATAAACTACGCTTTCATCTAAAGTATTTGCATCAACTTTTTCTATTGCATTAAAATAAATTACAAATTAGTAATGTATGAAATTATTCTCAATTGTAAACTTATAATACAGTATAATTTTAACTTAAATATGATCAAAATAAGATATAAATTGACCATCAGTAGATATTTTTAATTCATTCGTTGTGACAAATGCTTTTTCTTCATAAATCGTCTTTTCAAGTTCATTATAATCAAGATCAGGCGATGGTTCTTCTTCTTCTTGCCAAAAATCAGTATGTTCAATACAATCAATATAAACTAGATCATATATTTTTTTCTTACCAAATTAAATGTGACATGATTATACACAAAAATTGTGATCTTAAATGCACACAAAGCAAGACTAAAAATATGATCCATACTATCGATCAATATCTTTTAAAATAAGATTTATACAATGAACAATGCATGGAGACCAATAAATATGCCCATACTTTAATTGTAATAAGTATGGCGAAATAGCTATTTCACTATTAGATTTAAAAATTGGATTAGAACATACTATTTAATTGGTCAAATATAATGTTTGAATTGTGTATATTATTATTGTTATGTTTAATAATCTTTAAATACTTAAAACTTAAAAAAATAATTTAATTTTAAAAATAATTAAATTAAAAAGTGTTGTTTGGTTTCACTGCCTTTATGGTTTTATGACAACTTCAGCTGACATCGAAAGAAAAAAGGAAAAGCGGAAATTGAAAATTTCGTCATTTCATTTAGATTTTACTAAGATGAATCTTTCGAAACTACCAGAGTTTAACTAAGACGGTGAATGGACATGCCAATGGGGGAGAAGATTCAAGTAAGTGTTAAATTGTATGATTGGTTCGTGACTTCCACGCATTGGGCTAGTGATCTATGAAATGAATCTCAGAGCCAGATGGGATTGGTTGATGTCGCCGAGAGCCATGCAAACTATTTTGTATCGTCGAACTAGTTCCACTGGTTAGATGAAAATTGGTCAGTTCTTTATTAAATCGGTCGGTTTTAATATTAAAAAGTTTTTTGTTAAAACTGAATTGAATTATTGACCTGTTCAATTTTTTTTTGACCCTGCTAGTTGATTTGGTCCGGTGCAATTTTTAAATCCTTGAGATAAAGTTTTATCTTTAAAAAAAGACTATATTTTTTAAAACTATTCTCCAATATATTTCTCTTAAATTTGAAGGCACTCCGATGGATTAATCGCACTACTTGCTTGCGTTATGGTGGTACCAGTTAAATCTAGCCACAATTACAAGTCACTGCAGAACAATATACCTTAGAAAAACTAAAAGCCTTGTATTTACGCTGAATCACGAAAGTTCATTTGAATCTGATAAAGCAGCTAAAAATTATCTCATGTCTCGGGGACTTCTTATGACTAAAAATACTTTGATTCTGAAAAGCAGTGTCCAAATCTGCTAAAGCTTGTCCAGTACTAATCGACTCCAGTGAACAAAAAAAATCCATAGTATGCGAAGGAGAGCACTAATCAAAACGTACCTTAGATAGGACAATGTTGCAAACCCACAGTGCATGATTATATGATCCTGCGATTCCACTCCTCCACATAGCACACAACTAATACGTTCACGCGAAATAATATGTTTTTTGGTCAAAAAATCATTCAGAGTTAGCCATCCAAAGAATTTGACCCCTGGAGTAGTCATTGAACACCAATTTTTATTGAAAGAATTCCTTCTCAGTATCAGTAGGTTAGACTATTGCTGGTTGTTTAACAGCTTTACAAAGGAGTAGATAGATTGTGTATTTACTAGCCAATAACTCACAAAGTAATTGCCTTTTATTATGCCTCAAATGTCAACGCCATCAGATCAACTTCTGAAATACGGAGCCGCATCCTATTTCCTATCTGGAATGCTGTCCTTTTTTACGTCGTGAAGGGAAAGGCCCTCAACTAAGGGACAATTGGAGAAATGAAAGAGTAAAGTCAATCAACACTTAAAACACTCGAATAAATATGCGGAAGCTGGATGGACTAGACCGCTTGAAGGCGAAGAGAGAGGTGGAAAAGCGTAGGCTGTTTGGATTGCATACGGGGTAGTAGATGGAAAGCAAAGGAATTTTATGGGGTCATTCTATTGCGCAATCACCCAAAAAGCAAAAAACAATCAGTTCCAATTGGGCGCTTCTTTTTATTCATTTCAATTTTTTTTTGGCTCACGATTCCACTTTGGTGAAAGAAGTCAGTTGAATTGATTATATCGCATAAAAATCAAAGTTGTTGATCTCTCTTCCAATTCCGGCGGGAGGTTTGGAGCTCTTTGGCTACCTGTGAAAACTTTTCGTCGTCTTATGTCATAAATGGTCCAACATTATGCATTTAGTAGGTATGAATTATTGATTTTATGGTAACTTATGGTGTGCTTAAAGTAAGAACATTCATATAGGCTTTTTTGTAGATTTTAGGATTCCTTAAGCTTTTTTTTTTTCTTTTAAAAACATGCACCATATTGAGAATTGAGAGCTTAGAAAAATTCAAAAAATGCAGATTTTTCAAGCACACGTAACAATGGCTAAGGGTATTTTATTTTTTTCTGCATTTATTTTACATGTTATTCTTTGAATATATATGAGAATTGGCTTACATTTGGTATTATAGCATTGTTAACCTCTACCTTGTTGAAGTTTTTGGAGAATTTCAAAATTTTGGAAAATTTTTCAAATTCGAAAACTTTTGATTTAGAGGTTTGTTTGGATGTTTTTATTTTGATTAGAGGGAGAAATCTTTTATTAAGTGTTGGGAATGTTTCTATATTTAAAAAATGTATTTCTATAATATTTTTCTGGTTTGGTTTTATTGATATCTTACAGGTCACGAGCTGGGTTGGTTTGCAGCTGACCTCTCATTAACCGACATCGTTTTGGTTTTTTATTAAAAAACAATGTTGTGTCGTTTATATGTGTTTAACAACAGCATTTGTTAAGCTATGCTGTGCGTTTTATGTATGTTTAATGATAAAACCAAATGCTATGTTGTGTTATAATGTGCGTTATGATTGTGTTTTTAATAAGAAAAGCAATATTGTACTTTGATATTATATTTCTATAAATCTTAAACATTTAGCAGATTATTCCATGACTGTCATATATATATTTTGCATTATGAATAGCATTATAGATAAAATGTCTTTAGTGATTAATTATGAGGGCCTAGCCAGGGCAACCCCCTAATTATGTATAAATTATATATTTATGCAATTAATCACATAAATTGTAGAGACTTTTAATTGTAATTAATTATTTTAGTATAATAATTTTATCCCACAAGAATTTTTATTATATTTGAATAATTAATTATGATAAAATATCAAATTATTTT
Source organism: Erythroxylum longipes (assembly GCA_027563885.1). NCBI lineage: Eukaryota > Viridiplantae > Streptophyta > Magnoliopsida > Malpighiales > Erythroxylaceae > Erythroxylum > Erythroxylum longipes. Next base: position 11,002,689 of record JAOQMS010000001.1, on the reverse strand, counting down.
TTTAATTTACCTATAAGTATTAGAAATTGGTATATAATTTGATAGTTTTATCATAAGGCTTAGCATAAATCTGTTTAAATTAAAATTTTAGCTCACGGACAATTTTTATTTCATTTGACTTATGTCTTTTAAGGTATGTTTTACATTGGTAATACATATACATAATTGTTTAGACTCAATTTATTGATAAGTAGCATGTATGTTTAATTTATGCAACTATTCAAACTATTAGTTTTTCCAATACAAGTTGTGAAATTCTCGAATTAAGGTGTGAAAACTATAAGATTTGAAAGGAGAGAATGCTTATTCATTTGGGGTGGATGGACATTAATTAAGCTATTCGGAAGGACGAACCACCTAAGGTAATAGAGGCCAGCACTACAGCTGACATTGCTCTTTATGAATGTTGGGAGCGATTGAATTGCCTAAGTGTGATGTTCATTAAAACCAAAATTTCTACTGGCATTTGTGGTTCCGTAGACAACATGACAATGTTCGTGCTCTACTGAAGGCTATTAATGAGCAGTTCAAAACTTCAGAAAGTAGTTGCAAGCACCCTAATTATGAAGTTTTCATCTACAAGATTCACCGGTGTCCGAGGTGTGAGCACATCATGAAGATGAGGGAAATTCAATTAAAGAAACTAGATGTTGAGATATCTAATTCTTTCCTCATACATTATATTTTAAACACCCTTCCACCACTATACAGACCCTTTAAAATCTCTTAACATAAGGATAAGTGGTCAATAAATGAATTAATGACCATATGTGTCCAAGAGGAAGGGAGATTGTCAATGGAGCAGGGAGAGAGTGCGTAGAGTGCACATATGGTTGTTTAAGAAAAGAAGAAAAATTAAGCCAACTCAAAAGGAAAATGTCAAATACCTATCCAAGCTGACATTAAGAAGGAATCCAAATGCTTATTTTGCAAAAAAAAAAAGGACACATGAAAAAGGATTGTGTCAAACATAAGGAATGGTTTGAAAAGAAAAATAATATAATCTCACTAGTTTGTTTTGAATCTAATATGACTGAAGCTTGTCATGACACATGGTGGATTGATTCTGGTTGTACAATCTATATTACAAATGTGTTGCAAGATTTGCAAAACCCAAGGAAGCCAGTGGGAAGTGAGTAGTATATCTTATCTAGAAACAAGATACATTCACGTATGGAGGCTGTTGGGGATTGCAATTTAATTTTATGTACTGGTTTTATTTTAAAACTAGAAAAGGCATTTTATATTCCCAATTTCTCTAGGAAATTGATTTTAGTTTCAAGAATTGTACCATTTGTATATTCCTTTCATTTTCAAACAAATCTTTAAAGTTACATTATAAATTTGAAATTGTTGGGAATGGTACGTTATTTGATGTTCTTTTCTGTTTTAATTTACAAGATAATACCTATTATAATCCAACACATGTCTATGCTAGAACAAAAATTTGTGTCATGAATAAAAATTCCTCTTTGTTGTACTTTGGATTTTGTTAATTTTCATACTTATGTGGACTACATAAAGTGAAAGCAGATTAACAAATTAAAGAAAAGTGCCAAGAGAAGTTCAAAAATATTAGAATCTTACATACAAATATTTGTATTTCAATATAAACTCGTATGGTCAAAAATACTTTATCTCATTTATAAATGATTATTCATGATATATGTATCTCTACTTACTTCATAACAAAAATGAAGCACTAGATGCTTTCAAAATATTCAAAGCTAAAGTAGAGAAACAATGCGATAAGCAAATTAAGATCGTGAGATTTGATAGAGGTAGAGGAATATTATGGTAGATATACTAAATGTGGACAAGCACCTAGTCCATTTGCGGGGTATTTTAAAAAAAATAGGATAATAGCCTAACAAACTATACCTGGATCTCTAGACCAGAATTGTGGCAGAAAGAAGAAATCGAACATTATTGGACATGGTACGAAGCATGCTGAGTAGCTCCAAACTTCCTAAGTCCTTGTGGACCGAAGCTCTTAAGACGAATATGTATATATTAAACCGGGTACTAACCAAGGTTGTTCCAAAGATGTCATTTGAGTTATTTAAAGGTTAGAAACCGAGTTTGTAACATATACACATTTGGGGATGTCCGTATGAAATAAGAATTTATAATCCATAAGAGAAGGACCTAAGGACCATAAGTGGGTATTTGATTGGCTATGCCGAAAGGTCTAAGAGATATAGGTTCTATTGTCCATCATATCACACTAGAATTGTGGAATCAAGAAATGCAAAATTTCTTGAGAAGGACTTGATTAGTAGGAGGAATCAATTTCAAAATATTGTTTCCGATAACGATCATATGGATACTCAACCTTCTATCTCAAAAAATAAGGTGATTGTCATTCACAACGAACCTCAAGTTTAAATAGACGTTGTACTACCAACTGTTGAAATTTAACAGCCTACTGTAAACATAAATAACAATTAAGAAATTCCATAAGTTGTTGATAATCTAGTAGATCCAATTATTCAGGAATTACCTAACAACGTTCAGCAACCAGTTGAAAAACAGACTCTATATGAGGATGTTGAAGCAACATTAAGGAGATCTAATAAAATACAAAAATCAACTATTACTAGTGATTATGTCGTATATCTACAAGAATCTGACTACAATACAGGAGCCAAGAATGACCCTGAAACCTTTCCATAAGCTATGAGTTGCAATGAATCAAATTTATGGTACAATGTCATGAAGGAAGAAATGGCTTCTATGAAGAATAACGATGTTTAAGACCTTATTAAGTTGCCTAAAGGAGCAAAACCCATAGGCTGCAAATGGGTATTTAAGACAAAGAAAGAATCATTAGGTAACAATGAGAGATAAAAGGCAAAACTCGTTGCTAAAGGATTCACTCAAAAGGAAGGAATTGATTAAACATATACATTTTCTTCTGTGTTTAAAAAGGATTCACTTCGTATAATTTTGTCATTGGTTGCTCATTTTGACTTGGCATTACATCAAATGGATGTGAAAACGACTTTCTTAAATGGTGACCTAGAGGAAGAGGTTTACTTGAAACAATCAGAAGGATTTTCCTCTAATAATTGTGAGCATTTGGTTTGCACACTTAAAAGATCCATATATGGATTGAAACAAGCATCTCGCCAGTGGTATATGAAATTCCATGATATTACTTCATCATTTGGTTTTGAAGAAAACGTCATGAATCAATGTATATACCAAAAGGTTAGTGGGAGTAAAATTTGTTTTCTTGTATTATATGTGGATTACATATTACTTGCAACCAATAATAGGAGTTTGTTACATGACGTGAAACAATTTATCTTTAAAAATTTTGAAATGAAAGATATGGTTGATACGTCTTATGACTTTGGCATTAAGATTTATCCATATGGTTTGTCTCAAGAAACCTATATTAATAAAGTTTTAAAGATATTTAGGATAAAAGATTATTCACCTAATGTAGCTCCCATTATAAAAGGGGGTAGGTTTAATTTGGACCAATGCCCTAAAAATGATTTTGAAATGGAATAAATGGAAAACATTTCATATGCTTCTGCAATAGAAAGCTTGATGTATGCTCAAGTTTGTACAAGACTTGACATTGCATTTGCTGTTGGAATGTTAGGAAAATATCAGAGTAACCCAAGATTAAATCATTGGAGAGCTGCAAAGAAAGTATTGAGATACTTTTAAGGAACCAAAGGTTACATGCTTATGTATAAATGAACTGAAAAACTGGAGGTGATAGGGAACTCAGATTTAGATTTTGATGGTTATGTTGATTCACAAAAATCAACATCAGGTTATATCTTCATATTTGCCAATGGAGCCATATCTTGGAGGAGTACTACGCAATCTTTGACTGCTACTTCCATCATGGAGGCAGAGTTTGTTTCTTAATTTTAGGCTACATCACATGGTGTATGGCTAAAGAGTTTCATATATAAGCTTAGACTCATGGATTCCATTTCTCAGTCATTTAGAATCTATTGTGAAAATTTGGCTACTATTTTTCTAGCAAAAAGTAATAAGAGTAATAGTCAAAGTAAACACTTCAATATCAAGTTTTTATTTATAAAGGAATGTGTTAAGGACAAGAAAGTGGTCATTGAACACATTAACACTGAATTGACGATAATTGATCCTTTAACAAAAGGCATGCCACTGATAAAGTTCAAGGATCATATTGTTAGAATGGGATTGAGTTCCATTATTTAGTTTCCATTGTATGGACAATGTTGTTTTCATGAAACTTTTATAATATTTTCTCTATTATGGTGCACATTATTGATTTTTGATAAAATTGATTATTTTAACCCTCGAATAAACATTAGATTTATTCATTAAGTAATGTTACCACATTCGGAATGATACAATTATAGTATACTATAATACATGAAAGATAATTCTTAATTACTAAAAAACCTATTGTCATGATTCTTATATTATATTTGGATCATATTAGGATTTGATATCAAGTTAAACGTATGGATCAAGTGGGAGAATGTGAGAATTTTTCCTCTTCTTTTGTCATAAATGGTCCAACATTATGCATTTGGTGGGTGTGAATTCCTGGTTTTATAATAACTTATGATATGCTTGATGGAGTACATTTAATTATGCTTTCTTCCAGATTTTGGGGTCTCCTAAGCTTCTTTTCTCTTCTAAAAACATACACCATTGTATTGGGAATATATAGTTTAGAAGAATTCCAAAAATGCAGAATCTTTAAGCACACACAACAATGGCTAGAAGCAAACCTAAAATGGGTTAGAGAGATATGCTCTAACCTCTACCCCCACTGGCTCATAATCCTTTCTTCTCCTTCATCCTTTACGGCTAATTCTGCTTTCTTCTCCCAGATAGCCACAGCACCCTTCTGTTTTCTCTGATTATTCCTTCCATCTGACTTCCTTCATTCATCCTCATCTTTTCTCCCATACCAGAACAAAGCTGAAATAAGGGCTTTTCAGTCCTTTCTTTTCCTACCTTTTTCCCCACCTGTATTGACTTTCCTCTTTTAGATACTTTCTTAACAACTTTCCATAATGCAGGTTTAGCAGAACCCTTCCATCACAACACAACAACCCAATGCAAAGGAGGATTTTCCTCCTTCACCCTCACAATCTTCCACCCAAGATGCAATTGGGAAAACCATCCTAGGCACCACTCAAACCCCTTTATCCTCAGTAAAGGATTTGTGGAGGTGGTTATTGCAGAAGATAAATATGTTCTATTAATCTTTTCATCTAAAGCATAAGCTTTGAAAGTGGTAGAAGAAGGGCCATGACATGTTGCAAACTTCCCATTATTTTTGCAGCCATGGCAGCTAGGATTCCAGATGGATTGCAAGGACAAGAGACCAGTGCCAATGTGGATAAATCTCTTTAATATCCCCCTCGAATATTAGATAACAAAAGGCTTGAGTATGATTTCTAGTTTCCTAGGAAAACCTCTATGGTTGGATGACAATACAACATATAGAAGAAGGCTAGGGTATGCTAGAATAGGTATTAATATGGATCTTTCTAAATGTTTACCGGAATCTATTCCCATTATAAGATTGGGGCTAAATGGGTCCTAATATGAGGATAATGTGACAGTCCAATATCAATGGAAGTCGTACCTAGTTGCTCAAGGTAAAAATTGGATACCTACGGGTAAGACTTTCATTAAAGGGGATTATGAGGAGCTGATGGGTGAAAATCTCATAAACACAGAGGTATAACAGAATGAGGAAAACAGATCCATGACTATACCTTAAGATGGTCACGAAAAAAGTGAACTAGAAGGCGATGGGAAAACAACAGTGGAAGATAGGAAACTAAGGAGTGACTGTGTACTAGAGGAGGATGGGAAACTAGAGAGTGAATGTGATATAAGGGAAGGAGAATCCTCTACAGTAAATACTGAAGATAAAGGAAAAGAGGTTACTATAGATGGAAGGCATGAGGAGCAACTGAATGAAAATCCAACAGCCACTCCTGAGTCCAATACTAAAGGGCTTGATCAAAATGAATTGATAGGTATTATTGCAGAAAATAACAAGGAGAACCCTACTATTGGCAAATTTTTGGCAGTTGCTAAAAGGAAAAATAGCAAGAGCAAGAGGAAGGGCTTCAAAATCAACTTAGCTTGATTATGAAGATCTTAACATGGAATGTGATTGGAATTAACAGCCCTAAAAAGCTTTCGACTTTAAGGGATTTTGTTTATAGCACAAAGCCATGGATTTTTGCTCTCTTAGAGACTAAAATTAGATATGAAAATCTCAAATTACTGAATAAATTCATATCAGAATGGAAATTCATATCCAATTTTCAAACCCATCGGTATGGGAGAATCATCAACGGATATGATCCTACTTTGGTGGATATTCAAGTTGTTGCTACAAAGATGCAAGTCATACACCTAAAATGCAAATTGTCTTAGGTATATGTAGATATATTTGCATGCTTTATCTATGGCTCTAATTATGCATTTCAAAGGAAGTAGTTATGGGATAGATTAATTCAATTTCATCATAGGGTCAATGGGCCATAGCTAATATGTGGAGATTTTAATTCTACTTTATACAAAACAGAAGTTAAAGGTAACTTTAGTCTGAGAAATTTCTCTTATGATTTCAATGACTGTGTGGGTCAGCTAGGAATTTTTGATCTAAAGGTACAGGGACATTTCTATACATGGAGTAACAAGCAGATGGGAAGATGGGCATTGAGGAAAAAACTTGATCGGACTACGGTGAACAATGATTGGATTACACATTTTCCAAATAGTGTAACTTCCTTCCTAAATCCCTTATTCTCTGATCATACACCTATGCAAGTTGAGATACTGACTCAAACTCATAGTCAAAGAGGGCCATTCAGGTTTGAAAACCTATTAATCAATGATAAAGGATTTGCAGCGGCTCTTTATAAAGGATTGGAAGCTACATTACAAGTACTCTCCAATTTGTTTGTGTCCAGAAGCTTAAAACTATTAAGAGGGAGATGAAAATATTAATAAGTGGAAGACCTTGTTTTACTGAGAAAGTAGTTACCAAAGCTAGCCAGGAATTGGAGATGGTTTAACAGAAAATTGACTTGGATCTTACCAATATCAGCCTATTGAATGCTGAGAAGTCCCTATTGATGTGCTACCTTACTAAAGCAAAGGATCATGATAGTCTAATACAGGAAAGAGCCAAAGTTAATTGGCTAAAAAAGGGTGAAAGGTGCTCAAAATTTTTCTTTAATTCAGTATTATACAGAAGGAATGCTAATAGAATCTACTCTCTTAAGTTACAAAATGGAGAAGAAATTTCCACTCAAGAGGGTCTTCTTAAGGAAACAGAAAGATACTAAAGGAATTTATGTGGATCCTCTCGAAACCTTACTAATTCTATTCCTCTTGATTCCTTTATTCACAACAAGATTTCCCAGGATCAAGCTGTAGCTCTCATTAAACCAATGGAAAGTAAAGAAATAGAAGAGGTGGTTTTCCATATATGTTCAAATAAGTCCCCAGGTCCTGATGGGTTTAATGGTTATTTCTTTCAAAAGACATGGCGAGATATTAGGCCTATAGTGAAGAAAGTATAATTGGAGGTTTTCACTAATGAGATTCTACTGAAGGAGATAAACAAAACTCACATTTGTTTAATTCCTAGAATCTCTTGTTCCTTTACTTTGGATGACTATAGGCCTATTGCATGTACCAAATTTCTTTACAAAATCATTTCCTAAAATTTTAGCTAATAGGCTAAAATTGGTTCTAAATTTGCTGATCTCTGATAACCAGAGTGCTTTCCTCCAAAGTAGACGAATTGGTGATAATTTTTCTATGGTTCAGGAATTGATGAAAGGATATCAAAGGAAGAACAACCCACCAAATTGTATCATAAAGGTGGACTTTAGGAAAGCCTTTGATCATGTTGAATGGGATTTCATCCTGCAGACTCTAAGACTTTAGGGGGTTCCCTGAAATCTTTGTCAATTGGGTTAAAGAATGTATTACTACTCCTACTTACTCCATTCTAGTTAATGGTACTCCAACGGATTTTTTCAGGAGTGTAAGGGACTTAAGACAAGATGACCCTATTTCCCCATATCTCTTTATTATTTGCATATAAATCCTCACTCAGCTAATCCAACAGAAGGTGGGAAATAGCAATTTTTTTAATATCACACTAAATGCAAGAAGGTAGGGTTGATTAACTTATGTTTTGAGAATGACCTACTAGTTTTCTTTAAGGCGTATGACAGGTCTATTGAGCTACTTATGGCAACTCTGACTAAATTCAGGGATCTCTCAGGATTGGAGATTAATTTTAATTACCAAGAGTTAGTATGCTGGAACCCCTCCCCGGGCGGGTCACGGGTTCGACGTCCTACGTGACATCTGGACGTGTATCCCACGAGGGAGGAATTCCCCACCAGGTCAAACTTAAGCAAAACAAATTCGTTTAACCTACCTCCGAACAAACTCCGAGGTAGATCATAAGAAAATTCAATAAAATGTTGATCCCGGGAAAATGCGTAGTGGGATCGTAAAATAAGCATAGGTAATAATATAAGTCAATCAAGAACAAAAACTTCAGAAAAATATTTAATTCCATAGTAAAATCAAAAGGAGGCTTTTTG
>JAOQMS010000001.1:10954798-10993971 GCA_027563885.1 Erythroxylum longipes | reverse complement strand
TTTAGCTACGGCCGAATCACCGACGTTTTCTGCCGTCGGTTTTTTCCGTCGGTAATGTTATTTACCGACGGTATATTAGTTTTTTCCGTCGGTAATGGCCGTATGTAATTCACTATTTTCTTGTAGTGGATGCATATCAAGTTACAAACCAGGAGACCTCACAAATCGATTTCAACAAGATCAACAGGACCATAATGGTGATAGCTCACCCTAATCAACATGTTGTCATTGATGACCAAATGAGTGATATGCTCACTGATCAAGGCCACAATGATTACAGAGTCCTGAAACCCCAAACAGACAGAGCCAATCAAGACAAAGGATTTCATTTGGGTAACAGAATCAATGCAAAGAAGAACTCACACTGGAATGATTTTACCTTTGACAGGGGGATGGCAATGATGATGGAGGAAGATAACAAATTGGCAAAACCCCAGGACTTCTCTCCTTCACAACCGGATAATATGGAGGAAGAACCCCCTGATGGGGGCAAGTAATCCTCAAACACCTAAAATATATTATCAATGGCTACATAATTAGTGAATCATAATAACATAAAAAAATTATAATATCATATCCTGGAACTGTAGAGGAATTGCAAATGAAAACACATGTTGTGTTCTTAAACACCTCATTAACCTTTACAATATTGACATTGTGCTCCTCTATGAAACCAGAACAAGTGGCACAAGAGCAACCCAAATTATAGATTCCTTAGAACTACAAAACTTCCACAAAATTGAAGCGTTAGGCTTCTCTGGGGGAATTTGGATCCTCTGGAATAAAAAAGTCACACTTTCTATCATACACAATGATTGGCAATTTGTTCATCTTAAAGTTCATTTACATGATGGCATGACCTTTCATTTAACAGCTATTTATGGGAGTCCACTACCTCATATTAGGAAACAACTTTGGGAGAAACTTTTAAATCTTCAAAACAGTTTTACCGGCCCATGGGCAGTCCTAGGTGATTTAAATGCCTACTTGCAAATGGAAGATAAAATGGGGGGGCAGAATCAAAGCTGGTTGTAAGAAATTCAATCAATGGCTGCATGTAGCAAATGTTAGAGACTTAGGTTACATAGGATCTAGATTCACCTGGACAAATGGTACATACTTTGAAAGATTAGACTGGGCTTTTGGAAATGACTCAATGGTTGAAAACTTTCAAAACATTCAAGTTAGACATTTACCTAGGTTGTCCACTCTCCCCTCCTACTAAGTATATCACAACAAACTATGTCAACAAACCAGGGTTATAATTTCAGATACTTAATAGCATGGGAAAACCACAAACATTGGAAGTCATGGTTGGAACAGAATTGGGAAACAAACTTAGATTTAGCTACTGCATTACAAGCTTTTAAATCTTGCATTCATGACTGGAAATACAATTATTTTGGTGACATACATAAGAGAAAGAAATGAACCGTAGCTAGGCTTCAAGGAATCCAAGATAAAATACCTTTTCATAATAGTACAGGGTTAACAAAATTGGAACTAAAGCTAATGGAGGAACTGGAATTCAATATATCTCAGGAGGAGCTTCTAAAGGCACAAAATGAAAATTCAGTTTGGATCCAATTTGGTGATAGAAACTCAAGATTGTTTCATTCACTTCACAAAAAACCTAGGATCAAAAAGAACTTTACCTGCATTCAACTAGACATAGGAGAGTGGTGCTCGGATAAAACAATCTTGACTAAGGAATTCACTTCATTTTTCATGGATTTATTTCATGCAGAGCTACATGCACCCTTACAACCTAACATTGGTCACTACCCCCTCAAAGGTCATTTCCCTAAGCTTTCTAACAGGGCTAAAGCTTCCTTAGCAAAACAGATAAATGAGATTGAAATTAACAATGCTGTTTTTCAGTTTAATATCAATAAAGCTTCACGTCCGGATGGTGTTGGTGCTTCTTTTTATCAGCATAATTAGGACATAGTGGGTCCCACTGTCTTTAAAATGATCTATGATACTTTTACAACAGGGCAAGTTAATGAAGAAATAAATAGAGGCATTATCACGTTGATCCCTAAGGTGACAAAACCAGAACGACTGCAACATTTTCGTCCTATTAGCTTAATAAACATCAATGCCAAAATCATCACTAAAGTAATTGCTAATAGAATGAAGCCTATCATGCCTTATTTGATTCATTACTCACAGTCTAGTTTTGTCCAAGGGAGGCACATTATTGAAATTATTATTACTGCACAGGAAGCTTTCCACTTTATGAAATTAGACAAGAAGAAACAATACTTTATAGCCATAAAGATAGACATTACTAAAGCCTTTGATAGCCTATGTTGGGGCTTTATTCATGACACTCTAATTGATGCTGAGATGCCTCCTTACTTATCCACAGTTATTATGAGTTCTCTAAAATGCAGCACAACACAAGTACTATGGGAAGGCATGTTAGGACATCCCTTCACCCCTAACAGGAGAGTTAAACAAGGGGACCCTATATCCCCCTACATTTTTTTCCTTTGCATGGAGCGCTTAACACATGCAATTAACCAAGCTGTACAAGAAGGAAAGTGGAAGCCACTAACCTTTGGGAATCAAAATATAGTTTTATCCCACTTACTTTTTGCAGACGACCTCATCCTATTTGCTGAGGCCTCTATCCAACAGGTAGACACTATCTTACATATCCTAAACACATTCTCTACCTTCTCGGTTTAATCAATAAGCAAGGAGAAATATATGATGTACATGTCCCCAAACACCCCTATCTCTTTTGCTTAATACCTAAGTTCCAGGCTAGACATCACACTAGTTCCTGAGATTGGAAGTTACCTGGGTGCACCAATATTCCAAAATAGGATTACAAAAGATCTGTTCAAGGATACAGTACAAATGTTCAAAAAAAAAGCTAGCCTTTGGGACCCCCATAAAATATCTATTGCAGGAAGACTTACCCTCTACAAAGTTGTTTTAGGTTCTCTACCCACATATCAAATGCAATCTACCCTATTTCCTATTGGTGTATGCAATGAATTAGACAAGGTAAGAAAGTCCTTCCTATGGGGTGGGAAACAAGGTGAAAAGAAACCAGCTCTGGTTAAGTGGAAAGAAGTATGTCAACCCAAAATCAGAGGTGGTTTAGGTTTAAGAAGAATGAGAGATGCAAATCTATCCCTAATCCTTAAACTAGCATGGGACTTAGCTTCTGACTGTAAGAAGCTATGGAAAGCCATATTCATGGCCAAATACAATCCCCATCAAGACATGATTATTAGACAATTCCCACAACAGAGAGGTTCCCCACTGTGGAATCACATCAAAAAGGTTTGGTCTATACTCCAGCAAGGTATAAAGTGGAACATGGTTGTAGGGAATAGAATTTATTTTTGGCTTGACAACTAGACACTCTCCGACACTCCACTCCTACAACATTCAACTAAACCAATCACTACAGAAGAACTATACATGAAAGCAAATTTCTACACCACTGAATATGGTGATTGGGACTGGGGGAAGCTTCAAACTATGCTAACAGAGGAAAAGCTAGAGGAATTGAGAGCTATCCCTCCACCTAATGAAACTATGGACTCAGATAGAATTCTTTGGAAATGGACCTCAAACAGGAGGTTCACAACATCATCTGGCTATGACTCAATCTGCAATCATTCCTGGGAACCTAAGGACAATTACTGGAAACTTAATTTGGAAATTAAAGACACAGGAAAGAGTCAAAATGTTCCTATGGAAGGTTATCAAACAAGCCATATGGACAAACTACAGAAAGTACAAATGCAAAATCACTGATAGCTCGTAATGCCACCTTTGTAGTGAAGCTGAAACATCTCTACATATTCTTAGAGACTGTTTCCGTAGCAAAAAAGCTTAGAGGAGCATTAGATACAACCTTCAGAAGGTTTCTGGACAGACTGCTCCACCAAGAAGTGGATTATAACTAATTTATGCTTTTCCTTTTTGCAGGAAAACATACAGTGGAACATATGGTTCTCTACCACATGTTGGAAGCTCTGGAAAGCTAGAAACGACGAAACACATGGAAGTCCAACAACAGCCGGCATTCAACTACTGAACCAAATAAAAGGTGTTGTCAGGGAAATAAGCCGGAGTTTCAGACAGAACTTACCCCTTGACACCACTGCTCCATCAAGAGACACAACCTCATTTACAGCTACCCCTGTATGACGGACATCCCCACCTGAAAACTACTACAAGGTGAATGTAGACGGGGCAGTCTGCAGGCAAACAAACAAAGCAGCAGTGGAAGGTGTGATCGGAGACAGTAATGGAACCTGGATACTGGGATTTAAAAAGAAACTAGGAAGATGCAATGTTACATAGGCTGAATTGTGGGCAATACAAATCAGTATGCAACTAACATGGGATTTCGGAATCAGGAAGGTGCATATTGAATCAGATTGCCTAGAAGCAATCAATCAATTAAATCAAGAGGGTTTGACCAATGAACTCACCGGTATTTGGCCATTAGCAACAAGAATCTTGAACAATTGTAGATGCTTCTGGGAAATCTCTTTCAATTACTGCAACAGGCGGGCAAACTCAATCGCCGATTCAATGGCGAAGCAAGCCCTCGGGAACAACCATTTCTCCACCACCCTGTTAGACCATCCACCTCAAGAAGTCTACTTTGCCCTAAAGGATGAACAAACGGCCATGCATCCTATCGCCTCAACGGACGGATTTTCTGGGTGTATTTTTGCTCAGCCACAGAATTCCCCTACCAAGTACCATTCGCAACACTCCTCTGAAAGGGACGCCTCAGCAGACGGGATCTCTAGAACTATTTTTGCTCAATCCCAAAATCCCAACATCAATCGAGAATCACCCTTTTGTAATTTAGAACGATCTACTGAAGCGCATTACCCTAATTACAGAGCTAGGCAAGAAAGCTTTTTTGAACGTGTTGCCCCTATATCATGTCGTTTTGACCCTCTAAATAGGGCAGATTTGTAATATCCTTATTTGGCTTTTAGAGCCTCCATTATATATATATATATAAAAGAAGATGACAGTAGCCAGAAAATGAGTGATTGAGACGAAGAGAGGCCAAAAGGAGGCTAAGACAATGGGCAATCTTGAGGAATGTAGAAAAGAGTTCCAAGCATGAGAAAGGCTATGTCCTATGAGGATAATGATATGTTGCTTTTAATTAAAAACCTTTTGTTTGATTTAGATTTATGTGTATAGATTATCTGAAGAAGGGGAGAATTAGAGTTTTTTTTTCAATGTTTGTTTTAGAAACATTTAATTCTTTATTGAAAGATCTAACAATTTTTATCAGACTGTCTTTAAAAACAATTAATAAAGACTGTAATTCAATGATAATAAAAATTAATTAATTAAAAAATATAATATATTATTTTAAAAATAATTAACATAAGAGTATAATTAAAAACATAAAAACAAGATAATAAAATCAACATATTTTTGTTTTTAGCTTTTCATTACAAACCTCAACTAAACAATTTTTTGTTTTTAAATTTTATATTAGAAATCTCAACTAAACAGGTTTTTATTTCTTAAATTAAAAAACTAAAACTAAAAACTAAAAACCACAACAAAAGTGAAACCAAATAGCCCCTAAGTATGTGATCATCAGTTGTAAATGTTCGAATCAGGTTGATGTAAAAAATAAAACAATATTTATTTGTCTAAAATTCAGAAAATGTTTATTGTTAATTTTCAAATTATTACTTAGTGTTTCGAAGGTGTTAGTAAAAATAATAATAAAACCCATCTTTTAAATGTTTTTACCTTTTAGCATTGTAACTAAATGTGTTAGTTTATACCCTACAGCCAATCTCTTTGGTTGTAATTTAGTGACAAATTATTTTAAGGCATTATTTATCTTGTACATGTTTATATGCATATGATAAAATCCATGGGATAATTGTACATTATAAATGAAATTTTAATAAGATTATAATTATGAGATTCATATTCCATTTATGTATTATTCCTAAATGTTCCTAGTCATTGTTCTATTAAGAATGGACAATAATAAAACGTAAAAAGAATAGCACACGTTTTGTTTTTTCCTTATGAAGGAAGTAGTTGATCTTATAGGCTAAAGATAGAGATACTTAAATAAACGTGTGGGTGCTTGTTAGAGAATAAGTTCACTGAATAGACCCAATATGAGAAATATATTTAATTGGAACATTACTCATATGCCTACAGAATTCTCATTGTGATGATTGTATAAATGATCATGTGACTTGAGGTCGTCAAAGTTATCTTATATAGGAATTGCTATGTTTTGATACTACTTATGATCTATTTAATCATGGGTCGTTTAATCGGTAGTCATTGGATGTAGCATAAACTATATCGAGGTAGTTGAATGATCAAGATATTCATCACCCTCAAGCAATTAGGGAGAATGTTTCGTTTTTCTCGATTAGTATTGATGTAGAAAATCATTGGCCAAGGTGAAATGATGCTTTGTAAATAGTTTACAAATGTCATTAATTGAATCGATAGCTAATGACAGAGAACTAATATAATTAGACTTAAAATAAAGTAGACATTAATTTCATGCTCTATGTCTAATCGAAACATTGTATGATGAAATGATTAAATTATATGAAAAAAAAATCATGCACAGAAAGGTTAGTCAAAACCACTTTGATATTCTTAAATATTTGGGTGGTCATGACGCGTTGCTAGACGTCAATCTTGATCTATAATTATGAATTGTTTAATTGAGAATTAAAGATAAATTAAAAGGAGTTTTAATTTATTTAATTCTATTTATGAATTAGAATTATATTTTATAATCATTGCCAACATATTAATTGAAGTTAGAATTTAATTTTAATTAAATTACTAAAACGTCCAAAGTATATTATAAATAGGTTTAAAGCTCTATGGAGCTAGCATTTCTTTTTTAACCCTCTCTGTAAGAGTTACAGAGTTCTCTCAACTCATTTCGTGGATACCATCAGAGGCCAGACATTTGTGCGCCACGGTGGTTGAAATGGATTAGTTTCTGGAACGGTTCGAGGGATACGACAAAATAAAGATTAAGCTTCGGAATAAGGTACGAATTAAGTTTTCACTTTATTATGATTTGTGTTAATCATTTTATAGAATTAAAGAGATCTTGATTTTTGAGAAATCAAAGGTTACGAAAAGTTTTGTAATTATTTCGCTACGGTCAGGATCGGATCCTGACCTAGTTTCCCAAGAAAATATACAACATATCTTGATCTAAAATGGTATAAAGTTGATAGCCTATGACATTCGGATACAATCTTTGCACCATTATTTAAGGGATAGGAGAATTCATGTAATCTCTAATTAATGATTCTGATTGATGAGATACAAACAGGATCCTTTCATTTCATTTTTAACTACATGATCCATATAATATTTTTCCTTGTAGCTATTCCA
Source organism: Erythroxylum longipes (assembly GCA_027563885.1). Taxonomy (NCBI): domain Eukaryota; kingdom Viridiplantae; phylum Streptophyta; class Magnoliopsida; order Malpighiales; family Erythroxylaceae; genus Erythroxylum; species Erythroxylum longipes. The sequence goes on along the minus strand of JAOQMS010000001.1, from coordinate 10,986,561 downwards.
AAAATACGTTTCACAAAAATACGAACTGTGAATTTATGACAAGAGTACTATTTCCTTAATCCAAATAGACATGTCAATGGGTCGGGTAGGGCTCGAACCGAGGGTATGGTGGCATGGGGCCGGCCCGTGATCCGACCTCTCCCATGGTGGCTTACAGGTCGGCCCGTTGGCGAGTTGTCCGGCTCATTTATTTTTAAAAGAAAAAAATTCAAAACGACATCGTTTTAGACAAAACAACATTTCGGAAATAATGGATGGGCCATGGGCCAGGCTAGGCAGACCATGGTCGGCCAACTTGGGCCAAAAAAGGGGCCAGACTGGGCAAAAATTGCCACCCCCATTTAAATTAAATTTAAAATTTACCAAATGGAATCCTCTTTTAAATAAAAAAGAAAATTATAGGGGCACAATTTTATTTTACTTTTGTCTTAGGATTTGCTACTTTACAGATAGAGGAAAGACTTGCAACAAGAGCTACTAAAAATATCCCCGCAATTATTGATCTTTCTTGGATTTAGTGTGAACTAAATTTTTTACACAAAGATTTAATGTCAAAACAGTAACAGACTAGATAACAGCATATCCTACAATGTTGGTGTTGTTAAAGGTGAAATGTATAGTATAAGAAAGGGCACAAGGATGAGACCATGACCGCTTATTGGATCAAGTTGAGCTGTAGCCATCGTGCTTAAACGTGGGTAGAGAATGTCATAGCAGGTTATGAGAGGCCAAAATGTAGCAGAAAGTACAATTATTTAGGTATAGGAAATAAAATTAACAATCATGGAGGAAGAGAAATCGAAAATAAAACATGAAATTGCACAATTCCCAAGAACAAAAACATGTTTGGAGCAGAGGAATCGGGCTGCAAGCTTGGACAGCTCACAGTAATGGAGGAATCACAACAACACCTGCCACTTATCGACTCTTTAAGGGTGATTTTCTTAAAACATCAAGTTTCAAATTCTACAAGTTTTTTTCTCTCCCTTCAACCCTCAACTATTCTCAAAGTTATATCTCCGATACAATAATGTCATAGCTCAAATAGTCAATAGAAATGGAAGTCATTTTGACTCATTCATGCCTTTAAAATCTATACATTTCTAATAACATTGATTCTTCACCGATTAATTGTCCATTCAACATCATTAGTTAGAACCAGTAACTAAGCGTAGTAATATTAAACAAAAAGAAAAGAGTAGAGAAAGAATGGAGTGCACGTATGCGTGCTAGATGTTGCCCTTTTAACTAACAACATCTTTGGTGTTAATTGTGCAAATTATACACTTTTTATTTTTTGGGAGGCAGTGTTGGTGATGGAGGTAATAAAGACTAAAGCTTTATGTTTATTAGTTTATGTATGGAATTGAGCTTACTTACAATTAAAGCTTCTAAATGTGAGTTCCGAAGAAGTGTACAGACCAACCTCCATTCGCATGTAGGTTCGTCCTTCACATTTTCAAATAAGTTTCTCGATTAATATTCCAAAATAAAGTTTTTAGTGTACATGGCTTTGCCTATGGATTAAAAAACTCATGCCCATGAAACCGAATAAATTTGTACTTGTATGGTCATCTTGTTTTCTAATACTTTTAAGTTATTTTGCTAGCACTTGCTCTTACACTTCCACTCCATCCCCATGGCTAACTTCAATTATTACTTTTGTTCAAAGCCATGTTATTATAAAGAATACCTAATTAAATGGACCCAAAACCCAAAAGGAGGAAAAAGGAAAATAAAGAGACACTTGCTTTACTGCAATTTACTTTCGTGTTATTTTTCACTAGATGCTCTCTAATTAACTTTCTTTTATTTTCCTCAAGAACCAATAAACCACCGCCGCACTCTCTCATTCTCAAACCTTGCACCTGAATTCTCTCTCTCTTCCTCTACTTGTTTTCACTTTGACATATATACGTGCACATACTCCTTATAAAATCCCACCATTCACGAAAGACTCCAACTTTATACTACAACACCAAGAGTTTGTTTTCAACGCAATTCAAGACTCAAATCTTTTTTCTTTTTTCCATTAACTTCTCTTTAGAACCTCATTATTAATTCTTGCTCACACCAATGGAGGTACCAGAATTCTTCGTCGGAGGCTACTATGGCCCCGGAACCGGCGACTACATGCCTGGAAAGAGAGTCCACGACCAGAAAAATGGTGAACACTTCAGGGTTGATGACCTCTTGGACTTTCCGAGCGAAGAGGACGTGGTGATGAGCGATGGGTTCCTTGATAATGTTTCAAAGAACTCCATCAATGGAAATGATTCTTCTACCTTCACGTCCAACGACAGCTGCAATTCCTCCAGCTCCGCCGCTGGTAATGTTGGCTATCAGAGCTTTGGCGATTCTCAGTTTTCAAGCGAGCTTTGCGTGCCGGTAACTTTTACATGTGACATTGTTATACGTGAATCTTGCGTAATTAATTAAAGTTATTACTTGATATTTTTAAATCAAAATTTCATTTTTAACTGAACTTAGTAGTTAGTACCACATATGTTGAACTTGAAACTAGCTATTACGCAACAAGGCGTTAATTTTCATTCCTTAAGGATGTCAACTAGTCCCCCAGCCCCATGTCAGAACTGTAAATGCGAAGTGTTTGGTGTTGTATATTGGTATGGCGACTAAATTTGGAATTTCCTTTACTTTTACAGTATGATGATTTGGCCGAGCTTGAATGGCTCTCAAATTTTGTGGACGACTCATTCTCGACTGATCATACTAACCTCCATATATTATCCGCCACACCCGAAGACTCCTCATCGGAAACCCGCCCCTGCAACCGGAACAACCAAATTTTCCACTCGGAAACCCCATTACCCGCTAAGGCCAGATCCAAACGATCCCGGGTTGCTCCAGGTGATTGGTCCACAAGACTCCTCCACCTCTCACCCAGAGCAAAAACAAGTTCAGGAAAGCAAGAGAATCCCAGTTCTGAAATGCATTCGGGTTCTGATACTCCGGTACGTAAATGTCTACATTGTGCAGCCGAGAAGACCCCACAATGGAGAACCGGGCCAATGGGGCCAAAAACTCTGTGTAACGCTTGTGGGGTTAGGTACAAATCGGGTCGGTTAGTGCCTGAATACCGACCCGCAGCCAGTCCCACTTTTGTGTCCACAAAGCATTCAAATTCACATAGGAAGGTTGTGGAGCTTAGGAGGCAGAGGGAAATTCAAATGCAGGACCGATTTCCAAGTCAAACTTCAGTTTTTGACGTATCGAATGGTGGAGATGATTTCTTGACCCATCATCACAGTGGGCCCAATTTTAGACATCTGATGTAATGCACATTAGGAGGTTGTTCTTTATCAATTTTGTATCTTCCAAAAAATGGAGGGGAAGACAAAGTTATGTAGCGATTTTTGTTTTAGCCAAAACTGGCAATTGAATTTTATTTTTCAATGCAATAGGGTGTCCTAAGGAAAATTTAAAGTAGATCTTTTATCCATACACTAGAGAGTACAGACCAAGTTAAATAAAAAGTTGTATAGATTCAATAAAAATGAAACATATGGCCCACACAAAAGTGTGATGTGCCCATACCTAATATACATTTGCACATGAAGAGTTGGTTGGAGAATTCATTATTTTGCCAAATGTCGTTGAGTAAAAGATATCTTAAAAAGACGGGTTTGCCTATCCCAAAGTGGATAGCGTTCATCCAGGAAATGGAGTCATAGGAAATTTAAGACTTAATTATATTGTTGTTATTGTGATACAGTCTTTGTTTTGTTTTGCTTTGCTTTGCACATCATTACTCGCAAAATTCAGAAACTAAAACCCTTGATTATTTCTTTAAGTAACTACACACTAATTTCAACAAGAAGGAGCGAAAACTACTTGGGCATGGGTTTCAGTGATGAATAATCAAATGGGAACATTTGAATAAGCTAAACATCGTCTTCTGTACGTACCGTCCGCCTAGAAGCAAGGTCCAAAATAATATTACGAAATCAAGGTAATGATAGGATCGAGAACGAAAGGGAAAGAAGGCCAATAAACAAAAATCTTCAAGGGAATATAATTCAGCAATTGCTTAGCTTGCAAAGTGGTGCACAAGATCATGTGGATGGTGATGCATATAAAAGAAAAATACATTAAGAATTGGATGTTACATTGGGGGTGATATGTTATTGTCTACTTGATCTCAAACACTTGCTCTCCCACAGGGTCCTACACACCCAAATTGATGTATTAATGTTACGAACCTAAAGAAATTCTCCCTTGGATGAAACTAGTCACCTCCATGCAAGTGTATTAATTGCTCAGTTTGAAATTAACAAGTATCGCCATAACAAATATCACTTTTGACTATGTTTTAATTTGCTACGTATTTAAATATCACTTTTATCTATATTTTAATTTTCTACAGTTTTTTTAAATTTTACTTTTGCCTACATTTTAAAATAATAGCTAAAAGTAATTTTTTATCTACAAAATTTAAAATTATCGCTTATTGAAGCAAAATCTCAAAATATATCACTTTTGGCTATGTTTTAATTATACATTCGTAGCTAAAAATAAACTTTTGCCGATGAAATTGGAAAATTGTAGTTTTTGACTATAAAATTCAAAAATCGTTGCCTATTGAAGCAGAATCTCCAAAAATATCACTTTTGGTTACGTTTGAATTTGCTATGATTCAAAATTCCTAGCTAAAAAAGGCTTCTGATTACCATATTACAAAAGTATAGCTAAAAATAAATTTTTAGTTACGAAATTTAAAAATTGTCACCTATTAAAGCAAAATCGCCAAAAATATTTATTTCACAAAATTTTTAGACTATTAGCTACGTTTAATTTCAACACAATTTTTTTTTGTAACTAATAATTTTTAGTGACATTTTTTACCGTGAGCAATTATTCGTATGAAAAAGTTTTTGGCAACAAAATGCAGATTGCTCTTCTTGTTTTGCTTCTTCTGTCTTCGTTTGTCTTTTACTTCAACATATTCTTCATCTTATTCTATCTTCGCGTGTCTCCTGCCTCAATTTCTATTCGTCCTTGTTGCTGTCTGCGTGTTACTTCTCTTCTGAGTTCATATAAGCGTGTCTAATATTGCTTTGCTTTTACTATGTTTTTTTTCCTTCATATGGAAAGCGTGGGGTTTGACTACTTGATCACAAATGTGACGTTATTTAGATATGAGATGCAAAGGATAAATTAGAATCTGGTCCAAATAATGGGTTACCCCTGTCATTGCCAATAAAATCTACTTTATTACATTTCGTGTCAGTTTTGCTTAGTAACAAAAAATTTCAGAAAACTCTCTGGCTTGATTCCAACAACTTGCCTTGTAATAAGGAATTCCAGAAAAACTTTCCCTTAAAATTTCTAATGAATTTTGGGTATCTCAGTTCATATCCTAAGTTCCAAAGATTATTGGAAAACAACAAAATGCTATTTAAAACATAGTTTGATTATATTTATATAAAAACTTAAAAAGAGATCATTTCACATCTGCCAGGCGTTTTCCTGAGTTGAAGACTAGGACAGGAAAGTACTACAAGACCACACATAATTTACTTTGTTATATTTTTATTCAGCAGTTGGTTAGGTTATTGTAAAACCTAAAAATCATTTTTACATAGACAACCCTATATAATTGCTGCTCCGTCACAAATGTCCTATGTCCATTATGGTTTCCTTTATTTTCTGGTTTGAATATTTTCCATAACATTATTGTCCCTTCAAAACTTGGATAATGGTATCACCGTATCAAAGTATTCATTTTCCTACTCATTATAGCTTCAAAAATATCAACAAACAAACACCAAACTTTTTACTGCAGATTTGAAACTTCACACTCGTCCATGTTGAGCTCTTTCTTATATCTTCCTATCCTCAACATCCAACTAAAACCACATCCCCTTTCTTCACTCTCAACTTTTTGTCACTCTTATGTAGACATTGAGATAAAAATTCCAGCTTTTTCCCAAAATCGGTCAAGTCAATGTGTCTGTACATACTTAAAATGCTTGTAATCAAGCTACTGATATTTTAAGATAGATCAAGAGTTGACCTAATGGCATGATTTTCCATTATGAACCAGACAATTTTACGGTCTGATTTTGTTTAAATGTTATTCTTTCTTAGTCATCATATTGATAATAGTAGGCAATGTATGACTGGTGAGCTATGTTTCCTGACATGAAAATAAAGTTGTCACCCCATATGGTTGGAATTTTAAGTTCTTTAAGATTTTTTGGGTTTGCTAAAAAATTTAAAGATATGTTTGTTGTATGTTTTTCTTCAGGAATTCTCAAATTCTCAAATCAATAAATACATGAGATCAGGATACTTGCCTATGTGTTAGGTAATATTGAAAACAACCTGATTCATTGATTTGTTTATCATAATCATATTATAGTCGTCGTCGTCGTCGTCATCATCCTATCTATATGTATCATCCACCTGGCAAGGCACGTTGATTAAATCTCTTTCGGTGATTATATCTAATGATTTAAAGTATTGAATATCTTTAGAAAGTATTACTTAATACAAATGTAACAGTATTGATTATCTGAAGTTAGGAAGCAACAGTACAATTCTTTCAGAAGAAATGCATCCAACTTGGTAGTTGGAATCACGAAAAAATTAATGGCAAGAAGAAACAATGAATTATGTAAATTTGTTTTATATATTATACGAAAAAATAATGCCTAAGATAAATGTATTATGTATGTTTAATCTCTTTTCAACTTGAAAAACGACATAACTTGTTGTATTGTGCTCAGCAGAATTATGTATTGGATATTTTGCATGAAAATGTTGATGAAAAACATGATTAATATGCATTATGGCAGATCTGGAATTTTTTTTTCTTAACTCACTCTTTTATATGCAACCTTGTTTTGGAAAGATTGATTATTATTCTAAGAAGATTACTTGTCTTGAGAAGTTTACAAAGTACCTCAATTGATTAATCAGGTGCCTAATCGATACAAGTAAGTGCAATATGTATTTTTGTATTTGTTGTTGTTCTTATACTCTAATTTAGGAAATGATTTCCATTATTTTGTATTTGATAATTTTGAATTCAATAATTTTAAAGTTAATTCAGAATCTTCTTTAGTAGGTAAGTATCTAAGATTTGGAAAAGAGGAATATTAGTTTAGGCAATTTCATGCATTTCATGTCAAGCATTAGGTTAAAGTCACAAACTCTTAGGCATTCATCAATATGCTTTATTTTTTATTCAACTCCTCAACATCGATCCAAGTATTTGATTTTAACAATTAAGTTAAACGATAAAATCTTATGCATTCAACCACATATTTCATTTCTATTACTTTACCGTCCTTTTAAAACTTTAGCATCCTTTTAAAACCATATAAGACAACTTTAGACCATATAATAGGGAATAATATTTTCTTCAAACATTACCCTATATAATTTAGTTTCATTTGGATTAAATATTTTTCAAATGCTTCCACACAATTTTTTTAGTTTATGCATTCTAAAGTGCCAAAAAGTATGAGTGATATGGCTTATCCTGTGATGATGTTGACCATATTGCCTTATCTTATTTTATACCTTACTTTATCTATAACATTCCTACCTTTAATCAAAATGCCATTTATATTCCAATCAACCTTTAATCATTCATATTCCAGTAATTATATAACTAGATGGACAAAATTTGATGACTCATCGAAAACGGTATAGTCAATACTTAGAAGGAGTCAAGACTTTCATGAAATTTGAAAAAGATCAAATAGGTTGATAATGTGAAATTCGCTGTCCATACGTAGGTTATTTAAATGTCAACAATTCAAAGTCAAGATGTTGTATTTAATCACTTGTTAATTCAAGGGATAGATGAATTCTATACTCAATAGATTTATCATGGCAAACATTCTAAAGAAAGTAATTCTAAAAGTCTTGATGTAGGTGATGATGGTGATAACGATCTTGGTGTAGATGATAGTAATAATAATGATGATATAGATGATGGAATTAGGGAAATGTTAGAGGATGTAGGGAATTATATGGAGACTTTAGATGATAACACTTTGTCTAATACATTAGGTAGAATTACACAATATAATTTTAAGAAGTTACTGAAAGTAACATAAGAAGAATTATATCTAGGGTGCTCTAATTTCTCCCAACTATCTTTTGCTGTGGAGTTGTTGCACTTGAAGGTATATAATAAGTAGAGTAACAAATCTTTTGACATGTTAATTGAGCTACTTAATGATGCATTATCGATTGGTCACAAATTGCCCAAGTCCTACTATGAAGCAAAAAATATTGTTAAGGGACCTTAGATTAGGATATATATCAATACATGCTTGTAAGTATGATTATGTTATCTTTTGGAAGGAGTTTAAAGATCTTGAAAAATGTCTTATTTGTGGTATATCAAGGTGGTAAGTGGAGGATAAAAAATGGAAAAAGATACCTTACAAAATCTTGAGATATTTTCCTATTAAATCCCGATTATAAAGGCTTTTTATGTCAACAAAAGTAGACATATATATGAGGTGGCATAAAAAGAAATACATTAATGATAACATTATATGTCATCTAGCATACTTAAAGGCATGGAAAGACTTTTATGGAAATTTTCTATGGTTTGTAGAGAATTGTTGTAATTTTTAACTTAGGTTAGCAATGAAGAGTCGAATCATAATGCAGTTAATGATGATGATTTTGAAGATCTTGATTATAATGATTGAAGTTACCGAGGAAGTGCACTTTCTATTGTCTTATAATAATGTTAGTAAGATTTATGTTGTTGATGTGATTAATGTTAATGATTGAATGTATCTTAATTATGATGATTTAATGTATCATGAAAGTGCCATTTTTATTATCTTATTGTAATAATGGTATAATTTATGTATTTTTTAGTAGATATCATACATAATGACAACTAGTAGAAACAAAGGGAAAAAAGTAGTAGCTATCAAAACTGTAGAATAGAGGGATGTACAACTTTAACCAGATTAAATAGTTGGTGCCATAAATTCAATTCCTAGTCAACAATAACATTATACCTCAAATAACAATGAAATTAGTCATGCGAGTTTAAAATTTCTATACCTTCAATTGAATATATATATATATATTTTATCATATTCTTTTCTTTTTGTCATAGGAAATAGAGCTTCTTGTAGTATATTGCCATAATAAATCATCAATTACATTCCACCTTCAAGTCATACACAAAAATTTAATTATGTATCAAACAACAACGAAGCTACTAGTGTAGGTTTGTTAATCTTTAATAACTTTAACTAGACTTATGCTCAAATATATAGATTTATATATTATGATATTTTCTTATTATTATTCATTTGTTGTTAGTTTCCAATGCTAATATTAGAAAAAAGAGGTAAAGGTAAAACTAGAGGTTATGAATTGCAACGAATGAATATTGCAATGGATTATAAGTTATCAATAGAGATTGATACTCAGCAAGGTCGACTAGTAGACAAGGTCTAATTTGTGAAATTGTCAAGTGAGTAAGGGTTAATTGTGAAAACAAAGTTACCTTCTTTGAAACATGATAAGGACTTGAAGGAAGACAACATACTTGAAAATGTTTTAGAAAAATTTGCGGTAATTATACAAAATCTTTAACTTTATGCATTATTGTTTCATTGATTTTAAAATTAATTACAATATTACTTATTGCTCACAGATGAAATTAAATATTGGAGATATTCAAAATCTAAATGTTCCAAATTGTGTTACTTCACTATTGAAGAAAAGGACAGGGAATCGTCGTTTTAAGTTGCATAAGTATTATAAATCTTTTTCTTCTGATGTAGAGGCACGAAGCCATGTTCCTGAACAAATTTCTAAAAAAAATTGGAATAATTTGATTAATTATTGGGTTAACCTGAAAGTTCATGTTTATTTTTTTTGTCTTCATATATGGTTGCATTAATCTTATTAGATGATTTAATGACTCAGCTATATTTTTTTTTCTTGATTTAGGAAAATTGTGAGAAGGCAAGGGTCAATAGATTAAAAATTAAAAAGTTCATAATTAAGAGTCTAAGTCATTTGTAGTTGTCCGAAATGAATATGTAAGTTTTATGTTTGCAAGTTATACTTAAATCAATGAACACTACATTATTATGCGTGCCTTGTTTTTTTGTTTCATAAAACTGAGTGAGAAGGAATTATATGGACAACAATGTGATAGGATGACAGTATATAAAATCAGTCACTATAAGGAAGGTAAAGGATGAGTGTCAAAAGAAGTAGAAAATAACTATGTAAGTATAAAAGTTTGTTTAATATTTTGTTCATATATTAATATATATAATAGTAAGTACTAACTTTTGGATTGATTTTTTTTATTTTATAATAAGATGCAAGAGTTATTAGAGAAGTCTATATATAAAGAGAATGAGCACAGTGCAGATGACATTTCTGATACAATACTTGGTACTCATTTTGGCTATGTGAAATCCCTTACCTGTGACCCTAAGCCAAATGTTTCAACTTCAACATATAAATAATCACTGAACACCTTCAAGAGGAAAACAACAAACTTAAGGCTGCATTATAAGCTGAAGTAATTAGGAGACAAAATACTAAAGCAAAATTATAAATACATGATATATTACTCAAAAGATTACTTGGCCCGGATTACGATAGAAATTAATAGGAAAGTAAAAGGTATTAATTTTATCTCCTATACTTTTTCTATCACTTCTTCTATGTACTATAATTATATTTCAATACTTTTTTGAATTACAAAATTAATGAAGATGTAACTGTTGACTGATTTTATTAGGAATGGTAAATTTATGTAGTGTTTGCTTTAATAAAAACCAAATACTTATTGTGTCAATGTTCTTACAATATTTTTAGTTGATTTTAATTAAGCTCTTTGGATGATTACAAGTTCAAGAACATGGACAATACTAGGTAGTCATTCAGGTTATACTCAAATATTCTTGTAATCTAAGCATGACTTATTATAATTTGTAAACTGATCTTTTTATTTATTATTTTGTTTATAAGAATTGTTCAAGTTGTCATTTATATCTTGTATAGGAACAAATGATTATCCTTTAATGTTATATTCTTTTTGTTCATATAATTCAATGATATTATATAATTTTACTTTATATATACAATGCTCGATTTTTTGAATTAATAATATTTTATATGATTTAATTTAATAATAGTAAGCAAATAATTCACAATAAAAAATGTCAATAAATAATATACAAAACATATTGTTCAATATCACAGATTAAAAAATAACAAATAATACATTGCAACATTATTAAAAATGTAGCAACTAACATTTGGCTATTGAATATGAAATGTAACAAATAACATTTGACTACTTTTATGGAAACTGTAGCAAAAAAACAATTAGATACATTATGAAAATCGTAGCAAATAACATTTTGCTACGTTATAAAATATGTAACTAATAATATTTGGCTATGTTATAAAAAAAATTGCAAATACTATATAGGAAGAAGATAAAAATGTAGCCAAAAACTATTAAGTATGTTTTATTTTCTTTGTTGACGAAAAATTTTTAGCTATGTTTTGGTAATGTTTTAGCTACGAAAAATTTTGGCTACGATTTCTAAAAACTTCGCCTATAGTTTTTAGTTACAGAAAATTGGAGATGATTTGTGTGACAAAATAGAAACGTTACAAATATAGAAACGTTACAAATAACTATAGGAGACTTTTTTTGAACATTTAGCTACTTTTTTTTCGGAGCTAATATTCTACTTTGTTGTCTCGTATATATTTGAGCTAGTGCTCTAACCACCTTGGTGCCTTCACTACTTAATTTCAATGTCATCATGTGGGGCATGAGTTAGCTCTTGGGTTTGAAGTCTAAATATTGTAGTCTCCAATATAGTAATGACATTGTAATGGTGGCTGCATACTTACATGGGTTTCATAGGAGAATATGTGCCTTAAATTAACGAGTAGACTGCAAAACAATTAGAAACATAATGAAGAATTGTTGAAATTAGCAATTGAATTAATTGTTTGATTAATATATATGACACCCTTACTTTAATTTCTTTCTCCATGATGAGACAAGGCTAGAATTTGGCAAGGTGTGTACTAAGAAATTTAATAGAGCATGATTAATGACTTTTGACTTAAATGAAGGGTAACTAAAACCATTTTTTACCATCATAAATTCTGGCTCTCAAACAAGAAAGAAACGGGAAAAGAGGTAGTCAAATTGAAGTTCGTTTTAGATTAGATAAAGCAACACCTATTTATATATATAAATATGCACGAAAGCAAAAGGTTTTGGCACCACACAGAAGAAAGTGCAATGTATGAACATGAGTATTTGTCAGTATGTCTGATGTTTGTGGGGAGTTCATGCATAAAAACATTAATAAATGTGGTATTACGCAAGATTAGATGGGCATGTGAGGAGAAAAGGGAGGCACATGCAATTTCATGACTTACATAACTGGTTCTCTGAACCTTTTTTTGGATCATATCTTGAAAATTTGGTCTAGGGATCTTACCATGTTACTGGCTAAGATGTTGGTGGCCTTCTTGTCTCCTTACCAACACCCCCACTACCCAATACTTATATTTCAAGGTGATTTTGGGCATTTTTCTGCTATTATTAATTCAAACTAGAACCTAGAAGGTTAAAAGTGGAACAAACATCTCTTGGTAGAAAAGGGTGGGAAAGATTTCTGTCATTAATTAATTTCGTTTTATTTGGTGGGTGAAGTACACGTAATAGGTAACTATTTGGTGATTGTTTGATAATGCCCTTTCCTGTTTTAATCCAGTGATTGGGTTTAGGTCATTTCGTTCACCCATTTTTATTCAAGTTAAGAAGTTCACTTCTGTGGAAAACTTTTAGGGTTTCTAAATTAAGGCTGTTAGGGATCACACACATGTTGACGACTGTCATTATTAGCTGGTAAAGCTAGTTATAGGTTGCTTGGCTCCATGGAAAATGGTGGGTGATATTTTTCTATCGCTTTGATGGTTTGCTCCAACATGTGAAAATGGATTGAAACTAAAGATAACTCCTACAAATTAGTGTTAGAAGTGAGCAATGATCCATTTTGTGTAGGCAAGACTCAGAAATTTGTCGAAAAAACAATCTGAATATAACATAGTTGAGAGGATGCTCGAAATGTAATTTGTATTATGTTCACTTATAACACGTATTATTAATTAGTTTATTATATTGTTTTTAGCATTGCCAATGGAAACAATGACATAAACAAGATCTATAAGTTATAAAAACAAATTAAAACACAGCCAAGATGAAACATTCTTGTACCTTCCCATTATCGTAAAAGGATGAAAGGCTCAATTATAGTAATTAAATAATATAATTGTAAACTATAAAAGCACATCAATCTTGTTAATAAGGTTGCTCATCAAATGAGCTCTAATGAGCCTCAAAAGTAAGGACTAATCCTCTATTAATTAGGCAATAAGGAGATATAACAAAGTATTTGAGGAGTTGAAATTCAATGGTGATGGGCAGTAGGGAAATTTTGCATAAGGGATAGGGTTATGAAGCTTGAAGCAGAAGCAAATACAAGCTTGTGAAGGACTTAAACTCTCATGAAGTCATGATATATGTCATCTGTGGCCTTCCCTTCCACGTGATTCGGGAAAATAAAAATAGTTCAAAAAGCATTTCGAATTTTGACCATGGCAAGTGCGCAGAGACGCCATACACTTTTTGTTTTCTTGAATTGAGGAATTTGAATTTATTATCCTTTGAATGCGTACTGGATAAATCTTTAGATTGACATAATAACCTGCAAATCATGCCAACAAGACATTCCGCATTAAACAAGCCATGTATGATAAATTCGATCGAAAGAATATAAATACAGAATTCGAATACAGAACATTTTAATTCCATACCTCCCACTCTACTAACTTGATCACCCTGTTAGCTGAGACGCCGTATACAACAAAAATGCAAAGATTAAAGAACGTTGCTCCACATTTCGTTAAACGCAAAAGCAAATGCACTTACTTGAATATTAAAAGTGAAACGAACAAGGGGAGGGTCGGTGCTTAGGTCATAAACTTAGTTTTGTAAATACAAAATTAATGCTTTTTATTAAGGATAAGGCTATACACAATTCCCACCTATGAAACTGCAGCTTTGACCAACACGTGAAATGAAAGAAATGTTATTTCGATTAATATTCGTAGAGGCTTTTTGATACCGATAGCATATACGTTCATGCTTTTCTATTCTCTCTCTTACAGACCATATTATGCTTCAGAAACATGAAAAGAAAATTCGATTGGGAATAGGAGTTCCTTTATTTTTAATTTACCGTGCTTGGAAATTCGTTTGGGTACAATTGTAAATGGTCATGCATATTGATGTATAACTTTGTTGGAAAACGAAATAAACAAATAACTATATATTGATAATAAAACAAGGTTACACTCCATATGAGCTGCAGCCCTATCTCACTTTCTTTTCTCTATTTTTCTCTGCTTTTTCTCATACATGCATTACACATACAGGCGCTTTTTAATAGGCATGAAAGTCGGTTTATTCACCAACTTTGACAGCTTCAAACAATTACAAACAGCTAAGAGTTATGTGTTTTCAGTAGAAGAATAAAAAAGTGTCCATCAGGCTTGACCTTTAACACTCTCCCTTAAACCTAACTTTGCATGCTAAGCTTTTCTTTGAGTTTGTGAAATACATCAGTCTTCAAAGGCTTTGTAAAATTATCCGCAAGTTGATCTCCAGTTCTGCAATGAAAGAGCTCCATGGTTTTGTCTTTCACTTGCTTTCGGATAAAATGATATTTCGTACCTATATATTTGCTTCGGCTATGCGACACTAGATTTTTCGCAAGTCATATAATAGATTTATTATTGATATATATTGTAATTGGACCTTCTTGTGTGTGATATAACACACTCAAAATATTCTTGAGCCATATTGTTTGACATGTACATGCTACTATAGCGATATACTCGGCTTCACACGTCGAAAGAGCAACTACTTGTTGCTTTTATGATGCCCACGAAAGATATTGCTTATCCAATATGAAATGCATATCCAGAGGTGCTCTTTCGATCATTTAACTCTCCACCATAATCACTATCTGAATAGCCAATCAACTTTAAATCTTGAGAATGTGCATAAAATAGACCACGATTTATTGTACGTTTAACATATCTTAAAATTCTTTTTGCTGCAATGAAATGATCTTGCTTTGGGTTCTCCATATATCTACTGACAATCCAACTATGTATATAATATCTAGGCGTGTGAAAGTCAAGTATCTCAGACTTCAAACTGGACTCTTGAATAGTGTCGGGTTTACCTACTCTCTATTTGAATCTATTCTCAATCTTACACCTATTTCTGCTAATGTAGCCATTGGCTTGTAATCCTTCATTCTAAACTTATTCAAGATTTGTTTCGCATACTTCTTCTGCGACATAAATATTCTGTCTCCCATTTGTTTTATCTCGATTATAAGAAAGTATGATATTTCACCAATCTCTGTCATTTCGAATTCTTTATTCATTGCTTTTTTAAAGTCGTCGAACATACTCAAATCATTTCCCCTGAATATCATATCATCCATATATAAATACATAATCATGATGTCACCATCTTGAGTTTTCTTTGCGTGTAAGGCATGTGGGCTTTTTGCAAAACCTTTCTTTCGGAAATACTCACCTATTATCATGTTCCAAACCCATGGAGCTTGCTTTAATCTATAAAATGCTTTTTTCAGACGATAGACTTTGTCTTTTTGTCCTTTTTTAATATATCCTGGTGGTTATTCAATGTATACTTCTTCAAGAAAGTTGATTTCATGTCCATTTGATAAATCTTCCATTTATTTTGTGTTAGGAGTGTTGTGATAAGACTAATCGTATCAATTCTTGCAACTGGAGCAAACACTTATTCATAGTCAATTCCTTTTCTCTGCTTATACCCTTTAGTGACTAGTCTTGCCTTGTATTTTTCAACATTTTCTTCTTGATTAGTTTTTTTTCTTGTACACCCACTTAACTCCTATTTCCTTGTGTACTTTCGGAAGATTAGTTAGTTCCTATGTTTTATTTCTTTTGATCGTAACAATTGCTTCATTCATGGCCTTTTTCTACTTCTTGTCTTTAATAGCCTTTTTGTATGTTAATGGATCGCATTTTGCCATTAAGCAAAACAATGAATAATCAAATGTTGTTTGTACCTATTCTATGGCATTATAGATTTCATCTAGAATCCATATTTTATAGGTGCTCCCCCTGAATCACTACTGCTACTACTGCTATGTGGTGAAGTTGAGAGTGATGATTCAAGAGTTGTTAAAGTAAAGCTTTGTGGAGGAGTTTGTTCATCTCTTTGTTCATTTAGTGTGTTAAAGTCATCATCATTATCATCATCAAAAAATAGCCCTTGAACTTTCTTATCCTCTTTGTTTGATTTCCAATAATCTGCTTCATCGAATTTGACATCTCGTTTGATGATCAACTTCTTAGTGAAAAGGTTGTACAATATATTCGCCTTACTCCTCTTTTTATAACTAATAAATATGCACTTTTCACCTTTGTCATCTAACTTTTTTCTTTTTTGATCAGGAATATAAGTATATGAAATGCACCATAAAATCCTGAGATGTCCAATTGTGGGCTTGCTACCACTTTATGCTTCATTTAGTGTTTTGAATTTTACACTTTTTGTTAGAAACCGATTTAGCAAATAAATGACACATAGAACGACTTCAACCTAACAAGTTCTCGGTAAGTGCTTTCCTTTCACCATGCTTCGTGCCATATCAAGAATTGTGCGATTCTTTCTTTCTGTGATGCCATTTTGTTATGGTGTATATGAAGCTATCAACTAATAACGATTTCATGCTTTTTGCAAAATGTTTCAAACAACTTTAATGTGTACTCACCTCTTCTATATGATTTAAGTATCTTTAAATATTGCCTACTATATTTTTCTTCCATTTCTTTAAACTTCTTAAATTTATCAAAGACTTATGATTTTTCTTTAAAAGCATACACCCAACTTTTCCTACTGAAATCATCAATAGAGGTAATATAATACCTATTTCTACCAAGTGATGGTATATCAAATGGTCCAGCTATATCTATTGAACAATCTCCAATGGTCTTCTGGCTCTTCATGATTTTCTAACTTCAAAACTTTGCCTATATTGTTTCCCTTTAATGCATGCTTTATATAATTGATCCTGTTGATTAATTTCTAGAAGTCCATTTACCATCTTTGCTTTTGATAACAATTTTATCCCAGTGAAAAGATGACCAAACCTTAAATGTCATAGCCATGATTCATCATTTGTTTGGCCTCTTTTAAAATATTTCCTACCACAGCCTCATCAACCAGGTCCTTGTTCACCAAGTCCACTTTTGTAGGCATCTCTGTAGCTACCTCGATTTCCTTTACCTCGTTCGCAATTGCCACTAGTTTGATTACCATCAATAGATAACTTGATTTGCAAAGCTTGTTCCAAATCATCAGTATTTTCATTTTGGATCATTCTCAACTCATAAGCTTGAAGAAAGCCTATAAGCTCATCAATAAAGATTTGTGACAAATCCTTTAATTCTTCAATGATAGGGATGTCATAATCAAAATTTCTTGTTATTGAATGTAAGAGTTTTTCCATCACTCTGACATCGTCAAGAACTTCTCCATTTCTTTTCATCCCGTTTGCCACCATTTTCAGACGAGTAATATAGTCACTAATCTTTTCAGAACTCTGCATTTTTAATTTTGCAAATTCAACTTCAAGAGATTGGAGTCATACCTTTTTAGCTTTTTTGACTCCTTTAAGACAATTCTATAGAGTTTCTTATGCGTCCTTTGTTTTTTTGCCTCCAAAATTTTTCAGATGTTGTTTCATCAACTCTTGAAAGATGAAAAACAAGGCCTTATTGTCCTTCTTGCGTGATTTCTTAAGTGGTGTCCTTTGCGTGTTTGATAAAGATGCTTTAGCGGTCACATCTTTAGGCTTAGTGTAGCCCTTTTGACCAATCTCCCACAAATCTTTTGATCTGAGTAGTACCTTCATTTGGATGTTCTAGTTTCCATAAATTTTTTTGTTAATTTTGGAATTTGAGGCTGAATCATATTTACCATTTTTCATGTCTGTGAAATGTAGTCACGAACCTAACTTTGATACCACTAGAGTCATTCGTAACATTTTATAAGCCCTAAACTAAGTAAAAAAAAAAAGAAAGGACCTCAATAAATTGGTAATATACAAATATGTAAACTTTAAAAGTATACATGTTATTATTAAAATTTAATATCCATTCATAAGTGACTCAATTTATAAGTCCAAATACTCAACAAAATATTAAATGATCATAACAACAACTAATAATATCTTGTAAATGTCAATAACAATAAAATCACTAAATATAATAACAGTAACAATAAAATAACAATAGCAGCAACAATATTAGACTACAAAACACTAAGAGAATTGTAGTAACAAATACATAGAAGATTATGATTTATGAAAAACAATTTCTCCATGCATTTCTAGATGCAAAATCATTAATACTATTATGAAGATTAATATTTTCCAACATATCCTTCTCGATACATAAAATAGCTAAACCATTCAACCTTTCTTGTGAGATTGATGACCTTAAGTAGGTTTTCAATAAGTTTAACTTTAAAAAACTTTTCTTAGCCGATGCTACAGTCACAGGTATAATCAATAAAGTTCGATAAGCAATTGAAACATTTGAATAAAAATCTATAGCTTTAACAAATTTTAAAATTGCAACTGATGACATTAACTCATTTAGCAAAGCCATTTGCAACATTTTAATTCAGAAAAAGATCATCTAAATCCACATCTGAGACATTATCATCAGAAAATTTTGTTATAAAATTATTACAACATTCTCTTAATTCGTTATCATCTAACGACCTCAACTTCTTTGAATAAAATAAGAATCCGAAAATTTCAAATGTCATTAATTGTTCAAAGCTATTCTTCAATGAAGCAATTTTCATATCCACAACAACTAGAAAGTAATTAACTCTGAAAGAATCCTCAGCTGATTGTACTTCTCTATCGTGATCAATTTTATCAAATTGTCTTTTCCTAATAATACAACGTCTAGTTGGAAATGTAGGCTTTACATTCATCTAATGTGTAAGACTTTTGAAAATATTCATACTAGAGCTAAACCCTTCATCTCTATATTTCTTAAAAAATACCATCATACTTTCTAATTGCTTTATGGTAGAATCAATGCACATAGATTTAGATTGCAAAATTTTACTCACATTGTTAATAGCGAATAAAATATCATACCAAATAACCATACAAAGTAAAAACTTAAAACTCTCAAGTACACTAACCAAAGTTTCCACTTCACTCTTTGATTTGGCATCATCACAAGATCTAGATAATTCCATCAAAGCCAATCTTATTTAAGGAGCTTAAAATCTAAAAACTTTAACACTTTTTATTCGACTCTTCTAACGAGTGTTAGACAATGATTTCATGGTTAAGCCTAAAATATTATCAAGTAAAACCTTCTACCTTGTAGGAGAACTTGAAAATAATGCATATATACATTGCACAACTCCAAAAAATGAAACAACTTTAACACAAGAATGTACCATATCACTAAGAGTATGGTTAAGATTATGATAAGCACATGGCATTTGTAATGCTCTTGGATTTATTTTAGGTAATCGCTTTTGAACCCCTTAGTTTTTTTCTTTCATATTAGAACCATTGTTATAACCTTGACCCCTCACATTATGGAAATTAAGATTAAGAGACTAAAATGCATTTAATAATTAATTGAAAAGTCTCAATCTAGATGTGTTATCTACCTTCAGAAACTCTAAAAAGTACTTTTCTATTTTTATTTTTTATTTGACATATTCACACATCATGCTAATAAACTTATTTGTTCTTGATGGCTCAAATCAGGGGTACAATCAAGAATAATAGAAAAATATTTTGCCTCTTTAATGATCCTTATGATAGAACTTCTAACACTATGGGCTAACAGAGAAATCAACTCACTTTGAATTTTGTGACCAAGATAATTATGATGAATTTCACGATTTTGAATACATCTAACATGATCTTGCATTATTACATCAAATTCAACAATCTTCTCAATCAATCCTAAAAAATTACCATTACTATCTTGGTAAAATTTCTCATTGGATCCTTGAAAAATCAAATTATATTTAGCAAGATATTTCACAACAGAAACTATTCTTAAACTTGTCTCCAATGTTCTTTCTCCTTTGCAATTTCTTGTTGCAGTTTTTTTATCAACTGTTTGATTTTTGTTCAATCTTACTCTTAATTCATTCCAAGTTCTTATATTAGTCATGTGTTCAATGCAATTCTCATGTTCTTTAAGTCTCTCACTAAGATGCTTTAAATCTCTAAATCCATCATTTACTAATGCATTTTGTTTGCAATTAGATTTGAACAATTTACAACAAAAACAACATACTTTATCTATATGTTTATAGCAAATCAACCATTTTCTATCACTAATCTCTCCATTACTTAAATTTCTACAATAATAAGAATATGAAAAATGCCAAGAGGTATTGTCTAAAGGAAACACAAGATTTAATTCTCTTACAGGACCTTTTTAAACTAGGATGTCCTTTACTTTATTATCAAGATTATCCCAATTTATAAGATTATAAATAACTAATTTAGGGATTAGTTACTCATCTGCCCTTAAATTTTCTAAAGTAGATGCATTTGGTACATGATCATGCTCACTCAGATTACTAATATCCTTGTGAAGATGAATCTCATCACTAAAATTTTCTTTATGTTGTTCAAAGTTTCCTTCACCTAATTCCTCATGATTCTCACTTAAGGAGCCTACTATTTTGATAAATTTATTAATTGCTCCTTTTTGGGATTCTATTAGGTGTTCTACTTGTTTTCTTTTTTTCCCCCCTATTTCACTTCTAGACAAATGCTTTTTAAGCAACATAAGATAAACCAAGTATAACATAATTGGATTAGAAAAAGAACAAAAGCACCTGTATGGAACTAGAAGAAGTATGCAGGGACAACAAAACACCAATAACTTCACAATATATCACAAAGATATATCAATGGTATTATATCTGTGATAGAGGAAAAATAGAGAGCAAAATTTAATATCCTATATTAAAAATGAAAAAAGAAAGAGAATTTTTATGATAGAGAAATATTAATTTCTAAAAATACAAGAAATTAACATACTTAGGAGAAAATATAGTAAATTATATTCTAATTTATTAACTATTTTAAGGGGCGATTAGTTCATATGGGAAAATAGTAGTAAGAATGATAATAAATATATTAAGGAATGAGAATGAATATAATCATTATAATTACGATGGTTGGTTAAGAGGAATGAATGATTACAATTACAATTGATAGTGGTTAGTTTGTTAAAAATATTGAGAAATAAAAATTTATTATATTTTAACTACTTATATTGTAATTAATTACACTAATTAATATATTATATTTTAATTAATCATTTAATTATATTTTAGTTAATCAATAAATTATATTTTAATTAATCAATCAATTAATTATATTTTAATTAATCAATTAATTAGTTTTAATTAATTAATTAATTATAATTACTTTTAATTAAAAAATTAAAAAAGAAAAAGAAAATATAAGTGTCATAGGTGTGACAGTCTATTAATTAAGGAATGAAGGTTATTGCTCTCAGATGTGGGGGATATGGAGTAATACCAAAAAGTTAAATAACAAAAAAATATTCATTCAATCAGAATAAATAACCAACCAACATTTTTCATTCCATATCCATATAATCATTTCCAATCCCCTTAGCCAAGCACCCCTAAGTTTGCTAAGCCAAATATTATCCTATTTTGCAAGTATGGAAATAATTGAATATTGTTTTGTCAAGCAACTAAATAAAGGTATAAATTATTAAATCAAATATTTGTAATAGTTTTTGAATTTAATTAACATTAGTGATTTTTTAATAAAAATTATTCTTTTATGGGAATTAAAATTTTTTTTGTGGGAATTAACATAATGGTAAATGTATTACATCATATCAACTATTAATGGTATTACTTAATTGTCAAATAATTTTATTATATTTTATTAAAATTTAAATTTTTTTAATAAAAACATTGGAATGAGACTTAACAATGAAAATCAGTAAAACGTTGGAATGACATATAATTGTTTTGTGGGAATGACATTTAATTGTTTTTGTAAGTAATTTTATCAAAGATGTGCGATGATAGAGTAAAGCGACATTAATGTTTACAGGAGGGAAATGAACTTATTCTCTACGTCAACAAAAACAAAACTCTTAACTCAAAAAAATTATTCTCTCTCTAAAACAAGGCGATGGAATTGATCCGTTCTAGGGCTATACAAGCACCTCTCCGTGGTGGCTCTAGAGCCTCACCTGCTCCTTCGAAACGAAGCTTTGCTTCCTTTTCTCATCACAATGACACTCGTAAATCCCCACCTTTCTCTCTCTAAATCTGACGTCTTTCACTCTCTCTCTTGCATATTGTCTGTGTCTGGTTCCTCTCTTTTGTCTCCCATTATCGGGCACTTTGCTTTCCTTCTTTTGTTAATATATTCTTGTTTCTGAAGTTTTGGTGGTTGTTGATTTTGACAAGAAAGGGAGAGGAAAAGTGAGAACGAAGGACACGACTCAGTCCCTTGTGTGTATTTGATGTGGTGTGGAGTTGATGTGGTGGATGTATTGGTTAGTTCGCAACCGTTTTGGTACCATTTTTAAGATATTAATCCTTTTAAATTAACCACTAAGAACCGAGCTGTTCAATTCTACAGGTTAGTGCTCTCTTCGTTTATGGTTATTTGTTGTATCTTTGAATGGAGTGCTATTTGATTTGATGTATCACACGTTTAATCTTATAGATTAATCTCATCTTAAATTTCTTGTTGTTTGATATTTCTATAATCTGACTCTATCTTCTTGTGAAGCTATGTTTAGTTTATTCTTGTTTCTAATATCTACTCTAATTAAAAGTTCTACTCGTTGTAAGTGAAAGAACTCAAAATCTATTTTTTGCTCTCATGCTTGCTTATTAAAGGTGATGTATTATTTAGAACATCCTCCAGTGGAGTTCACCATGTCGGGGTGCTTGAAGCATGGTTTGGAGAATATTGGTGGAATGGACGCTTCTTTGTTCTTCTTGTAAGAATACTTGTTATTTTTTCCAAGGAAGCGAGAGAGCTAACTATTAGAGCTTTGTTCTTCTTCTGTGTTTTGAGGCATGGATTTATGACGATTGGTTTTGATCATTTGGGTATAATTGCTGCTCTGCAGCTCTGGCTTTTAATATTTTCCTCGACAAAATCTATTGCTTCTATTTGTGCTCTCTGTTGTTATTCTCTGTTTTCTTATCTGCTGGGTACAACAGAGGTTGAATATCCCTTCTGTTGTTGTTACGATGAATTTGAAGCAAAAAAGGTAAATATCCTTTTCGTTCTCTTCCTTTTCAGTTAAGCATATAGGATGACTGGTTTGCGTACTAAATAGAGGTTTTTGGGTTTTTGTTTTTGCAGGACTCGTTTTGTTATCGAGTGTTTAGGGGGTTTTCACATTAAGAGATTATTCTACCTTTTCTTGTTCTTGAGAGATCTCATTTGATACCATATTGATTTCTTTTGCTGCTTCTGATGGTACACACCCACAGCACTTGACCTCCTTTATTTGCAACTTTAAATTTGTATATCCTTTTGGCGTGGTATAAACCGTCAAAGCATATCGCTTTCTTAGTTCATGAGTTCATCTATCTTATGAGGTTTGGTATATAGTATTTCCTTGTTGATTTCTATATGTGGTTCTTCTACATGACGGTGATGTTTGTCACATACAGCAACATTTAACACGGATCGTAGTACTTCTGCTGCATATACAATTTAATGCCTTATGTTGTTGGTTCTCTTGTACATCTTTTGTTGTTTAGTTTTCTAACACTGAGATTGACTCTTCCGACTTTTATTTGCAGATTCTTTGATATACATCTGCCTTATCAGTTTCTCTGACAGTTGTATTTCTTGTTATCACAGTAGGAATCACATTGTCAAGTTGATAAATGGAAGTATACCGATGCCCAGATTACTACCTAGCGTTATAGATTTGACGTCATTCCTGAGTCTCTGTATTTTATTATTTTGTCTATAAGAATTGTTAAGGTTGTAATTAAAATCTTGTATACGAAGAATATTCTTTTTGTTGGTATAATTTAATGATATCTTATTTCTTATATTCAATGTTTCAAATTATCAATTATTTTTGTATAATATTTTATACAATAAATTAATAACAAAAAATCTAAATATTATACACAATAATATGGATTAAAAATATCACAAATAATTATAATTAACATAGTGTAATATTTCGTTAAAATGTATATAAAAAATTTGATTACATTTTATAAAATGTACCTAAAAACATTTGGTTACGTGTTCAAAATGTAGGTAAAACTTTGGCTACGTTTCCAAAAACTTAACGAAAACTCTTTAGTTACGTTTTCAAAAAACTCAAAAAACGTAGGTAATAAGTATTGGCGACAATTTCTAAAAACGTCGCTAATAATTTTTATCTATGAAAATAAAGCATAGGAAAAACTATTAGCAATGATTAGAGAAAAACGTCGCCTATAGTTTTAAGCTATAAAAATTTGGTGACGTTTTTAGTGACAAATATAAATCGTCGTTAATAATTATTGGCGACGATTTTGGGACTTTTGGCTACGTTTTTTTTGGTAGCTAAATGTGCTTTTTATTGTAGTGTCGGATTAAGATTCTCAGCACAAGCTCTAGCTTTAATTGAGTCTAACTGAACTATAATATGTTAAATAAATATAAGATCATGTGAAACATCTATGATTGTAAGAGACACTTGGTTGGACCGGACAGACTGACATTGGCACTATAAGAAAACTGGTAAATGGTAAGGCTAAGTGGTATTGGATAACTAAAATGCTGAGATTGGGCTGAGTTGTACACATGGACCCAAGACGCTAGATTATTCAACAAGGACAAAGCGTAATTTGTGTTGCCGCTGTCAACTACTAATTATAAAGGTTCATAGAGTTTCAAAAGACAACGTATAGTGCAAATGCATTAATGGGCTAGCCTTAGGTCTACAACTCCATTGAAATTGAACCCAAGACCTTAAGTGAATCAGGCTGAACTTAACTTTGCTTGATTTGCCCCATTTAGCTTGTCATAAAGTAGTTCTTATGGGTTGTTTCTAGTCTTATTTCGGCTTTGTACACCAAAAGCTAGCTTAGGATTAGCTATAAACAAAAATTTCACAAACAAATTTAATGGGAGTAAAATTTTGTCATACGCTATATATACTATGCAAAAGTCCTACTGTTTTTTATTAAGCATAAATCAACTTTAAATAAAGAAAATAATGTCAATAAAATATGAGAGAAAAATAGCTAGCTTTTTTATTTACTCTTTTGCAAGACGACTGCATTCTGTTATACATGTATATATATACCGGACTGAAGATTTTATCTTTTAGGTATCTTCCAAACAAATCAATTTTATGTTGATTAACAAAGTTTTTCTCTTTTCATTATTTGAAATATTCTTTTTAATATGAATTAATACATTTCAAATGACTAACAAAAACTTTTGCCTCCTAACTTAATTCAGAGGAAATTTCGAAACAGAGAAGAAAGTTTCATTATTAACAAATTTACTCTTAGTCCTATGAATCAAGGCTCTAAGGAATGAGAATGTTTATGTCATTTTATCAATTTTGAATTATTTGATTAGTAATTTTAGGGTTTTGAAAAATAAATTTAAAGATAACGTACCCAATATACAAGACTTCTTACCTTGCGGAGGTTTGGAGAGAATCGTAATGTATGCAACCTTCTTTTTGTATTTTATAAATATTTCATTTTTGTAATTTGAACCTATATCCTTATGATCACAAGAGAATAATTTTAAAAGTTGTTCTAAGGTTAGAAAAATAAAAATCCCAAAGCTCCCAATCTCATTGCTTTCGGGATTCCATTGTCCTCTGTGTTGGTGAATATCACTTAACTGCAAGGTTCGATAATTCAATTCCCATCATTAAATTAAGGTTTGCAATTCGTCAAATTCACGTTAAAATAACTTCATAATAATAGTTATCTCCCTTTACAAAAACTTTCATAAATCCAATTATGTGAAACTATATATAGTCAAAGTCCATTTAGATCTTTATATATTCAGCATGCATTTTAATTCTTGGAAAATATAGAGAGTTTAATAATACATATCAATTAAGTAAAGGCTATATTCTTCCGCCAAAGGCAATATTACTACCAAGTTGAGTTAGATGTCTCTTATAAATTCTGCGGAAAGACTAGATGTATTAGCGTAGATATATTTTCTTTTTGCAAATTTTGGTCAAATTTGGAGGTTTTATATAACTTAAGCTTGTGAATATGATTGTTAATGGCGTGCCATTACTTACTACGTACATGTCTTTAAAATGACCTGCATGTATTATATTTTTTTTTCCTTTGATGTAAATATATATGCTTTTGTACTTACTACTACTCCTTATTCAAAATTGGGATCGATGTTGATAGTTTATTCATTAACACCAAGGAAAACAAGCTCAGTTACTTTGCTTATGATATGCTCGCAAGTTTTTTTTCCCCACTTCCCTTAATCCCATTACAGCATTGAAGCAATATTTTTGCCAAATTTGTTATTTCATATAAAATGGTTGTTAGTATAAAAATATTATATACTATCAAGCAAAATAACTGAGCTTGATAGTTTATAATCTTGTGGAAATGCTCTGATTTTATTTTAGAGGCTTCAATAATTTCTCCCTCCTTTTCACTCAAACCTAGCTACTTTAACACGCATAGATGTTTATGTGCTTTTATAGGTTTAGAACATACAATAGATGTGCATATAATGTTCATTTTTCCACTTAAAGAAATCATTTCCTTTGAAAAGTTAAATTGCTTGTCTTGAGATTATGTCCAATTCTTTATATCGCTTATAAATTTTAGAAGTTGTTATATTCTGTGTAATCTATAAGTGTTGTGCAGAATATTAGATATGAGGCGAGAACGGAAACCAATGTCCTTCGAAATGGTTTAATTTTCCTTCTTTCCTTTTCTTAAATCAATTCTAGATGTCATTCCACTGGCTACAAACTCTTAACACAGTGGATATCGAGGCTGAAAATGGTAAAAAAAGTACGTATACATATCTTATATAAGAATAATATTGTTCTTTTGGGTATTCTTATCAGCTAAAATACACTCCACATGCATATTAATAATTATAAGTCAATGATCACATTATTTCACTCTCAATAAACATATTTATTTTCTGGTGAGTTTATTATTTGATTTCCTCCATGGATTTCCTAAAAGTGAACGTAAATGAAGTTTGTGATAATTTCAAGCTCGTGTCTTTTGAGGTTTGATTTTTTGAAGTTGTAGTATTGTTAGAATTTGGCTTCTTAACTTTAAAACTGAAAAGTTTGATCTTTCATAAGATGCAGGTTTATTTGTGCTTTCTTGAAAACGGAAAGGAGAACTACTTGTTTAGCTTCGTTAATGGAGGATTATGAAACTTTTTGAGAAAAATTATGGCGTTGTTTGTATGCATTTTTTATTGTAAGCTAGCTTTATATAACAACAACTATTAAAGTCTTAACTGAACTTGTTCGTCTAAGTTGTCATCTGTTTTAGGTTATTTTCATGAATTAAGTGATTGTTCGAACAAATTAGGGGAAAAATATTGTAACAAACTCCTTATTTTGCCTTACAATACCAAGATTTCTTTTCAAATTAATATGAAGATATGTCTTGTGTAACTTTTAGGTGCCATGTTTAAGGTAGAAAAAGATGATGATACTTGTAGATCTTACTATATGTTTTTGTGTATAGGCTTAGGATTGTGTTATTGTTAATGTTTGTATGTATTCTACGTGTTTGTTTGGTTTAGAGCAATAATTCGATCTTAATTTTATATTTCAAGAGGTGTTTGATATGTTTATGAGTGTATGGAAAGAAGAATGTGAAGGAAAGAGAAGATCTTGGTGCATGGAGGATGGTCATGATCATACACAAGGGAAAAAAATCATGATAGGTGTGTAGACAACAATTCTAGCGAATTTCAACTTTTACAGCTAGCGAGATTTTTTTGATCTTTTGATATTTTGGGACTATTTTTGGTAGGGACGGCAAAAGTTGACTGGGCCACGGGCGGCCATGGGCCAACTCTGTTATTTCCAAAACAACACCGTTTTGTCCAAAACAATGTCGTTTTGAAAATTTTTACCTTAAAAGGCCGACCCATCCTTAGCTTGTCAGGCCATAGCCTTAGCCACAAACCGGTCAACCAGTGGATAGGCCAGGCTATGGGCCGACCCATCATGGCCTGCCAAGCCATGGGCTACCATTGACATTCCTAATTTTTTGGAACCAAATTAAGTGGAGAAACCCTAGAAGTCTCAAGAACTATTTAAGAAAAAAAAAAGCAGCAACCACAAATCAAAGTTGAATCAAAGTGGAGAGATCAAGAAAAGCTTCAAGAAATTCTAGCATTCCAGATCAAGAAGTCAAACATAGTATTTACTTTTTTCCTTTATTTCTTTCATTATCCTTGATGTGTAATTGGATTTATTTAATGTTAAACATGTCTGTGGATTTCTAAATCTAAATTAGGAATTATTTTGGAATCATTTCTGACTTTAAATTATTGTTAATTTCAATACATATTTGGATGTTTGTGATAATTGTTCCATATAAACTTGACAACAAATCGAGAGAGTAAGTTAACGTGATTACTGTTAGGTTGTACAATGAGAGTTGGCAATTTAATAAACCCATAATAATCAAATTAATGATTAATCGAAGAGAGGTATTGGTTGTGAAATTGATATTCTAATAGATTGCTTCAGATCTAATTAATTGAATAAGTTAGGAACAGTTTTGTGAATTGAGAGATTATAAACCTGTAAATTTTGAATTCAATTAAGGTTAATTGATTAGATCTTGAGAGAGAATAATCAAAACCTTAGGAAATCAAGGATCAAACATAAATTGAATCAACAAGATTAAAGTAAACAAAATAGGGAAAGAATAGTTCTTATATATTTAATCTTGATCAAAACTTGATTTTTATTGGCAGCTCACTTGTTATTTGTTTACTTGTTTTGTTTATTTAATTGTTATAATTTATGTTATTTAATTTCAATTCAAATAAATTTCTGAATAACTTAGACAAAATTAGATTCAAAATTTTTAGGTGTTTATAAATCTTTATGGGATGGATAACCTTTTATATTACAAGATATGATTTGTATACTTGCAGGTATTAAGTGTTTTATTAGAATTAAAACTTGCTCAATAAGTTTTTAGCATTATTTCTATGGATTTTTAGTGGCTTGTATGATTTGAATTCCTTTGATTTAAGGATTTAATAATTTTTCTTGTATGAGTATAGGTGCTTGAATAAAAATATAAAAATAAGAAAATAAGAAACAAAAAAGTTTACAAAGGAAGTCAAAGATACTAGACATCCCAAAGCAAGAATGAGAAATTTGAAGAGCTAAACACTAAGAAGCAATAGAAAGGAAGATAGCAGAGGAATTACTTCATGGGGCCAAATTGTAATGTCAATTATCTAGGAACTATATGACTGCTAGTGCAAGCGACACACGATCTGTTATAAGAGATAACAAACAACAACTGTCTTTGTTTTATAATAGTATGTGAATCTTCTAACAAAACTAAATAGGCATTGATAACTGGCATTTTGTGCATGTTAATTGTTTGTGTTTTATGTTCTTTTGATAGGCTTTTGTGATATTTTGCTTGTGTTTCTATGGTAATTCGTGTCTTTGTATGTTCTAGGTGATGAAATACCAAAGTGATGAGATTTGGAGTGAATTTAGCTAATCTGGAACTAGAGAGAATTTCAACATGACCATGTTGAAGGTGACGCAAAGCTGGCAGATTGCTACATACGAATTTTGAATTAATTACCTTGGGATTTGGGCCTCAATGACACAGCCCTTTTTGCTGACGAAGTCAAGTTGTCTTGTAACTCATGGAGCCTTATTTTGATATTTAATTGGGACCCACTTTGTTTATTAAAAAAAGAAAATCTAGACCATTATGAAAGGGCCCACTTTATTTAATGAAAGGAAGAAGGCCTAGACTCATGGGGAGATGGACGGCGACAGCACTTTTTAGAGGGACTTGGATACTTACTTTGGGAGGACGTATTTTACATTGAGAGAAAAAGACAATTTTTACATAAGCACTTAGGGAGAGAGACGTGTTTTGACAACTAGTGGAGGCTTGACTTGGGAAAGAAGATAACGCAAACTCACTTTTGGTAAGAAGAACGTGGTTTACAATCAGCTGGGGAGAAAAAGAGAGACAACGGTGAACTTGGAGATTTAGAAGAGAACGATGGCAGCAGCTCTTAGTGGGGAAAAAGACAGAACAACTCTTCTCTATAAAAACATTATCTTTTAATATTTTTATGTGTGGCTAATCTTTTGATCTAGACAATGTACTTTACGTTTGATATATGTAGTTCGTGAGACTCCTTTGATTTAATTGTTTTCGTTTATCTTTTATGTTTGTTTAATCTTCGTGCTTTAATTGATTTATTATTGTCGGGTTTGTTGATTAATTAGGCCTATTAATTGATTAACTTGGTAATAAATTGCCGAATAGATTAGTTAATCCGTGATTGCTGTCTATCGAAGTTGCGAATTAATTTAAATTAAGAAATTAATGAGATTAAATAATTTAGTCTAAATAGATTGCAGGTTTTCCGATTCTGTTGACTAAGATGAAGGTCCATTAGAGCCTATTGCTTCCATAGATTATATTTTGCGGAGCTTTACTGGAGAATAGTCTAATTGGTTAGGGTAATAATCTACGGAGCTTTACTCGGGGTTGTCAAATAATTACGAATGAATTGGTTGATATGTGCTGTTCACTGTCTGCTATAACTTTGTCCATAAGAATGAACGGAATTTATATTTTTGAGTCTATGATCGAATTACAGTATCAAACGGAGGAGTACCTTGGCTAGGCTTTTCTTTATATTGTTTTCAATCTTTATTTTTAATTTCTTTCTGCATGATTTCGTGTTCTAAAATTAATCATCCCCAAATCAACTCTTTTTATTTTTATTTATTTATTTTTATTTGATTTCACACAAATAAACAATTACTACATTGGTCTCTGTAGTTCGACCCTATTCACCACTTTACTCACTTAAGTGTTCTAGAGTAGGAATTTATTTTTGCTGGTTTGACACGCCATCAGGTATGCTGAAGATCATTAAAGTCAGAGATTACCTCATCATCGCTTTCACCTTCAGCTACCAAGCATATATTTGCTTGTTCTGATGATTCTGAGTTGGATTCAGATTCAGATGAATCCAGAGCTTCCCATGTTGCCATCATGCCTTTTTTGTTTCCTTGACTCTTCATTTGTTTTCTTTTGAGCAAGGGACATTTAGACTTGTAATGTCCTGGTTATTACACTCATAGCAGACGATAGAGCTTTTCTTATTCTTCGAATCGTCTTTGCTAATCATTTTTAAAGAGGAGTCTTTATTTCCCTTTGTTTTCTTTCCGTCTAATTTTTCTTGAAATAAAAGTTAGTTCGTCTTCATCTTCACTTGAATCTTGATCAGATTCACTGGCATCGTCATTCTTGATTTCTTCAATCTTTAATG
>JAOQMS010000001.1:10940317-10954698 GCA_027563885.1 Erythroxylum longipes | reverse complement strand
ACCTCTCTCAAAAGTCCACTTCACCCTTGGTTCTTAAGCTATATTTCGAAAATGCCCTCAATTTCTTCTCATGCATTTTTTCCATAAGCTATCATGCTTAAGTTAATAGAAAAATTTTCAGGGGGCCGACAATAAAACACTCGAAATCTATGTGTCCTAAGACACAAGATGAGAGGACTCACATGAGTATGATCCCATATGCTTCGGCAGTAAGATCAATCATATATGTTGTGTTATGTACAAGACTCAATATATTGTATTCTTTAAGTGTTACGAGCAGATAACAATCGGATGCTAGTGAGGGTCACTGGGTGGCTATCAAGAATATCCTAAAGTACTTAAGCAGGACTAAGGATGCATTCTTGATATATGGAAATAGAGATCTCATAGTGAGTGGGCATAAAGATGCCAGTTTTCAATCTGACCTGGATGACTCCAAATCCCAGTTAGGTTATGTTTTCACATTGAATGGTGGAGCAGTTAGTTGGAAGAGTTCCAAACAAGAGACGACTACAGATTTAACAACTAAGTCAGAGTAGAATGTAGCTGTGGATGCGAAAAAAGAAGTTGTTTGGATTAAGAAGTTCGTCATGTAACTTGGAGTGGTTCCTAGCATAGTAGACCCAATATTGTTCTACAGTGACAACAATGGGACTATTGCGTAAGCCAAAGAACTGAGGTCTCATTAGAGGTCCAATCACATACTCAGGAGATATCACTTGATTAGGGAGACAATTGATAGAGGTGATGTGAAGATAGAGAGAGTGCCCACAGATCAGAACATCACTAATCCTTGGACTAAGCCACTTCCTCAAGTAAAATTTGGTTCTTTGTACTCACCTATGGTATTAGATACAAAGGTGATTGGCTTTAGCTCAAGTGGGGGATTGTTAGAGTAGTGCTCTAAAGACAATCACTTTTGTACAAACTTTATTTTCATTAATAAAGCAAAAGGCATTTTTCATTGATTTGATATTCATTTATATATGAACTAATATTAATCATAAATCGAATTAATGAAGTCCATGATACAAAACATAGCATAAAGGAAATCATGACGAGATAATGATAATGAGATTCCTATCATATGTAATTATGTTAGTATCTAAATAATCCCTAGTCATAGGATTAATAAGACAGGAATATTTTAATCCAGACAGACTATCACATATTATACTCCTTAATTTGATCAAGCTGTGGATCTCATAAACTGTAAGCATGAGATGTTTAGAGTTAATATGTGGATGCTTACTACGGGTAGTAAGTACATCGGACAACTCGCTATTAGATTATCATATGGATGATCTATCGAATGTCAATGATTAATCTCATCATAGCAATGGTGAAAATATCTTTAGACTTGAGGTACTCAGGGATATCTTGGATACTAATCCTGTGTTTTGACATCATTCCTTGTTACCTCAAGATGAGGTTGCTCGTAGGGTCGTGATTAGGTACAGCTATTAGTATTCAAAGCTAATTGGGTAGCCGAAAAGGATTCACCACTCCTGATAGAAAGAGTTGATAGTCACGACCTCTTTTTAGGGTCATTACTCGTGAGTCTCTCACTAGAGCAATTATGTGTCATGAAGAGAGTCTTAGATGACACATAAAGTAATGAGAACCCAGGACATGAACTAACATCACTTGGACTAGATGTGACGTAGTCAACCTAGTGGGAGTTGACATATAGCCCATACTCTGAACCAAATGGGGTATAGTATGGTGAAAGGAAGAATTGCATGATAATTATCTATAGAAAGGTTCATAAGTTGGATAATTAACTATCAAAGAGTTTGTGTGTTAATTTGCTTATGTTCTGGAAAATAGGCATCATGAAACCCTTCATGATTTGCTTAAATTAAGAGTTAATTCACGTGCCTAAAATAGCAGGGAACCTAAGGGTCACACGCATAAAAGCTTGGATGAGAAACAAGTATGTATGGCCTATTTTGAGCAGGCCATGATCGTGCCTCATAGGGACACAATCGTGGCCGTAGGTGAGGCATGCCACAATCATGGCCAACAAGGCCACGATCACGACAGAAGCTGCAAAGTGACATATAATTGAGTTCTTCAATTAGATGCATAAGGTTTTTTCACTTCTTACACACATAAGTGATAGCTTAAGGGCTTTAGAAGAGTTCTAGAATGAGAGTGAAGTGTGTTGAGTCTTGTTCTTGCAATTCATGCAATTGTTACATGAATCAAAGTGTATGCAACAATATTCTTGACCTATCTTCCATCATCCTGAACATCGACTAGAACTCACCTAGTTTGGTGCTCAAATAACCCTTATACGTTGTTTCTTCTTACATTTTTATGTGTTCTTGGAGATCAAGGAAGGTTTTGGTGTTTGCAACAACCCAAAAAAGGAGAAGAAATAAGAAAGGAGGAGATACGCAAGGTAAAAAGTTTACATTTCATGTTCTTTTATACATATCTTTTCATGCATGTTAGATCTTGTGGATTTGGGGTTATCATGGTGTCGAAATCTTGATTTCAGCACTTCCGCTACATTTGCATGCATGGATGCATTCAACCATGGCTAACCTAACAATTCTTTAGTTCAATCTTGGCCTACACCCTAATTAAACACATTTCAATGATTTGTTGTTCTCAAACTTCTCCCAGAAACTATTAATCGTAATTAACGGTTAACCCGAGTTTTCCCTTAGATAATGTTTAGTCAAGATAGGGTAATTAATTAAACCTAACCATTGAATAACCTAGGATATGATCTTTAGATTCAATTAGGTAGTAGCATTACGAATTAGGAAAAACAATTAATCAAGGCAATAACCGCATACTATGCGTCATTTAACCTAGGTTACGTTATCCATAATGATTTCAAGCCATTAGTCGCTACAAATGAATTTCAACATAACAATTATAGATTACATTGAATTTTCTAGCAATAGGTTTGTAATATAATGATACAATTAACGCATTAAAATCATCTTTTCACAAAACCTAAATTCATACACATTGGATAACATAAACATTTTTTAAAGAGGGAAAGAAACAACAAAAACAATGGAAGGAATGCTTAACCAAGTTTTCGGCGTTAATTTTGCCTCTGAACTGGTGTCAAGACGTCTACCGTCCATGGGTTTCTCATATTTAAGAGGTTTGCCACTTTTTCTCATCTCTCCTAAAGCTCCTGAAGCTCTCCCAACCAAAAAAAACTTCTATCTTTTCCATAAACCACTCTCTTGTCACATGTCTACTTATATTAAAAACTAGGGTTTCGAACAACATATGTGTGAAAGTCACGGCCATGGCATGTTGAATCATGGGCATGAATTTATGTTATGGGTGTCTCTACTTGAGCCATGCCCATGTAAGGTGAGTCATACCCATCCTTAGTCACACCCATGACACTTTATGTTATGGTCCTGATTTGCATTCTCCTGACTTCA
Source organism: Erythroxylum longipes (assembly GCA_027563885.1). Lineage (NCBI taxonomy): Eukaryota > Viridiplantae > Streptophyta > Magnoliopsida > Malpighiales > Erythroxylaceae > Erythroxylum > Erythroxylum longipes. Next base: position 10,951,276 of record JAOQMS010000001.1, on the reverse strand, counting down.
CTTGATTTTTTACAATTTATACTCTTCATTTTTCATGAATTTTCTTATCTCCACTTGCTCTAATCCTTATTTTTGTTCCATGGAGACAAGTGAGTGTGAATCCTAAAAAGATGATTGAAAGATTGTTCTTTTAACTCACTTTAGCTCTTTCTCTTCTGAGTTGCACCTAAAACCAAATATGAACTCAAGCGAATGTCTTAAGAATTTTCATATCATTAATCACTAAGTGTCACGGAATAAATGTATAAAAAATTAAGCACATATCATGTATGTAGAGTGAATGTCTCTATCGCCACTCTCCTCCCTAGCTATTTATAGTATGACTCTAGGTTTAGGGTTTCAGGCCGTCACCGCTTCACGATGGTTGTAAGTTTAGTCATCACTATGAGTAACTTGTCACGGTGGTGATATGCTTAGTCACCATCGTGACTACACTTGTCACGGTGGTGATAAGTTAGTCACCACTTTAACAAGCTTTGTCACAGTGATGACACCTTTAGTCACCACCTTTATTTGTTTTTTCTTTTCCTTTCATGCAAAATTTAGGTCAACTTTCCCTTCAACCTTCATACAAAATTTACAAAATAATCTGATTAGAATTGAGGCAATATTCACACCATTTGCACTCAATTTATCTCACATTTGGATCAAAACACAAGGATTTGTAACTAAAATCAAGATATAAAGGCAATTAAAAGCAATAGAAACTAGATACAGTGGAAATCACTCACGCTTATTGCATTAATCCCTAGAAAATCATATGAAGATCAAAAGAGAGTTAAAAGGGAGAGTTACACAAAAAGAGATAGTGAAGTTAAGATAAGTAAAAGAAAATTAATTTAAAGTGAAAAGACAGGAGTGGTTGAACTCGAAAGGAGAGAAAAAGAAGTAACTTTGAGTGGAGAGAAAAAAAAAGAGAAGATCAAGAGTATGGTGAGAGAGAAACTAGGAAGTATGCAAGCTTTTATGCAAAAAAGAGTCATGTTAAGAGGCTGTGTTTTCAAAGAAGTCAATTATTGTAATATTGTACAACGAGGCTTATTTTAATACTAACAAACTTAAAATTTCTTTACCTATTTTCTTTGTTTCTTTATTGAGGAAATTTGAGGACATGATGTTCCTAGTGGATTGCCAACTAATAGGGGAATAAAACAACAAATTGATCTTGTTCTCGGTGCTTTAATTCCAAACCTACTATCTTATAGAAGTAATCCTGAGGAGACAAAGAAGCTTTAAAGGCAAGTTGAGGAGTTGATGGAAAAAGGGTATGTAGCTGAGAGCATGAGTCCATATACATTGCTAATACTTCTTATGCCTAAAAAGAATGGATCTTAAAGGATGTGTGTTAATTATAGAGCTATGAATAACATAATGGTAAAGTATAGAAATCTTATCCCTAAACTTGATGGATGAATTACACAAAGCACATGTTTTTAGTGAGATTGATTTGAAAAGTGGTTATTATCAAATTAGGATGAGAGAAGGTGATGAATTAAAAATGCCTTTATGACTAATTATGTTTGATATGAATGGCTTCTAATGTCATTTGGTCTTACTAATGCACCAAGTAATTTTATAAGGTTATTAAATGGTATATTGCATGCATTCATAGGCAAATTTGTTATGATCTATTTTGATGATGTCTTAATTTATAGTTAGAATATGAATGATCATTTAGAAAGCTTAATATTTGTTTTAAATGTTTTGACAAAAGATAAGCTTTATGCCAATCTTAAAAAATGTTCTTTTTGTATGGGTAGGATTATTTTTTTTGGTATTTTTATAAATGGGGCAGTTTTTAGGGTTGATGAAGAAAAGGTAATGGCCATCCAAGAATGGCCAACACCTAAGTTTATCACAGAGGTAAGAATTTTCTATGGGTTGGCTAGCTTTTATAGGCATTTTTAAAAAGATTTTAGCACCATTGTAGCACCACTCACTGAAATTATAAGGAAAACTATTAGGTTTAAGTAGGTTAGTGATCATGACCATACATTCAATTTGAATAAAAATATCTTATGTTCAAAACCTTGTTTAACATTGCATAACTTTTCAAGAAATTTTGAGATTGACTATGATGCCTCAGGAATAGGTATTGGAGCTGTTTTGATGAAGGAAAAGCATCCAATTGCCTACTTTAGTGAAAAACTCAATGGGAAGCTTTATGTAATAGTTAGTTTCCAAAACTACTGAGAGTTAGAGTATTAGATTACTTAGTCATATGGATCACATCATATTATAATGAATTTGGTCCATTTAGGATATGATTTTAGGATTTCATTCACATTCATAATATGAGTATACACACATGAATTTTTATTTAGAAAAACTACACTCAATTGACATGTTCCCGGTATGAAAGTTTTTAAATAATTATGACATGACTGTGTATTTCTAATGTCTTGTATTTTTATTTACCAATAAAAATAATTGTTGGATTACAATTAGTAATTTGGAGTTATTTGTCACAATTTGAAGATTGATGGATTAAAATGTACATTTAGACTAGGAAAATTTTCAAGTAACAAGACAGGTTGACATGTGTAAATATAGGATGACTAAGCCTATAAATTAAGTGACAAGTGGCCTAGGAACTAAGTGACATTTGGCAGCCTAAAGAGAGGACATGTAGTTGGCCTAGACACTTGACAAGTGTCCTTAAACTCATCCTCCACTCACACCACATGAAACACACATAGCAGAGTCTCTTCACTTGTTGTTTTCTACTGAAACTCTCTCCTTCTTCTTCCTCTCACTATTGAAACTTACTTCTCCCTCACATCTTTCTGTTTCTACCTAAATTCTTTTCAATTTCCACAACAAAATCTATGCAAAAATCCTTCATAAAGAGAGTTATAGAAGCAAAACATTGATGTAATTGCTATTATCTTCTTGTCTTTGCTAAAACCATCCTACTCCAACTTTGTTCCTGAGATGATCTTGTATGCATGTGAGGCAAAGCAAGCTTGACACATTAAGGTGGCATTTGAGCTGAAAAAGTAAGTGAAATACTGAACTATTGTGGTATGTGTTAGTAGAAATTATGATGAATGATTAGGGATAGATTGAATATGGTATTGGTGTTGACATAGTGTTAGAAAATGATGAATGAAAGGGGTACCTTCTGTTTTGTTTTTGGATGAATGAAAACGGTAGTTTATATGTTGTTATATGGATGATTTAAGTTTGGATTTGAAGTATAATTGATGAAGAATTCATACTAAAGATAGGTGCTACTAAGGTGTTTTAAAATCTGGAAAAGGCAGGACTGCATGTATGATGGTATAAAGTGAATAATAATGAGGCAAATTGTAACAAACCACTTCCATAGTGCATATGCTCGAATATCCAAGTGATACCTTAAATAATTTAATGTGATTATTCCAATGTGCCATTCTTATAAGGTATGTTCTCGAATATCTACAAGAATGGCACGTTGGAATAATCCTATTAAATTATTTAAGGCATCACACATTTCACAAGAATTTAAAATGATTAAATCTACCCATAACATTCACAAACATAAAATTACATTGTGTCATTACCATTCATAATCCATGTATATACATTACATAACATTTGAGAGTTCACTACTCCATACAAAATGTACAATATGAAATGCAATGCTAACTGAAAACATTCTAACTAGACTCCTCAAATATCAGTTGACCAGACCTCTGAGCCATTCTTATTCCCAAAATGACAGTACTAGAATTCTACTAGATTGACTTAGAAGCTAGAACTCCCTTGTACCTAAAAATCAATGTTGCAATTTTGATGAGTTTGCAAACTCAGTGAGGGAACCATCATCGATGTGCTCATCCAAGTAAGAATATAAACATCACAAGTGTACAACTAAGTTCAACAAATATATCACCTCATTCAATATCAAATCCTACATCACATTTTATTTTTATTGTATTTCAATAAGTACAACATGTTTACAAACATTTAATATCACCATTTTTGAACAATCCAATAATTCATCTTAATCATTTATATGATACATGTAAAGTTATAAATATGGAAATTCATATGTGACTCCATTTATATTGTACTTTATTATGACCGAGCGACTATTTACTGTCTCATATCCATTGTGGATACCGGGCTCATTTCATTTACTGTCCCGTATCCATTGTGGATACCGGGCTCATTATTAACTAAGCTTGTGGCTTTTGTGCACAATTCCTGAACTTAAAGCTCTTTTTCACATTGGTCTCTCCGGTCTCAACTCCTTTATCCAATCATGCATATCAATGTAATGGAATGCATTAATTCACATAATATGTTATCAATACTTTTCATTCAATATGTCCATGCCAATTTATCACATTCTTCGGACCTAAGTCTGACATTCAACATTCATTTGAGTTCACATTCTATATTACACATATAATTTGAAAACACTTCCACATGCAGTCCCAAGTATCAAACTCCTCGGACCAACAATGTCCGAAATCATAGCAATCATATAAGAACTGTTCAATAACTGAAAGTTAACAAAAAACAATTCAATCACAGCGAGAAACATCTAGGTTAACTCACAGTATGATCTAGAAAAGTTATTGCCTTGATGATCCGGCAATGTCTGGATGTTGGCGATCAACTTATGCATCTATAGTAATGTAATACATATATAGTTCACAAATCACTAACTTGTTTAATCATGAATATTCAGCCATACATATGTATAAGTGTCATGTTCAATGTATACTCAATTGACTTTTCGGGTATGTATTCTTATACATAAATCTCGACTATTCAATTTGTGCTTATACACTCTAAGACCATTCAAACATTATATTTTGTATACTACCATTTTGTAATCAGGTTTGTACTTTTAAGTTAGCTTGATTCACTCCAAATTCATCAACCATACTTTACACTTATCCTTGAACACTTTTATGATCAAAATGCCTCTTATAACACACACACAATTGTTACTTTAAATATAGAATTTCAGCAAGCTAGATCTATATATTCACCAAACTTTTTCAGTAATATATATTCATAAATTTTCCTAATTCTCATTCTTAATTACCCAATGTTCCTCAATGCTCATTCATCCAAACCTTATACACATTACTCATGTCCTTAAGATCATATTTGCTTTAAAAGAACTGATTTATTCCTTTAACAAGTTATAATTTCCAGAGTTGAACTCAATCACATCAAAACAGTTCATTCTTTAGGTTATGACATCAATTAACTATATAAACTTATCAAGCTCTTAACCAATTAATCAAGAAACAATATAGTATCATTAATAAACTTAATCAAGTCCAAATATACCAATTTAGAGTGAAATTTCTCAGCTGGTTCAACATGTATACAAGGCTGAAATTAAAATTTCAGAATTCGTCAACAACATCACTAATGTGTGTAACTTTACTACCTTCAAGGTTACTTATGTCCTTTAAGGTTACACTAAGGCTTACAAAATTCTACTCACTTATGTCATTAACAGTCATTTTTTACAAACACATCTACAGCTCTAATTTTCCAGATTCAAGAACACTTCAATAACACCTATCTTTACCATGAATCCACCTCCATTTATACTTCAAATCTCAAGCTAAATCATCCATTAACAGTCTATAACCAACTATTTTCATGCATCAATAAAAAACATAAAATTAACCAATTCATCCATCACATTCTAGCACAACATCATCATTAATGCCACATGCATTACATCCCAATTCAGTCATCATAAAATTTCTATTTTAGCAAGCCACAAAGATTAGAATTTCACTTACTTATTTAGCTTAAGTTCCACCTTAATGATTAAACTACTCAGCTCTTTATGTGTGCAAAATCATCCAAGTACAAGATGGAAGTAAAACGATTTCAGAAAAGGCAAAATGATGATAGCAGATTATAGTTATCTTTGAGCAAATTTTTTTATAGATCTTGAAGTGACTATGAACGAAATTGAAGCAAAATTCAGAAGCTATGAGGGTGTGTGAGTGTTTCGGTGGTTAGAGTAATGGAAAGAAGAAGAATGAACACAACAGAAACTATCCCTACAGTAGCTTCACTCATTAGCTGCTAGGTGTCACTACTATATAATGGCATTTGTCACCCATGTATGTAAGTCACCTGTTCTCTTCATAAGCTGCGATTTGTCATAATTATGCACTGCCATTTGTCACTTAATCACTACTGCCATTTGTCACTCAATCATTACTGCCATTTGTCACTTAATTTTCTATGCCAAATGTCTCTCATTTTATAGGCTTAATCATCATAAATTTTCATGTGTCAACTTATGTTGCCACTTGACATTTTTCCTAGACTAAATGTACATTTTAATTCATCAATTTTCCAATTGTAACAATTAATTCCAAATTTACTACTTGTAATTCATCAAACCAAAATTCAAGGAATAAGCAATACAGAATCAAATCATAATCATTTTAAACCTTTCATACTCCAAAATATGTCAACTGAGTGCAATTTTCCTAAATCAACATTTGTATGCACACATATCCTCATGTTATGCATATGAATGAAATCATATTCCAAATGTACCAATTCTTTCTAATATAATGCAATTCATGTGACTATCACTCTAATCCTCAATAGGTTAGGAAACTAACTATTACACAAATGCGTAGATTTTTTAGAGATTTAATGTAACCAATATGGAAGTTATACTAGTATGAAATGAAGTAGCTTTATAGGACATGAATTCTGGAAAAAATTCAATTGGTAGAGATGTCTCTAAGTATGTGACATTTATGGAGAATTGAGGAAGAAAGATAGTGCATAATCGTGGCACCCAGTGCATAATCGTGGCCTTATACATGAGCTTTTGTCACAATCCCAGTAAGGTCCCCCACGATTGTGGGCCTAGTTCTAGATTTTTAATTTCTATTTTGTGTACATGTTGAACTAGTTGAGGAAAGTCACTCTAAATTGGTGTATTTGGTCTCGATTAATGCTTAGAATGAAACTATATTGTTGCTTGATTAATTGGTTAAATATATTTACAAGTTTAGGTTGTTAACTGATGTCATAACTTATAGAATCTACTGTTTTGGTGTCAATGTAACCAAATCTGGAAATTATGATGTGATGAAGGAATAAAGGTATTCTTATGAATGTAACCATGATCTTAAGGATATGAGTAATGTGTATTAGGCATGAATGAATGAGCATTGATGAACATAAGGTAATTGTGAATGAGAATTGGGTAATTGTATGAATATATATATTGCTAGAAAAGTTTGATGAATGTATGATTGATGAATTTAAAGTAAATCAAGATTACTTAAGGTATAAACCTGATTGAAAACTAGTTGTATAGAAGCTATAATGTTTGAATGGTCAAGATATTTATATAAGAATACATACCCGGAAAGTCATTTGAGCATGCATTGAAACATGACACATATACATATGCATGATTATATATTCATATGATTAAACAAATTAGTGATTTGTGAACTATGTGTGTATTGCATGATGATAGACACATAAGGTGATTGTCAACATATAGACATTATCGGAGCATCAAGGTAGTAGCTTTTCTGGAGCACATTGTGAGTTAACTTAGGTGTGTAAACTCATTTATATGTGTTTCTATATGAATTGTATGTTAATATGGAATGTGTGCACAACTAATTGATAAATGTCGGACTTAAATCCGAGGAGTTTGATATATGTGGCATGAGTACAAAGAAATGAAAACATAGCATATGAAATGATGCATCTCATCACATTGAAATGCATGATCAGATAAAAGAGTTGTGACCAGAGTGACCGATATGGGAAAAAAGGTTTGAGCTCAAGATCATGAGAAAGAGCCTCAGGCTTAGATGACATAGACTAGTTATCCACAATGGATACAGGCAAAAAATGATCTCAATGTCCACAACAGATACGGGACAGTAAATTGGGTTGATAGGCACTTGGTCACAATAAAACAAAAATGAAAATGGAAACACATGTGCATTTGTATATACATCCCTATATGTATCAAATAATTGAATTAAAATGTAATATTGAATTGTTTTGAAATAGTGAATTATAGTTGAAGTTAATGGATGATGTGTTGTGATATGTAATGCTAGTTTACATGATATGCTTGTGGAACTAAGATAAACTTTGATATACTTATTTTAGTGATCTAACTTGAGTGAATACATCGATGATGGTTCACTCACTGAGTTCACAAACTTATCAAAATTGCAACGTTATTTTTCAAGTTCAAGGGAGTTTTAGCGACTAAGGTGATATAGTAAAAGTCTAGTACTTTCATTTTAGGTACAATAATGGCTCGAAGGTGTGATCAGTTGAATCTGAGAAGTCTAGTTAGATTCTTATGTATTAGCGTCCCATTTCAAGCTATATTTTTGGTACTGACATTGAACTCAAACAAATGTTGTGTAATGTATATGTGGATTGTGAATTGTAATGACATGTGACTTTTACGTTTGTGAATCAAATGGGAGAATTGAACATTTAGAATGCTTATGATATGTTTGATGCCTTTAATGAGTTAGTTTGATTGTCCTAATGTACCATTTTTATAAAGTATGTTTTCGAATATCCTCTGGTATGTTCGAGCATGTGCTCTATAGGAGTGGTATGTTACAGTTTTGGTGTCAGAGCATGGGTTGGCATCCTTAGGGACATATATGAGCATTTCAATATAACATATAGAAAGAGACCCATGTAGTGATCATTATTATTGTTTATTATAGATCATCTGCTATAGGAGACCGTGTCATAGAATCAGCTGATCTTGAGTCAATAGGAGCCAATAGAGAGTCCCCTATATCGCAGTCTAAAAAATGCTTTAGAGAGTTTCTGAGAGGAGAGAAATGAGGTATGACAAACTTAGGGAGCAGGGGGTTGTAGACTTTTATGGAAGTACAGACCCTGCTGACTCAGAGGGTTGGCTGGAGAGAACTAAGAGGGTATTTGATCAAATGGACTGTGGGTCTGATGAGAGGTTCAACTACGCAGTCTCATTACTCCAAGGTCCAGCCTATCAGTGGTGGAAGATAGTTCCAGGTAGTCCAACCTTACAAACTAACATAGGGGGTACTTCCTGAAGGTCTTTAAGGATAATTATATGCTAAAGATTTATTTGGATAGAATAATAAAGGAATTCCTCGATTTGAAACAGGGAAAACTCACGGTAGCTAAGTATGAGGTACGGTTCAATGAACTATTTAGTTATGTTACTACTCTAATCCCAACTGAGGAAGATAAGAGTAGGCGGTTTGAGGATGGATTGAATATGGAGATCAGGACAAGGTAGGTTATTACAAATCTGAATAGTTGTACTGAGCTACTTGCTGCTTCAATTTGAGTTAAACAGTTACTGAAGGATGAATAAGGAGAGTATAGACAGGAGTTTAGGCTTAAGAGGTATGATAGGTTTCAAGCTGACTCTGGTAAGAAATTTAATAAACTCTAGAATAGATCAGTGCGATCACATTCAAGATCGAGGCAGTAAGGGTTTAAATCTAGAGGCAGTTTTGTTCATTCTAGTGGTCGTAAAGGTCAGGCATTTGGACGACATACTTATAGTAGACAAAAATAATAGATTCCTAGTTATGAATACTATGGAAAAGTACATGGCGGAGTATGTAGGATAGTATTGAGAGCTAGTTTGCGTTAAGAAGAAGGATGGGACCTTGAGAATGTGCATTGATTATAGGTAATTAAATCAGGTGAAAGTGAAGAATAAATATCCCTTACCAAGAATAGATGATCTACTCGATCAGTTATAGGGAGCTTAGGTGTTTACTAAACTAGATTTGAGGTCAAGGTATTACCAATTGAAAATAGCATAAGCTGATGTACCAAAAAGTGTGTTCAGAACCAGATATGGACACTTTGAATTTTTAGTGATGCCTTTTGGATTGATGAATGCTCCAGTGGCCTTTATGTCATTGATGAATAAAGTATTCCATCCTTACTTAGATCACTTTGTTATTGTATTCATAGACAATATCTTGGTATACTCGAGGAGTAGAGAGGAACATTATGAGCATTTGAGGTTAATTTTACAGATAATGAGAGAGAAGATATTGTATGCCAAGTTTAGTAAGTGTGAATTCTGGCTTGATCAGATGGTGTTCTTAGGTCATATAGTGTTGGACAAGGTATACAGCTAGACCCAAAGAAAGTTGAGGCCATAATGAAATGGGAAGCACCTAGAAATGTATCAGAGAATGGAGTTTCCATGGGCTAGCAGGTTATTTCAGGAGGTTTGTTGAGGGGTTCTTATTGATCAAAGCCCTTGACAAAGCTTTTGAGGAAGAACGTACCTTTTCGATGGACTGATGAATGTCAAAGGAGCTTTGATGAGTTAAAACATCGACTAACTACAACACTGATGTTGGTTATACTAACTGGATTTGGAGGATATATTACATACAGTGATGTTTCACATCAGGGGTTAGGGTATGTTTTAATGTAGTATGGTGGAGTGATTGCTTATGCGTCGAGACGTTTAAGGCCTCATGAGTTCAATTATCCAGTTCATAATTTGGAGCTTATTGCAGTGAAATTTGCTTTGAAAATTTGGAGACATTATTTATATGATGAAACGTTTCAGATTTTTATGGATCATCTAAGTTTGAGATATTTTTTGAGTCAAAAGGAAGTTAATATGAGACAAAGGAGGTGGACTGAGTTGCTAATTTCATGATAGATTATCATCTAGGTAAGGCTGATGTTGTAGCTGATGCATTAGGTAGGAAATCTAATAGCAGTGTAGCGCCCCCTTACCGCAGGGTACACACTAGGATGCCCAGAGATCATTCCGGTATATATCCTACGATAAGAGTAAGCTACTTCCGATCGCTAAATTCACTTCACAAGGAATCATATCATTACTCACTTATAAGCATCACACAAAAAATCACAATATTTTTAAAACCAACTTTTTCCTCATTTCATTTCACAAAATCAAAAGTCTACATTGTATCTCTC
>JAOQMS010000001.1:10922383-10933999 GCA_027563885.1 Erythroxylum longipes | reverse complement strand
TTACCGTCGGTAAAAGGCGACGGAAGTTGTGTCGTCGGTAATATTCCGACGCTAATTCGCAATTTCCTTGTAGTGAAATAGATGTTTTTGATTGTGTTATTGATTTGAAATATACTTGCTTATAACGTGTTCGACAAAAGTCCTGATTGTGTTTGGAGTTTGTTCTTTACATTTGAATGTTTATTTTTTGTTACAAATTAAAATTTTGTATCGTTTTATTTGTTCACTTCTGGAGAATAATGATTCCTTTTATTTGAATGTCGTGGTAGAAGATGATGATACTTCAATTTTGATGGTTTTTTTATTTATTTGTAAGGATTCATTAATGGTTTCTTACTTTGAAACAATTTTTTATGGTTCCTATTAATGTCAGTTTAATATGTTAAAAATCTATTAATTTATAACAAAAATGAACATTTTATCATGATACCAAATCATATGTAAAAGAGTTGATCATCTGATTATAAAGAATTAAGAAGTAAGTTTAAAAAAATTTATGGTACCATAAAGAAGAAAATTGTTTAATGATTTATGATGTTTAATAAAATACAAATATAAACACACTAACAACTCTCAATTCAAAGCCTTCTCGGTTTTTACTTTTAGCTTTTGAAATTATTCTCACTTACAAGCTCTAGCTATAAGGATTATCATTGTTCCTTTTAATAGCTTAAAATGGATCATCCCTTTTGTTGTAATTTACAATGCCTTTTAAAAAAATCTTTCATTCCTCATGAGTCATATATAGCAATATGAATGTACTGGCCTTTTTAGCCTTTTAATTAATCATATTGTATTATATTAAATACAAATTTGTTTTTACGCATGCTATAATCTAAGTTTTAGGTTGTTGATAACCCACCAACCTTGTTGTTCTTCTTTGTACTCTACGGTTGTTCGTCCATCCAGGTAAGTCGTCCAACTAATATCCACATATGTTTTGATTTAATAGTACGTGAATTTTGTCTCAAGTATTGTGTGATTGTAATTAAGAACTAAGTTTTATATTGTGGTTTGCAATATTCTTAAAAACATAGGATGGTAAATAGGCTAAAAATCAATGATGCAGCTATGATGAGGCTTATCAGTTAAAAATTCCATGAGCCTAGTAGTGATAGCAAGAAGTCCCTTTCTTAATTTACAGGTGTAAACAACGCCACGTACCTTAGAGTTTCTTTTCTTACAAACTTTATTTGTATAAAGTTCAACTAAGATGTGTTATGGTTTTGTCTTAATGCAAATGATATGTTGGTTTTGTGTAATGGTTTGCAATAATCTTAGAAACATTGGATGGTATATAGGCTAGAAACTGGTAATGTAGCTCCGATGAGGCTTATCGGTGAAAATTTTCACAAGCCTAAGAACGACAGCGAGAATTTCCTTTCTCGATTCACAGGTGTAAACAAGGTCACGTACCTTAATTAATTATAACTTTTATTATGTAAAATTGAACGAGAAATGCATTTAATAAGTAAATTTTCTTCTTTTATTGTATAACTACATGGATAAAAGTTGTATGTCTCATCAGAAACGGTCAACTGAATACATAGAAGGAGTTAAAAGTTTCATGCAATTTGTACAACATCAAATAGATGATGAATGTCGTATTCGTTGCCTTAGCATTGATTGCTTTAATGTCGACATTCAACATCAAGATGTGCTATATAATCACTTGCTAATCTAAGGCATAGATAAATTCTATGGTCCATAGCCTTATCATTGTGAATGTAAGGAAGCAAGTTGTAGTAGAAGTGGCGATACAAGTTATGATGGTAGTAACAATAATGATTTAAATGATTGTGATGTTAGTGATGATGGTGATGATGGGATTAACGAGATGTTTGAAAATTATGGGAATTATATGGAGACTATGAATGAAACATGTATGCCTAACGTAATTAGTAGTATTACAGAAGATAATTTTGAGAAGTTATTGAAAGTTGCTCAAGAAGAATTATATCCAAGGTGTTCAAATTTCTCACAACTATCATCATTATTGACTTCATAAATACTACGAGTCTTTCCTTCAGATGAGGAGGTAAGGAGACATGTTCTAGAACAGGTGACTCTAGAAAATTGGATTGAAATGTGTGATCATTAGGCCTTTGCGAAGGTTAAGGTCTCTTTACATTTCCTTCCATTAATTTTGTTTTTGCATTTAATAAGTATTTCTTCTCTTTATTTAGTAAAAGTGTACGAAAGCCAAGGTTAATAGAGCAAAAATGAAAACTCGTCACAACACCGACTCCAAATCATTTGTTGTCATACGATAAGAACTTGTAAGTGTAATGTTTAGAAGTTATTATTTTATTAGTTAATACAATATAATCTATTATGTTTCAATTCTTTTAGTTCATATAATAGAGTCAGACTCAACTATATGGACAAGAGTATGATAGGATTACACTTTACAAACTAACACGCTACAACAAAAGTGAAGGTTGGACGTTTGAAGAGGCACAAAATAATTATGTAAGTATAAAATTTTAATTTTAGAGTTTATTTATTTATGTAATACTAAGTAATAATATTTGAATTACATCTTGATTTTGTATTTTAAATTGTAGGAAAAGATGCAGGAGTTGTTGCAGAGATCATTGTCTGATGGGAATGAGCCCAATGTGGATGACATTTGCAACAATGTCCTTGGTAAAGATTAAGGTATATCAAAGGTCTTGGGAATGGCCCTAAGCCAATTGGTTCATCGTCGTCACGACCAGCATATGTAATGACGCTTCAAGAGGAGAACCGATCACTTAAGGCTCAGTTACAATATAATGAAGAAAAGTTTGATCGTACTTAAGAAAAATTACAACGTAATGAGCAAAAACTAGACCATACTGAAAAAGAGTTGACCAAGCTTAAAAAGATGGTCAAACAAATACTTGGGTCACAGTATATCAGTAGTAGTGACGATAAGGAGTCTTAGTTTGTTAATAATTTTTTTCTTAAGTTTTGTAATTAACATTTAATTACATGTTTTTTTTTATAAAATGTATTTCATTTTCAATTATGAAACATTTTATTTTATTTTATTTTAATTTATTATTATTTAAACAGTGTCACCAACAATAATTACAAAATGTGACTAAATTATAATTTAAACCATGTTAAAAACAATAACATGAAAAATGTTGTTAATAATTATAATTAAATATTAAATTGGTAAAAAGGAAGTCAAATTAAAAATTAATATTCGTCACTAAAAGTCTTTAGCTACAAATATAAAATTGTCACCAAATCTTTTTCCCTACGCTTTCCAGAACATCTCTAATAACATTTAGCTACGCTTTAAAAAACGAAGCTAAACATATTCTGCTATGAAAATTAATTGTCAATAGACATTATTACCTATGCCCACGTTAACAAAGCTAATTACCTTTACCCACCAAAATTAAATGTGGCACTAAGTCATCTGTGAGTATTTCTCCTCTCCTCGCTGTTAGCTCAAGTTTATATTTAACGATTTTGATGATAACTATATAATATTTCAAAATTCAAATTAGATTTATTTCCTTATATAGATAATGGCATTTTTTAAAGGAAATAAAATCATAGTAAAATTACTTCCTTTCTTGTAGGTACCCTCTTAGTAAACTTCTCTTACTAACATCCGGGAAGATCTTACCTTTTTGAACAATTAGCTCTGGAAATTTTTTTTCCAACAGAGGTGATGTTGAAAATCTAAAGTCAACGCAGAATTAAGACGAAGCAATGGCTAGTTGAAGAAATTGACTATTTAAAGAAGAACAACAACACTTGTGAAGCAACAAGCATACATAGACTTTTGAAACATTTGAGCAACAACTATCTTCTTGAGAGTCATATCATTCTTATTGTGCCTTAGAAAGTGAAATCACTCTATTAAGAGAGATTGTTATTTGACAACTTATTTTTTATTTTACATTTTATTTTTCTGTGAGCTTTTAGAAGTTTGTTATACATTTCAAGTATGAAAGGCTGGAGAACCTTGAAAAATATGTACTTGTGAGCTTGGAGAGGTTTGTCAAATTTAATACTTGGATTCTTATAGTGAAATACTCAAGTTGGATACTTGGGACTGGACGTAGGCTTGGGTTGTAAGCCGAACCGGTATAAATTAACTATGTCCTTCTTCTCTCTCTCTTTTAAATTTCCACATTATATTGTAAGTGTGTTCTTTTTAGCAAGAGACTCCTTCACTTTTATGAGAGACTCCTTCTGTTTTCAACTTACAAGAGATTCCTTTCAGTTTTAATAGGCATCTTCTGTTTTTAAATTGTTTTAATAGGATTTATCATTCATTAGGCTCCTTTCATTTAAGTAGGGTCCTATCCTACAAAAGGCTCCTTTCATTTAAGCAGGGTCCTATCCTATAAAAGGCTCCTATCGCCTAACAGGCTCCTGTCATTTAAAAGGCTTTATCATCTGACAGGCTCCTACTATTTTTATTTGTTAACTAAGATTTGTCTATTATACGAATTGAAAGAACTTACAAAATTTTTTTAATAAATAATTCACCCACCTCTTGTGTGTGTTTGCTTTATCATTTGGTATCAGAGCAAGGTTTTACATTTATTGTGTTTTACAACAAGTGATAGATCATAGTAGATCATAGCGAACAACTTAAGAAGCCTTGGCGAACAATCAGTCTCAAAGCAAGCTTACTTCAATGGAAACAACTACTCTTATTAGAAAGAGAGAATGACCATCTATCTTCAATTGGTGGATATAGAAATCTAGCAAGCTATCAAAGATGGGAATACACCTCCTATTACTGACAATGTAGAAGTAAGGACTGATGCTGATAGAAGAAGCGCATAACTGAATGTCAAAGCCAGACATCATCTGATCTGTGCACTATCTCTAGAAGAGTACGAAAAGATATCCTACTGTTCTATAGCAAAATAAATGTGGGACAAGCTTCAAGTTACTTTTGAAGGAATGAATGAGATAAAGAAACATAGAATAAGTCTTTTAGTGCATCAATACGAGACTATTTGAGTGAAACAGGGAGAAATAATAGATGAATTCTTCGGACATTTCAACAACGTCATCACTGCCTTGAAAAACTTGGGTAAGATATATGCAAATGACAAGCTGGTAACAAAAATTCTAATATCATTACCAAAGGAATGAAGACATAAAGTGACAGCTTCGGAAACCGTAAAAGATCTGAAGACAATCTCACTTGACTAGTTAAGAGGAAGCTTAATGATTCATTAAGTCGAGCTCAGGTGAGATGAAGGATCCTCATATAGAAGAGGAATGACACTAAAAGCAGTTGACGAATCAAATCCATCAAATGATGATGAAAGTGATACTGAGTTGTAAATAGATGGAGATGACGAATTCAACTTCATGGTCAGAAAATATGCCTGCTTCCACAAAAAGAAGCTCATGAAGAAAAGAGAAGGAAACAAGAAAACTAGAAATAACAAGTTCCTATCAAAAGGCAGTAGTGGCAATAGCAATACAAAAAATAATCAAATCATATGTTATCACTACAAGAAGCCTGGATACAGAAGACCAGAATGTCCTCTTCTTCAAAAGGACAAGACAGAAAACAGAAAACCCAAAAAGCATTATATGACTGCAGCTTGGTCAGATGAGGATTTTGATAACTTTGAAAGCCTGTGGAAATCAATATATCTTGTATTTGATGAAGCACTGCCTTCGATAACAGCAACTGACTCAGATGATGAAGAGCATCCATTGGTACCCAAAAATACATAGAAGAATCAAACTACACCTGCAATTCCTTCAGAATTAAAAAATCAAAATTGCCCCTCTAAAGCTAGAACAGAGCAGGCTCCTTCATCTCAACAGGAGCTTATGCAATGAAAAACATCGAGAGAATGGCAAGGTCTTGATATAAATCAATATATTATGATTCCCCTAAAATTCTAAGAACAAGATCATTAATCAAGAACAACTTTGTTGCTCTTATCTCACAAATAGAACCAAAGACCGTTGAAGAGGCCCTTACTAATAAAAAATGAGTTTCATCCATGAAAGACAAACTAAATCAATTTGATAAAAACAAACTCTAGAATCTAGTACCTTATCCTCAAAACAAGTTAATCATTGGGACTCGGTGGGAATTTCAAAACAAACTTGACAAAAATGGTAAGGTGGTAAAAAGAAAGCTAGACTTGTAGCTTAAGGTTATAACCAATAGGAAGTTATTAATTTTGATGAAACTTATGCACTATTGCTAGACTGGAATTGATTAGAATTTTACTTACCTTTTCATGTTATAGAAACTTCAAGTTGTTCCAAATGGATGTTAAAGTGCATTCTTAAATGGTTACATTAACGAAGAAGTATTTGTTAAGCAACCTAAGTTTTAAAGATGAAAACCATCTAGATGAAGTTAACCAAAGCTCTGTATGGTTTAAAGCATGCTCCTCAAGCATGGTACGTGAGATTAACTTTTTGTTTGAGAATAACTTTCAAAGAGGAATGGTCGATAAAACCTTATTTATTAAAAAATGAAAATGATTTGCTCATAATGCAAATATATATTGATGACATAATATTTGGTGCTACTAATCCTTCCTTCTGTGAAGAATTCTCAACATTAATACAGGGGGAGTTTGAAATGAGCAAGATGGGAGAGTTATCATTCTTTCTCAGATTATAAATAAGACAAACAAAAAAAGAAATATTCATTAGCCAAGACAAATTCACAAAGGATCTCATCAAGAAATATTATTTTGAGAATGTCAAACTGATGGGTACTCCTATGTACACTGGAATTAAACTTGATAAAGACGAAGATGGAAAAGCTACGAATGAAACAAAGTATAAAGGAATGATTGGATCACTACTATATCTTACAAGCTCAAGATCAAACATTATGCTTAGTGTGTGTCTTTGCGCACGCGTTCAATCGAATAAAAAAAAGCCACCTTCAAACAGTCAAAAGAATCTTTCGATATCTCCATGGAACTATGGATTCCAGACTATGGCATCCAAAAATTGATTCATTTGACATAATGGGATTTTGTGATGCAGATTATACAGGTGATAAAGTCGATCGAAAAAGCACAAGTGGTCATTGTCAATTTCTTGGAGGATGTCTAGTATCTTAGTCCTGTAAGAAGCAAAATTGCACAACGCTTTTAACTACTGAAGAGGAATACATAGCAGCTGCCAGCTGTTGTGCTCAAATCTTATGGATAAAGCATCAACTAAAGGATTTTTCTCTAAACTTTTCTCATATTCCTATATTATGTGATAACACTAGTGTTATAAATCTTTCTAAAAATCATATGCTTCATTCTAGGACTAAGCATATAGAAATCAAAAATCATTTTCTTAGATATCATGTTTTAGAAGGAACCATTGATCTTTTGCATGTTAATACTGAGAATCAAGTAGCTGACATTTTCACCAAGCCACTCTTTCAAGATAGATTTTGTGTGTTAAAAAAAGATCTTGGTATGTGCAAACTCTCTAATATTATTTCTATATGAATATTCTCTGCTACTTATCATTGTATTTCGTTTAGCAGGCTCCTTCTATTTTATTTCCTTATAAACTCTCTTTTAGTTTAGTAGGCTCCTTAGAGATTAGAAGGCTCCTTTTTTTTGTAAGGCTTATCTCGGATTGGCATTCTAAGTGACATGTGTCCCAAAAATAGGAAGTCATTCATGGTGTCGTTTTAGATTTTTCAAAAATGCATGCACAGTCTAACAACTCTACGTACGTGTCTATCAAAAGATACGCAACTGATTACACTTCCTTTTCTAGCCTGTACATCTACTCATCCTCTCACGAGATCAACGTTCAAGAATCACTTAGTATACCTTAAGCAAACTTCTCTCGTCTTCTCATCTCTGTCATTCTCATCTACGTTGTTTATTCTCTCTACACTTTAACTCTCTGCATTCTTATTGCCTCTTATTTTTCTCTCTCAAACTTCACAAAGCTCTTCTACAATGGCAAGAACAAAATCAAAAGGAAAGAAGAAAATTTTGGATTCAACTTTTAGCCATGGCGAAACACCTCGTCACGAACAAACCTTTACCTCTGATTCCTCGTCTTTGTCTCCCATAGTAGGTTTTCTAGACACTATTACTGAACCTATTTCTGTTGCCTCAAAGCTCCAAACTTCATAAATACCTGGTTAAGAGACCCCAGTAGATAGTAAAGGGAAGATTGTTGCTATGCTATCTCTAGGTTATCCTAATTACTCTTCAGATGACATAGAAGAAACAATCGAAAAATAATTTGCTTCTGATTCAAGAGAAGATGAAGAAGAAAAAGGAAAAGAAAAGGAACAAGAAAAGAAAGAAGAAAGTGAAGAAGAAGAAGAGACCTTCAGTAATGGGGAGTTATTAAAAAAAGTGAGATTCCATATACCTATTCTCTCCCTACCCATTCTTACTCCAAAAACTTCCGCAAATCCAAAACCTGGTCACAAAGAGAAGAAAGTGTCTAAAGTGCACTAGGAAATAAATGACAATGGTTAAGACGAAGAATCTTCTCAGTTGAAAGAAGTCTATGGACCAGAGGAAATGTTACAAAACAAGCTCCACAAAAAGAAAATGTTGAGGCAGAAGAAAAAAAAAAGGAAGAATCAAAGAAAAGAAAAGGAGAAGAAATAAGAAAAGGCAAAAAGCCTTTGGCTGAAGAAAATATTGAAGATGTCACTACAAGGAATGACTTATTCCTTAAAGAGGGTTTTTTTAAATAAAAATCCCTAAAGCCAAAAGAAAAAAATCTAAGAAGCTAACCATTCTTCAGAAGGAATAGGTTTCAACACCAGTGATATTATTCCAGTCAATAGAGGCTGAAGCAAGATATAAAATGAGCTACAAGAAGAGAAAATTGGTAGCTGGATGGATCTTGCCTCCTCATATATTCGATGATATAGGTATTCCCATCACTCCCTATTTTTTGTTGTTAGTTGGGAGAATTTCTTAAGCTTGGACAAACTTTGTGTGATTAACTGGTCAAATGTTTTTACACACATATAAGAAAGGAGGAAATTGATGAGAAAATGGCAGTCATCTCTTAGGTACGCAATTGCGAGATTCTGATTACAGAGGAAATCTTAGGAAACATTCTGAGTGTAATTCTTAAAGGTAGGATAGAGCTTCCTTGTCATAAGTGGGACATTGCTGACAATGATCTGGGAGAAGTAGTGAACTTCATTTGTATGATTACTGAAAATGTCCATGAAGGGAGACCCTGGTGTAGACACTTGGGCCTTCTATCAAGATGCCTTGCATCCATTTTGACTACCTCCAGGAGTAGTTCAGTAGAGAGATGTAGTCTCCTAGACACGTATGTGGTTTATAATTTTTTAAAGGGTAATAAGATGAATCTCCCAGCAACGACCCTGAAATTCATGGTAGACAAGGGAAGTCACAAGAACACAACTAATGGTCTACCTTAAGAAATATTGTTGACTAAGATTTTTGCATATTTTGTAGTGTCGTTTGATAACCTGAATTGGTATGAACCAACAAAGTTTCATTCTTCCATTCCTTACCAATTTGGTTACAAGATGAAGGAAAACATATGGGTTGAAAAGAAGTCAAAAAGAGTTGTAGGTATCTTAAGTCTAAACCCACAAAAGTCAACCTCTCTCTATTCTACTCCAAAGCACGAATGACCTAATCTTGCAACAACTGAGGGACATTCACTCTAATCAGGATCAAATGTGTGAACAAATTGACAGCCTCCAAAACCAAGTCTTGGATTTGCAAATTTTCCTTATGAAAACTCTTCACTAATTGTGTCAATTGATTTTTTTTCACATCATATTTCATTTTGTTTTATTTCACTCCTCCATATACTCTATTATTTTTTATAATGACAAAGGGGGAGAGTTTATATTGATCTATTTTTTTTTTGTATATTTCTACATATATGATGATATATTTCTCAATGCTACCTCGATTATATATGTGATTGATTCTGCCGTTGAATTTATGACAATCTATGATATATAAATGATAAGTTCCTTTCTTAAAAGACAGGCTCCTTCTAATTATGTTGGAACATATAAAAGTCATTAAGTATCTTTCGAGATCATTTATTATCTCTTTGAATTTTGAAAAATATATCTATTATTGCTTGTCATCATTAAAAAGGGGGAGATTGTTAGCTCAAGGTTTATATTTAACGATTTTGATGATAACTATATAATATTTCAAAATTCAAATTGGATTTATTTCCTTGTAGAGATAACTATATTTTTTAAAGAAAATAAAAACATAGGAAAATTACTTTATTTCTTACAGGAACCCTCTTAGTAAACTTTCCTTATTAACATCAGGGAGCATCTTACTTTTTTGAATAATTAGCTTCAAAAATTTTTGTTCCAACATAGATGATATTAAAAATCCAAAGTCAACTCATAATTAAGATGAAGTAACAACTAGTGGAAGAAATTGACTTGTGAAGCAACGAGCATATATAAACTTTCGAAACATTTGAGCAACATCTATCTTGTTGAGAGTCATATCATTCTTATTGTGCTTTAGAAAGTGAAATCACTCTATCAAAAGAGAAATTGTTATTTGAGAACTTATTTTTTTTACATTTTATTTTTCTTTGAGCTTTTAGAAGCTTGTTACATACTTCGAGTGTGAAAAGTTGGAGAACCTTGAAAATATACTTGTGAGCTTAGAGAGACTCGTCAAATTTAATACACGGATTCTTATAGTGAAATACTCAAGTTAGATACCTGGTGATTGAACGTAAACTTGGGTTATAAGCCGAACTAGTATAAATCGACTGCGTCTTTCCTCTCTCTCACTCTCTCTTAAATTTCTGCATTATATTGTGAGTATGTTTTTTTTAGCAAGAGGCTCCTTCACTTTTATAAAAGACTTCTTCTGTTTCCAATTTACAAAAAGTTCCTTTCAGTTTTAACAAATGCCTTCTATTTTTAAATTATTTCAACATGATTTATCATTTATTTGGCTCCTTTCGTTTAAGCAAGGTCCTATCCCACAAAAGGCTCATATTGCATAACAAGCTCCTATCATTTAAAAGGCTTTATCGTTTGAGAGGCTCCTATTGTTTTTATTCGTTAACTAGGATTCGTTTATTATACAATTTGAAAGAACTTGCGAAAAATTTTACAGACAATTCACCTCCTTCTTGTGTGTGTTTGTTTTATCACTCGCCTATTCCTATTAGCGAAGAAGGGATGATCGTAGCAAAATCTTTTGGGCGACGATTCCTTTAAAATATTGTAGATAATTTTTTGCTACCAGACTTTTGCGAACATTTATTCGAGGATTTTTTTTGTTGCTAAATAGTTTTTGTGACAATTTGGTTTCTTGCAGAGATGATATATTTTGTCGTCAAAACCTTCCCTGTTGTAGTGTCTCAGCGAGATTTTTACTAAGATTTTGGTTGTTTGTTCATGTACTAAGAATATTATTGAATTGTCTGTATTGAATCCACTATTATGGGCACTGTTCCGTATCGGCCGGTACTGGCTGAAAAACGGAACGGTACCGAGTATAAATACCGATCAGTATCAGCTGGTAATGGAAATTTTCAAAAATTTTCCCCCTCTTTTTTTTCAAACTTTTTATAATTAATTATTAGTTAAACTTTTATTGTGATTTTTTAATTTTAAATTTTAAAATAAAATAAATATTTTTA
>JAOQMS010000001.1:10884827-10914430 GCA_027563885.1 Erythroxylum longipes | reverse complement strand
TATTTGATTTTATTAAAATTAAATTAATTATAATTATAATTTGATTTTAATTATAATTAAAGAAATTTAATTTTAATAAAAGACCCTTATGATTTTTCTATTTAAATGGGAAGAGCTTTTTAGAAGCTAGCACTTTTTGTCTTCTTCCTCTCAAATCAGTTTGAGAATTGCTCAGTGAATACCATTAAAGGCTGGACATTTATACAGCTCGTGATTGATCAACTGGAAAAGTTTTCAAAAGTTTTTCAATAGGAAAGTGAACAAAGTACGATTTCTAAATCATTTTATGTTTCATTCAAGTTTATTCAATTATCGGGATTCACTCGGAATCCATAAAAGTTTTTGTTTTCCGCTACGACCTTGATTCGATCACGGTTAGATTCCAACAATTACATCATTAGTAACCATCAAAAGTAGTATAAACGTATAGTTTCCAACATTAATTTTGTTGAAATTAGGCCAATAAGTTTATTTTTGGTGTCCAATTGGTTCTTTTATCTAAGTAGAATGGGGATTTTCCTACTACTGAACCATAAAATGGACCTTATAAGAAAACCTAAAATCATGTCTACATGAAAAGAAACTGATAAGTTCTTTATAGAGTCTAGAAAATGAACAATCTGAAGGAGGAATTTAAAAGAAAATAACTCTAAAATCCAATCCAAATTATTAGGATATTATTATGGATATCAATAACATTCATTATATCTAAATGTTTTACCTGAAAGTCAATCACTAATGAACTACTGCATAACTCTAACATCTTGTTCAAGGACAAGGATTCTTCATTTCTAATAGTTCAATCATGAGAATAAAGCTACTAATTGGAAATATAATTACCTAAGCAAGATATGGCTTTAGAATCCAAAAGGGTAGATATTAGGATAAAGGAGTAAAGGCTTTTAATTAGAAGTATGTCCAACTTCTAATGTGAAGCTACACAATTCTCTCAAGAGAGACGTATACATCAACGAATATAGGAGAGATTAGATAGTTCTTTTGGAACGAAGTAATTAGCAATACACAAGAGCTTTTGTTAGATGATAAAAAATATGAGCAAAAACTTGAAGCAAATTTTCTTCTTTAAAACACCTTTTCCTTCCATACCTATAGAACAAATCAAAAGATACATCAGTTACATCTTCCTTTATTCATTTCCTAATGTGAATTACTCTATCCAAAAATAATTAATAGTTTATAAAAGTAACTACATCCATATGTGTTCACAATAATGATCTCTAATTATTAGTTTTAGAGTATTGGTAAACTTTAACACTAAATATAGACAATATTCTTATCCATAAAAAAAACATGCTTTAATTAACAACATAAATAATCATTCAAATCTTTTATTTAAGACAAAGCACTTAAAATTCAATCTAAATTAATTAAGGACCGCACATTCATAAAAGTGGTAAGTTAAAATCATTAACCATCTAAAAATATATAAACCATTATCAACTCTTATCTACTTATACTAAACTTAAGTTTCCATAAACGAATTCCACTTCCTTAGAAGGTTTTCTATCTAAATATCCTACCAAGAAAAGAGAAAAGTTTGTACCATTGCAATGAATTTCACATTAAAGTATAGATATGATTACAACATCTGAACAACATGAAATCCGAATAGAAAAATTCAATTTTTGATTCAATGACCTTTCTTATAAACTTATAATGGCTCTTTATGAATAATGAAACAAGAAACCAAATTTAGCTACCCAAAATTTTGCTAAAAAAAGAGAATGTTAAGCAGCTAACAATCAAAATGAATATTGTCCATTAACTTAAAAAGTTGCTCTAATAAATTAAATTACCAACCTTGCTATAAATTTAAATAATTTTAAGTTGCATAGAATAGCTCAGAGAAAAACAAATGAGATACCTAACAAATAAAAGAAAAGGAACTCATCGATACAAATTTCTTAGTCCTAAAAAAGAAGATTGAGATGAGAAGTGATAATTAGGTTAAGAGAGGCATTGTAACTAGGTCACAATTGATATTGTTCAAGTAATATGTAAGAACTTTATTCTCTTCTCGTCCTAATGATTTGATGCTCAAAACATGAATCTATGTCATTACAAAGAACCAAATGAAGTTTTTTTTGTTCTTCATTTTTGCCATAAATTTTACAATTTTGACTGATGCTAAAGAGGTTGTTTAAGTTTGAAGAAGTCATATAGACAAGTCAAAATTAAAACAATTCTCACCAACCGATTAAAATGGTTGAAAGTGAAAACAGAAAAAGAAGTGATATATATTATAGGAGAAATGTTTGATAACTAAATTTGACAACAAATATCCAAACTACCCAAAAAAGCTAAATTTCTATTTCCATAATCTTATAATTGTTCTTTTAGTTTTGAAAACAAGAAATAAACATAATAGAATCAAATGACTTTTATTCTATTTTTGGCTGACCACAACAAAAAATAACAAAAAAATGAAACCAAATATCCCCAACTTTCAACATGACTTGGTAATAGTAAAGGACTTAATATTAACTATATATCAATTTCAATATGCAGAATTAATATGACTAAATATTGAGCAATAGTTACCATTTTTATCATAAAGGAATAATCATATTTTTAGTTTAATCCAATAATATATTTTATTTTGGTCGTTTGACTATTAAACCTTGTAATTCGGTTTTTGAACGTTACTAAGAAAAGAAAAGGGAAGTGTTTCCTTCCCTCACAAGAATGGATAAGACATAATGACTTCTAAGATGAAGCGCTTAACTATGACTAAAAGGATGTTAGAAAAATCATGTCACACTTTGGTTTAAATTAAATAGGGCAGTCTTTACATTTTCCATTTTATTCAAAAAGAAAAAGAAAAACTCCTTTACATATCATTACAAATGGTATATCTTATCAGTTTTCTCTTTTTTTGTTTTTCATGTGATGAATAAATATGCTGTCTATTTTTCTTTTTTTTTCTTTTTCTTTATGAATGCAATCTCAATAACCATCTAATGCTCAAAACAAGTATGTAAGGCCTACAAGTTCTATTATAATTTGTGGCTTTGAGTCTTTAGGGCCACGTATTTTAGTTTAAGATCTTATGCATGATCTGTTTATTATGGCATTGATCTAGGGTTTAAAGATTCATTGGGTACCTAACTTCTGGATTAAATTGCAAATAAATCTAGCTAGTGAGCCTCAAGCACTACAACAAAATAGCCTTTTGGCTACTTTTTTGTCACCCTTTGGCTACGATTTTCCAAAATCATAGCTAAAGGAAATAAAATCGTTGTGGTAAAATGGTTCGCAACTTTTTAAAAACTATTGAAAAAATTTAATATATGCTACATTTTATATTCGTAGCTAACAAGAATTGGCAACATTTTTAACTATGTTTTTAGTTTCATACCTAAATGTTTTTAACTATGAAAAATATTTCATAGCTAAAAACATTTGGCTAAATTTTTTAACTTTGAATTTTTTTCATAGAGAAATAAAATGCATATATTTCATAATATCAATTACGAAAATAGATTTTTTAGTTAAAAAACATTTGGCTATGAATGTATTTTTATAGCCAAAAAAAGAAGGAACAAAAGACAATGAAAAAGACGTCATTTTGTCCACTAAAACAACGTCATTTTTTTCATATTAATAACCTAATTAAGAAGCAATCTTCGTCCTCCATCGAATGTTCTTCTTCTTCATCCTCATCTTATAGCAGCTGCAATGTGCTCATCCAGTGTCTTCCTCTAATGTGTTTGTCCGTCTTTGTCCATGTTCATCTCTCTTCCCTCTATTATCATTGTATTTTCTCTACCAATTGCCAATATCTATTCTGCCTATTTAAACGAGGGTTCTTCTTCTCTAGATAATTGGAGTTTTAGTTCATTCTTGGTTAATGTAAGTTATGGCTGAATTGAAATGAATTAAAGGTGAAGGGTTTCATACACCCACCAATAAACATCATTGCGTGAATAACTTATCACTTAAAAAGTGGATAAGATCATAAGAACAAATTTCTCAAAGTTGATTAAAAAGGTTTGAAATTACATCGCTAGATTTAATTTATCTTAAAGTAAATCTTCCTCTTTATTAACCCATCAAGTCCATATTTTACTTTAGCTCTTTCCTATAATCACAAGCACTCAAGCATGAATTCCTTCACCATTTTTTTATGTCCAGATGTTGTGTTCAATTAAATGTTAAAAAAATCAAATTACCCAAGGGTTTTACTTAGAGAGACATGGATTATGAGGGGACTTATGTCTCTTATATAGAAATTCTCTAAAGGTGACCGTCACTTTTGTCTTTTATAAATCACATTGATTGTATGCTCTAGGAAAATTCCAATGCCTCAACTGCAATCATTTTTACATATATTTTAAAGACCGTTTGACCTTTAAAATAGAGGTAAAAACGATTACACCAAGTGATAACAACTATAGTTAAGACCCCATACAATTTATGTATTTCTGTAAGGCAATTATTGTCAAGTAGCCATGCTGATATGAACTGACAAGTGATAACTTTATATATTTGATTTCTGAACAAGCAATTCCTTTTCTGTATACTTTTTCAAACTATTTCATATAATAGAATTCCCAAAGTAGATAACTTGATCTAGCATTTCTAGTGTGTCTTTTTGGCTTTTTGTGGCTAAGTTGGGAAATGGTTCCCTGCATAACCTTTTATGGTACATGGACTTACATCACCTTTTATTTTGAAGAGTCATAGACTTATCTGGGAAGCTTATTTTTTTCTCCTTAGTGGACTTGCCAGAAATTGGTCATGTTATGCAACCCTTAATCTTGTTTATTTGTGTAGAGCATTATGTATAGTGTATATGTTGAAAGTGGTTTGTTTTAGATACTTGATCATTATGATATTGCATTGTCTTGAAGGTGTTTCTTATTCAATTTTATTTAACCTCATTAATTAATAGATCATTATTTACATTTCCTTTGTGCTTTTGTTTGTGTCTCTTTCTTTTTTCCCCAGGACATTTTCTTTATGTGCTATTCCTCTATTTCTTGTTCACAAATGACATGAAGAAATGGTTTATCATTTCCAATTGTAGTCTCCTGTTTGACATTTAGCTCTTGGGGAATTTTACTTATGATATCTTATTCTCCTACACTTCAGGCAATGTAAATAGATGACAGATCTAGTTCCTTGTGTCTGAATCTGACCATTCAAAGCAATTCGTGTTTCTTTTTCTTTTCAGTAATAAAACAAATTGTGGATTTTGATTGATTTTGAAGTTAAAAAACACTCAGGCTTTTAATTTTATCTGGAATTCATGCTTAAGTTCTTCTCCCTATATGTCATATTGAATTGAAGTTTGCTATATAATATTGCGGATGATAGACAGTATATGTATGGCATACCAAGTAAAGGTGTAGAAATTACATGCTTTCACCTGGTAGTATTTTAGGTTAATTTTTGTGAACACTTGTTCTTATTATTTATGAATTATTATTGGCTTCCTATTAACCAATGCTAGATGAAATGAACTAAAGCTTGCTCTATAATATGTGAAAGTACATAGAACCTTTTTAGTGTGACGTATTAGTAACCCACACGAGATTTTTCTTTAAATAACATCTTATCATTTTCCTATTCAATTTTAAGAATCACTTATCATTTTTCCCCTCCTAAAATGCGTAGTTTCTATGGCTTAAATACCAGTTGTTCAATCATGATTCTCTTGAAGTAGGTCTTGGCATGAAAAATATTAATTTTCATGGCAATAGCAGGTGTTAAGAAGTGAGAAGCTTTCACTTTCCTAAGGACTCAAAAGAAGAAACGAAAGAAGCACCAAACCTAGACTTTTGGAAACTTAAGTAATCCTGAAATATGTAGGAATCTTTTGTAGACTTGGAAAGTTAACTCTTAGGTCTTAGTCTATGCTGGTTTCACTTTGATTATGCTTAATTATGAGCCATTTATTTCCATGTATAAAGTTAAGCCATTGATGAAAAGCATAAAGCTTAAGCATCCTAACATTGAAAATGCCAATTGAACTATGTTGTATCATCAACACGTGTCATAACTTTATTATGAGATGCTAAATTTAGTGAACGCATAATGAAAGTTATCTTGGAAATCTTAATGGTTGAAGTTTTTGCTTCACTGGTAATATTAGAAGTCTCCCTCTTTCTCTTCCCCTATATTTGTCATATTTCTTCTCCTTCGGTTCTCTCTCCCTTTCTTTATGCTTACCTATCGAGTATGGTATTTACCAAATTCAAATATGTTTTTGTAGAATCAAATGGGGAACTGCACATAATTGATGATGTAAAGACATGCTTTCATCATATAACTAGTTTGTTGCCTTCTTTTGTTTTCTGCTTATATAGTCTGTAGTTTTTGTTGCAAATTAGTTTGTTTTGAGTTGGTTTCTAAATGTTGGTTTGAAGCATGATTCGAGCAATCATATTCTTTCATCTAAAAATAGGATCTTTTGGAGGATCCAACCATAATAATCGCTATAAATGAGGAGACTGAGTTCAATGCCCTAGTCACAAGCAACTATTTTCTTCCACAACCATTGATTCGGTGAATAAATTAAACTATAGAATTCATGTGTTTGTGTTATTGTTTTGTAGGAGGAAGAGATTGCTCTTTTAGAATTGCTAATGGATGAAAGATGAACAGAAATTGGATACAAAGTAAATGATTGTTTTTCCTTCCAAGTTGTAATTCACTAGGAAGCAACACATATGTAGGAGTTATGCTATAATATTTTTGTAATCTGAGCATTTATAATTTGTAAAATGATCTCTTTATTTATTATTTTGTCTATAAGAATTATTAAAGTTGTAATTAATAACTTGTGTATGAAAAATATTCTTTTAGTTAGTATAATTTAATAATATTTATATAATTTTACTTTTTATATACAATGATCGATATTTTGAATTAATGATATTATACGATTTATTTGTATAATAAACTCACAATAAAAAATATATCGATACATTATATACAAAACATATTGTTCAATATTATGGATTAAAAATGTAACAAATATATCACAATATTAGTAAAGCATAGCAGATAATATTTGGCTATGTTGTGTAAAACATAGCAAATAACATTTGCTACGTTATATAAAACGTAACTAAAAACATTTGATTACGATTTTGAAAATGTAGCTAATAGTATTTAGCTACAAAAAAAGTAGCCAAAAATTATTAGCTACGAATTATGAAAACGTCACATATAATTTTCAGCTACGAAAATTTGGCGACGTTTTGTATGATAAAATAAGAATGTAGCTAAAAACTAATGGCAATGTTTTTAGAGATTTAACTACATTTTTCTTCGTAGCAAAAAATCAACTTTATTACAGTGAAGGGATGCACTTGGACCTATATAAAGTCCAAAATGGCCTAACTCATTTTGTGATAGAGAATAAACAACCTTTTCTCATTTTTTATATTATGTGAAAGTTGAACATTTAGGAATTGGGGAAAAAGAGAAATAAAAGATTTGCAGTTTGGGATGGGGTTAGTTACTGTTGTAATAAGCTCAAGCAAAGGCATGCATCCACTCATATGTATATAACCATGGTACTGGTAGGCATGCTATGTTTCAAAGATAACTCTAGTCTAGTCAATCTACACTAGAATAACTTCTCAAGTAAAGAATTTGATGAAATCTTAATTTCCGAGGGAAGACAGGAAAAAAGAAACATTTAATAAAGAACAAGTTAGTCATACTCATATGTGCTTGATTAATTAATCAAGCTACAGCTCAGAAAGTTCAACAAGCTAAAAACTTTCTAAAATAATGTTAGAAATAAGTTTAAGAATTTCAAATTTTGAACTGTATAAAATTGCAATTATTTATTCGAAAGTTATACCACAAAGACATTGGCTTTACATCTTTTTCCAATAGTGGTTGTAACAAGGCATAACCAAACACATGAATGATCCTTATTGCAAGTAGCTACTTTATCATCATCTGAGTTTGTTCACCTAATGTTACATTCTTTTGATATAGAAAATGCAGCTTCGGCTTCTTTCCCAATTGAACGCCTCCAAAGAAGGTCAAAATCAGTTGCCTAAACCTTGCATGGTTGTTGGATCATGCATTGCTTCAAATAAACACCCTAAACTGTTCCTTCTTTTGTGACAGAGCCACACACACACAAACTCAATAATTTTTGTTGGATATATAAATTACTTGCCTGGATGGAATAAACTCATATGGGTCAACTAGTTCAGGTCACGTACTGCTTCAGATATGTATATAAGCGTAATGATATATTAGGACATATATGGAAGTACCCTTCACGTTCTTGTTCTATAAAAATGAATGTGTCTGTGAGTTTTGGAGATATCCATACAAGTAAATTTAAAATGCTATCTTGGGATGATTTGGGTAGATCCTCCAAACTTTGGTCTACTAGTAAGGACTAGAATTGTGAGGATACGCAACGACTAAGGAGTGGTTTTGTTGAATGACGGGGGACTACACAATCATACACTTATATTCTCACCAACTTCATTTCCCTCCTCCTCCCTAAAATATGGCCCATTTTCTTTACATGTACGGTGTTAATAAAAAATAGTAGTTAAAGAAGGGAAAAACGGAAACATACACGTAATACCCGGTTTCTGCATGTGTGATACATATATATTAACGACCCAGGACACGCTCGAAACCCACACCTCCAAAAATCTTAAACTCAACCAAGGCAAAGCTCAAAGTTGCAGGCTTTAATCCTCTAACTTAAGCTGTTTTGCGTTTCCTGAAAATGGGGTCATCGGAAAGTGTCGGACTTGACGACTCCTATCGCCCTCTGCCTTCGGTGTACCTCGTTTTGCTCTCAATTTGGTTGATCTCGGCTTGTTCCTGGACCTTCAACGCCTATAAAAACCGCCACTTTCAGGTTATATTATGTGTCTAAATGCTTGAGGAATTGATGGATGTTGATTCACTTTTTTGGGTTCTGGATTTTTGGCTGATCTCATTTTCTGGGTTGATTGTTATGTACATTTTGCGTATAACGCTAGGAAGAGATGTTAACTTTTGAATTGTTTCTTTTCTGACTAATTACTAGGATGGGGAGTTTGATTTTGAGGGAAAGTGAAAGAAATTTGGATGGTTTAAGTTGTTTTTTGAGGGTTTCGGCAATTGTTGGAAATGGTTATCCCTGTAATCTTTTCTTTCTTCTGCTGAGAAAAGCTGTAATTAAAAAAGAAACTTTTTCAATTTTGTGAAGATAAATTATACAGATATTTTATTGGAAGAGTAAATCTGTGGAAATTGATACTTCAAGACTCTTGATATCTTCTACTTCATTTGTTGTCCCTGAAAAGAAAGTTATTATTTTTCACGTTTTCTTCGTTACTAGTTTGATCTTTCATGTTTATTTTGATCTTGGCCTTTCTATGACGTTTGTTCATAGTTATTATGCCATTGACTTTTTTTTTTAATTTCTTATTGTAGTTTTACCTTATTCCATAACATATTTTCTGGAAGCAATTATACATTTGTTTTTTATTGTGTTTATGATTACACTAGAGCAGACGAACAATTTGCAGTGGACACTGGCATCTGTGCCTTTGATTAAAGCCTTGCAACTCACATTGTCATTCCTCTTCTGGTATGATCGATGTACTTTGTTCTTGAATTATGAAGAAAGGGAAGAGACAGAAAGAGAGAGGGATAGTAAACATTACAATTATAATGAATATGGCATCTTTGTGATGCTACTTTTCTTATGTCATCGATTTACTCATGATTCATAACATGTATAAGAAATACCAATCTACATCTATCATCCATGGAGTGAATTTATCAGACATTAGTGCATGTACTCAGTTTGACACACTGTAAGACCACTAGAAAGAGTAGTCAATGCAAATAAGCGTCTGCCAACATCATCTGCATTAGCTAATTTGTTATAATTTCTCCATCGGCCATTTTGCTGGTAGAAGTCTTTGAGCAGCAGAGATATGTTTAGGAGTAAAGGATTTCCATACCGATCATAAATGGCTAAATGATATCAAGTTTTATTATGGCATTTTTGGCGTTGTTGTCACATTTGAGAGCCGATGTAGTGTTTTATTGCTTCATATAACAAACTGGTTTTTTTTTTGGTCACTGTGATTGATGACGTAAACCATTTTAAGTGCCATGTCATCTGTGTCTTTCAATCTCTTTATCTATTTCTACTATTTTATCTCATCTGATCAAGCCTTCTCTAATAGTTTTGAAACATTGCTGTTGCAGGTACTCATGCTTTTATCACCAGATTTGCTCTCTTTGGATGTCATTTGGGGTATATGTAACTGGAGTGCTGTTTCAAACAGCATCATTTGTGTCATTCATCCTTATCTCCCATGGTTACTGCATCATGTGTGAGCGCCTTTCAGTTACTGAGCGTCGTACTACAGCTGCAATTGGCTGCATCTTTTACTTGACTCTCGTGGGTTACAGGGCTTCTGTACCATATTTCTCTGTGAGTTTAAAGAAAATTGATTGGATTTTTCTGTTAATTAGGCAGGGACATCTACTCTTGCCCAATTTTAACGAATCACCATTCACTTCACTCATTTGTCATCTTTTCTCACGCAGGTACTTCTGTTGCTGAATTATTTGATTTCATTCTGTCTGATTTTCCACCAGATATCTCAGAATCTGCAAGTGTTACGTGAACAATTAACTTTTATAGAGGATGAGAATGTGCAAATGATGCATGATGCTGTGTTAACAAAGTACACTATGTTCAAGTATGGACTCTATTATATTCAAGATTTTTAATTTATCATGTTTTGGTAGATTTTTGTCACTATTACTGATGAATTGGAAGTTGACATGAATATGATGTTAACTTTGAATACTTTCTTTCTTTCATTGTGTAGGAAATTTCAGGGTGCAATGCAAATTGTAGCCATGGCAGAAGCTGTGGTATGTATTACTTTTCATGCATACTTTGGACATGAAATATGTGCATAATAAATGAAACAGTTAGGCTTGAGACAGCAAAGCTATTGGTTTTCAGATATACATCAATGTGGATAACTTTGCTGACAATTACTGGTTACGCCTATTAATCAGAGAATGGGCACAGTTCTGCATCTTTATGTATATAGCGTATGTATGAATTCCTTATGAAGTACATATGTAATTTATAAAATTGTTCTAATAGCCGAATGTAAGTTAAATTACAAGATAACCTTTGTATTTGAATATGTTTCTCTTTAACAGGTGGACATTCAGGTCACAAGATTTGGCACCCTGGTTTTCTGTGATGCCATCTGTGAAATCCGAACGAGAGGTCATAGTGCCTCCTATCTACAGCATTGTAAGCTATTATTGCATATCATAAAATGTCATATTTGACATTTTCTAGGAAATATTTCCTTCGGAGATAGTTGTATCCTTGAGCTACTGACTGCCGGACTAGTTTGCATGTTCCATTGCAAGTCATTGATGATCAGTTATAGCAACTCTTAGAGCGGCGGTTTTTGCTCTTTCTATCACACCGGAGATTGATAAGATGTTTGACTTCTTGCCTGTCATTCTCAAATTTCTTGCTAGACATTACTTATTCTATAACTTATTGAAAGTCCTACTTGGTAGAATGAGGTCCAAACCAGGGCCTACACCATGTCATAGAAAGGGGCAATTTAGCTTCCGGACAAGAGTGATAGAACATCATCTTTCTTTCTAAAGAAATCAATTCATCTGCTACAGGAAATGGATGCTGCAACTTTCAAAGGTTTTAATTGTCGACAGTGGCAAATTGGAGTGGTAAGTCAACACTCTGACCGATATCAATTAACTGTTATCTCCCCTAAATTGATCCATGCAAGCTCAATTCCCTTAGTTGAATAGTGGTCGTCTGTACTCGACGTGGGCTTATCTACTGAACTATTTGATTGTGCAGTCTACGTCTCCATTCTGTAAGAATAGCTCAAGTGATTCAATTGTCGTCGTAATTCAGCATCCACGTCCATGTAGGCTAACATCTCCAAGCTGACAACTTGTATAGCTTATCCCTGATTTCAACACAGATTAATCTTATGCAAAGTCACAAGTAGAAAAGACAACAATATAGCTGTGACGCAAGGCAGAAATTATGAGTTAGAAAGAGGTCCGGCAACAAATTTGAAACTAACTTCAACATATACAGTTTTCCACCATTCCATAGAAGTTTCAAGTCTCGGGTGATAGTTTAGTCACCTTGAGTTACTACCTGCGTAACAGATTCGTGTCTTAGCATGTGGTCAAGTGATCAGAATGTATATTATTCATCCTATTTGGTGTCTTACAGATGCTTCTTTACAATCATACGAAGCTTATTTTTCCTGTTGTACCCTTATTTACATTCTTTGTGCAATGTGAAAATGAGGGTTGGAAACTGGACAAGTCCTACAGGTTTCGTGATGACATTACTTTGGAAGTTCGCGTGGGATCTTTTCATCTTATGGTTCGAAGGTATATGTATAGTGCATCAGTTTTTTAGTGTAATCAGAATATCAAGCATAAGTACCAACTTTTCTTTTTATTACAATTTTTGGGATAAGATGGTAAAAAAAAAAAGAAGTTGCAAGGAACCAAACTTCTTGTTTAGTTTGCATTGGAACGCGTCTCTCCTGTTATTGTACATGGTTAGCCAGAAAGCCCATAGTTCATTTGTTCCACTAGTTAGTTTACATTTATTATTAATTCAATCGAAACAAGTGGTACCTGGACGGTGGTTTTGTCGTCTTCATGTAACGTTATTCTTCTTGGAAAGGATGGACTCGATGGATCTTAACTATATGGGCCGATTTCTTACTTGGACTAATAACCAGTAGGGAAGCCTTCTCATTCGAAAGAAATTGGACTGATCTCTTATGAACTCTTATTGGTTACACCACTTTCTTCACTCCTTTGTGCACTTTGGAGAAAACTTGTCATCTGATCATTCTTATATGTGGATCCAGCCACAGCAGAACCTTGGGTGCTCCATTTCGTTTTTTCAATGGATTAATCCAGAGACAAGGCTTTATGGCTCTAGTGGATAGATGCTGGAATTTTGAAGTTAAATGATACAAAGCTTTTCAGTTTACGAAAAAACTCAAGTTTGTGAGAGCTATTCTCAAGGAGTTTATGAGCTCTAGAAACTCCTCTCTCACTTCCTTAAAAGATCAACTTGTTCGAGCCCAAAGGGATTGCTATGAATCCCCTGACAACCCTACTTTGCGAGCAATGGAGCAATCAAGGCTCCACCAATACTAGCAGGCCCTTACCTATTAAAGTGACAACACCGACTCAAGAATCCTAGAAGCTTCAAATTGCTAGCTGGAAATATGGACAACACACAACATTTACATGGCATGTATATATCGTCAATCACCGCCTTCATGAATGTACCAAAAGCCTCTTTGGAGTGGATACATTTTGTGTAGAATTTTTTCACCAAAAATCCATATTTCTCTAGAATAGACCAACAAATTGCAACCAATGAAAGAGTGTAATTTTGACCAAAAGAAGAGCTGGTCACACATGTATGTTATTGCTTAGGTGTTAAGAATTTGAATATGAGTTGTCATGTGCTCATGTCTAGCCATGCATAACCGACCCATGCAGTGTATAAATAAGATGCAAAGCTTGTATTTCAAATTAAGCCATGAAAGAGTGAGTAATAAAGAGGGAGTTGGTGAGAAAAATTGTGAGCTAGTGTCCTTGTATTTTTGTAAGTTATAATACGCTTGTAAAAGTTTGCACTATAACAAAATTATAATTTGTGTTTAGCCCACCAAATATTGCTCTCCCCAACTCAACAAGTGATATCAGAGCAGGTTGTCAAGGACCACCGTCAAAGTTATCCGATCGAGGTTCAGATTCTAAGAGCAAATTTTTTGTTCATTCATAGTCAGGGACTGTGAGGTGTGGATCGAGGATCAATAAGGAGACCGGTCACACAAAGGAGGCTATACCAAGCGTCATGGCAGGTTTAAACAACGTTGGGAGCATTAGAAAGCTCAACAATCAAAATTATAGCTCATGAAAAACATGTATAGAGTCGTACCTACAGGGACAAGACCTATGGGACATCATTGGTGGTACACAAGGTACACCACCATCAGAGGACCAGGCTGATGCACTTAAGAGGTGAAGTGTCAAAGCAGGAAAAGCGCGTTGTTTGCCATCAAAGCATCCGTTGAGGAGGAGATGCTGGAGCACATCAAGCGTGCCGCAACGCCCAAAGAAGCACGCGATATACTTGCTACTCGTTTTTCAAGAAAAAACGATATGTGACTTCAGTTATTGGAGAATGAATTGATGTCTATCCGACAACGTGATATGACAATCAACCAGTACTTTAAGAAAGTAAAGTCGTTATGCCTCGAAATTTCAGAATTGGATCAACAATCCGAAATTGGTGATGACCGGATGAGAAGAATTATCATCCACGGATTGAAGTCTGAATATAGGGGCTTTATCACAACAGTCTAAGGTTAGCCAGTTCAGCCTTTAATAGAAGACTTGGAGAATTTATTATCCAACCAGGAAACTCTAGCCAAACAAATAGCTAGAGTTTCTCTAAGGAATGAAGATGAGATTGCACTTTTCAGTAATAAAGCAAGAGGACGGTCGTGAGGTCGGAATACTGAAAAGGCACGAAGTGAAGAAAACAGAAGCAGACCAAAACGATGGCATAACGGAGGCTTGAGTTCAGGGGGAGCTCAACAACATCTAAATCAAGGAAATCGATGTAATAATCAACACCAAAATGATGAATGCTACAATTGTGGCAAGAAAGGACACTATGCAAGAAACTATTGGTTAAAGAAGAAATTAATAGAAGGAAATATAGCAACTTGAAGCAAGTCAAAGGATGGAGACAATGGGGAACTGAATGGGATGTGTTAGCATCACTTGCATTTATAGTTGATACAAGATATCCTACTGAAGCAGCGGAACCGACTGCAGAGGAAGAGGATGATATTTCTAAAATGGAAAATAGTATTACTAGCTTGGTAGCACAAGATGTAGATGTGTCAATAGTAAGTAAGCCGACTGTAGTTGATTATGATAAAAATCAGATCTTTGATTTTGGCTGCTCTAACCATATGACGGGAGACAAACCAAAGATGCAGAATTTTTCGGAGTATAAAGGACAACGAATGCTAGTGACAGCAAATAATGCCAGATTACCAATCGCCCATATTGGTGAAACTAAAATTAATTCGAAGCATGGTTCAAAAGAAGTCCAGCTAGGAGGTGTCTACAATGTGCTAGGTATCAAGAAAAATATCCTCTCCATACTGCAATTAACTGCTCCAGGCAATTTTGTTGTGTTTGGTCCAAATGATGTCAAGGTATATTGAAAGTTGAAGAATATTAGCACACTGTTCATGGAAGGAGAAAAGCTTGACTCCATCTATGTGATGTCCATTGAGTCTGCATATATGGACAAGACACGAAAAAATGAGACAACAGGTTTATGGCATGAGCGGTTAGAACATGTCGGTTATGACAAATTGAAGGAGATGATGACAAAGTCGATGATGAAAGGACTTCCACAACTTTATGTACGAGATGATGTTATTTGCGTAGGTTACCAATATGGTAAAGCACATCAGTTACCATATGAAGAATCAAAATTTAAGGCTAAAGAACCATTAGAGCTTATTCATTCAGATGTATTGAACCAGTGAAGCAGCTATCAATCAGTGGGAATCGTTATATGGTAACATTTATCGATGGTTATTCTAGACATGTTTGGGTATACTTGATCAAGGAGAAGTCAAAAGTACTGGCAAAATTTATGGAGTTCAAAGAACAAGCTAAAAGTGAGATTGGTAAGAAAGTACGAGGCTTACGTACAAATAATGGAGTAAAATATACTTCAGAAGAATTTTCTGAGTTTCTACAAAAGCACAAAATACACAGACAACTAACTTGCCCAAGGAGTCCTTAGTAAAAAAGGTGTAGCTGAAAGAAAGAATCGGCATCTTGCAGAAACATGCAGAAGTGTGATACATGCTAGGAATATTCCTAGGCGATTTTGGGCAGAGCGTATGAAAACAGATGCTCATGTAATCAACCGGTTACCTCAACCAAGGCTTGGATCGATTTCTCCATTTCAAAAGCTATGGCACCAGAAACCCACTGTTAGTCACTTTTGTGTATTTGGCTGTGTATGTTATGTGTTTGTACCTGACGATCTCCGTAGCAAATTCAACAAGAAGGCAATTAGATGCATATTTGTTGTCTATGATAACAAAAGGAAAGGATGGAGGTGTTGTGATCCTACAACCAATTGGTGATATGTTTCTGGAAATGTTGTCTTTGATGAAGCATCATGGTGGTATCTACAGCAAATAAAATTACCTGATTATAAAGAAATTGAGGAGACGCTTCAGGAAAAGTCTAGTGAGTCTATAGAAGAAGAATCTAATTTTAGATAAGAACCTAATCCAAAAAAAGAGAAGGAGAAAGAAAGGCCTTGGCAGACAGGTGTGCATCACTCAAGTTCAGAAGAAGAGCATGCACAGGAAGAAATATCAATAGACCACAGCTGCGGTGATCAAGCAGGCAAAGAAAACCAAATCTAAAATATGCGAATGCAGCATTAACTGAAGAATATTATGATGAAGAACTAGAATCTTTTAGGGAGGCATCTCAAAATGAAAATTGGCAGAAGGCGATGGAAGACGAGACTCAAAATCTTATGGAAAATCATACTTGGGATTTGGTGCTTAAACCCAAGGAAGTAAAACCCATATCTTGTAAATGGGTATACAAGCTAAAGACTCATCCAAATGGATCAATTGAAAGATATAAAGTTCGACTTGTTGCTCGAGGTTTTTCACAGCAGTATGGATTGGATTATGATGAAACATTCAGTCCTGTGGCAAAGCTTACCACTGTTCGCATTCTGCTCGCGTTAGTAGCTAGCAAGTCTTGGAGGTTATGGCAGATGGATATAAATAATGCTTTCTTACATGGAGAACTAGATCGAGAAATTTACATGAACCAACCTCAAGGGTTCAAGAGCAAGACTTACCCACAGTACGTGTGTAAGTTAAGAAAGGCCTTATATGGTTTAAAATAAATGCCAAGAGCATGGTATGGGAAGATTGTAGAATTCTTGGTCAAATATGGATACTCAATAGCACCAGCTGATTCAAGTTTATTTGTCAAAGTTCAAAATGGAAAAATGGTAGTAATCCTGGTATATGTTAATGATCTCATCATTATTGAAGATGATGAAGAGGAAATTCAATAAACGAAGGAGAATTTATCATTTCGCTTCTAGATGAAAGAACTAGGAGAGCTTAACCATTTCCTCAGACTAGAAGTGGATCATACAGAAGAAGTATTATTCCTATGTCAACAAAAGTATGCCTTAGATTTATTGCATAAATTTGGAATGTTTAACTGCAAACCTGTCTCAACTCCAATTGAGGCTAATGCTAGATTATGTTTAGCAGAAGGAAAGGATCTTGAAGATACGACTATGTACTGACAATTGGTAAGCAGTTTAATCTACTTAACTTTGTCTCGACCAGATATTTCTTATCCAGTAAGCATAGTTAGTAGATTCATGCAGAATCCCAATAAGCCACATTTGGAAGCAGTTTGAAGAATTCTTAGGTATGTGAAAGGTACACTCGATCATGGTATACTATAATAAGAAAGGTGGCGACTGCAAAGTTATCGGCTATTGTGATGCTGATTATGCTAGTGATCATGACACATGTAGATCAACTACAAGATACGTATTTAATTTTGGTTCAGGAGTAGTTTCTTGGTGTAGTAAAAGACAACCAACAGTTTCGTTGTCAACCATTGAAGCAGAGTATAGAGCAGCAGTGGCATCAACTCAGGAGAGTACTTGGCTTATGCAATTGATGAAAGATCTCCATCAATTTACAGACTACGCAGTCATGTTATATTGTGATAATCAGTCAACAATTTGCTTAGTTGAGAATCCAGTGTTCCATACAAGAACAAAGCACGTGGAAGTGCATTATCACTATGTGCAAGAAAAGGTACTCCGGGAAGAAATCAAGTTGGAAAAAAATAACACAGAGGATCAAGTTGCAGATATATTTACTAAGGGGCTCAATGGAAATAAATTCGCAGCATTTCTAATAAAACATGGAATTATGGCAAAGATGAAAACAATAAGTCGATGTTAAGGGGGAGTGTTAAAGTGACAACACCAACTCAAGAATCCTAGAAGCTTCAAATTGCTAGCTGGAAATATAGACAGCACACAACATTTACATAGCATGTATACATCGTCAATCACCGCCTTCATGAATGTACCGAAAGCCTCTTTGGAGTGGATACATTTCATGTAGAATTTTTTCATCGAGCATCCAGATTTCTCTAGAATAGACCAACAAATTGCAACCAATGAAAGAGTGTGTTTTGCCATGAAAAATTTGACCAAAAGAAGAGTTGTTCACATATATATGTTAATGCTTAGGTGTTAAGAATTTGAATGAGTTGTCATGTGCTCATGTCTAGCCATGAATAACCGACCCATGCAATGTATAAATAAGGTGCAAAGCTTGTATTTCAAATTAAGCCATGAAAGAGTGAGTAATATAGAGGGTGTTGGTGAGAAAAATTGTGAGCTAGTATCCTTATATTTTTGTGAGTTATAATACTCTTGTAAAAGTTTGCATTATAATAAAATTATAGTTTGTGTTTAGAACACCAATTATTACTCCCCTCAACTCAACATTACCTTGGAGAACTCCATTCTTAATTAGAAATCTATTGGCTAAAGGATGGCGATGCCAACACCAAATACTTCCATGCTTCGTTAATGGCGCGAAGGAATGTCAACCGAATAAATATACTTAGAGACAATGACGGTTGTAATTCTCTGATGTGTCATATTTATAGGAGATTGCTACTAGCCATTTCAGGAACCTGATGGGGTTGGATTCGGCCTCACACCCTTCTGATGTTGTTCTTAATCTGTTTGATTGTTCGGTTGAGCACTCTATTAAAAAAAGACTGGTGGCCCCAATCTCTATCTTCAATGTTCAGAGAGTCCTTTTCCACTGGCACCCTTCCAAGTCATCGGGGCCTGATGGTTTCACAGCTCTTTTCTTTCAGCATACGTAGGACATTATGGGTACGTTGTTTACGGAGGTGGTGATGGAGTTCTTCGCATCCTTTAAATTGCTCAAAGAGATAAACCCTACCTATATTTGATTGGTACCTAAAAGTCACTCTCATCGAAGTATGAATGATTTCCATCCCATCTTTTGTTGTAATATTATCTATAAAGTGATTTCTAAAATCTTTACGGAACATCTTAAGTTAGCTATCTCAAGTGTTATCAATTTAGCACAAGGTGCTTTCATTGCTGACCGTAATATTGGGGATAATATCCTATTACTTCAGGAACTGCTAAAGGACTACAATTCCGGTAAGCCTATCAATAGTTGCCTTCTTAAGATTGATTTTTTCAAGGCTTTTGACACTTTTAGTTAAAGCTTCATTCGTTTATATCTTGAGGCAGGGCGGCTCCCTGCTAGGTTTACTGAATGGATTATGTCATGTGTTCAATCTCCTTCTATGAGCATCCTAGTTAATGAGGTTCCTTCCAAGCCTATTCAGATTGCTAGAGGGATGACAAAGGCAATACTTTATCCCCATATTTATTCACTCTTGTGATGGAAGGCTTCTCTAGATTGACTTGCAAATTGATCTCTTGCAACTAGAGATTTCAATTCAAGACCTTCAACCTAACTCATTTGCTTTATGTTGATGATCTTTTAATCCTTTATGGAGCGGATTCCCATTCATTACTATGATGAAGCATGTTTTGGATATATTTGCGGGATGGTCAGGGTTAAAGCTAAACTCGGAGAAGAGTAGTCCTTTCTTCTCAGCTAATGTGAGGAATACTTCTGAAATTTTGAGCATTATAGAGATAAACTTGCTCTCTCCCCCCTTCCGATATTTGGGAGTCCCAATCCCTTCTGCTAAGCTTAAATACTCTGATTGCTTGCCACTTATAAAGAGAATTAAGGCGAGAGTAAACCTTGGCAAAATCAATTCCTTTCCTACGTGGCCAGGCTCACTCTTATCATTTCTGTCCTAAGCAGCTCACATGTCTATTGGGTGGCTCACATCACATTGCTAAGGAAAGTCCTCCAAAAGGTTGATAGAATCATAAAGGCATTTCTTGGTCAAGTAGAGCTGATCATGCTAAAATTAAATGGAGTGAGGTGACAGTCCCCAAGAAAGTTGGGGGCTTGGGATAGTTTCTATATCAACCTTGCAAAAGGTTCTAATGCGCAAAAGGCTTTGAAGGCTATACACAGATCACAATGCTCTCTGGGTTAAGTGGATACATGAGTTTCACTTTAAAAATATGAATTTTTAGGTAACTCCTTGCAATAAGGAGTTTTCTTGGATACTTATCCAGATGATGAAGCTATGTGACATGGTATATCTATGTATTAAGCACGCGATTGGTAATGGTGAACAAACTTGGTTCTGGTATGATAATTGGATGGACTTGAGTCCTCTCTTTCTTAACCCTCTTGCTCTCCATTTGAGAAACCGGATTCCTATCAATAGTAAGCTTTCTTCCTTACTATTCAATGGACAATAGAGGGGTAATTTTTGGGGCTTTGATTCCTTGGCTCTCCATCTCCCCAGTTTGGATAATGGGCGAACGAATAATTCCATCATTTGGGTGCTTGATTCTAATGGTAAGTTCTCTAATAAATCTTGCCATCAAATTTTTAGAAGAGGATTACTTGAAGTCCCTTAGTCTTCTCTTCTTTGGCATCATGCCATTTTACCCAAAACCTCATTTATTTCGTGGCTTGCGATAAAGAACAGACTCAAAACAAAGAGTCAATAGCATGGGGTTGTGGATACAACTTGTGAGTTAT
The DNA here is from genome assembly GCA_027563885.1 of Erythroxylum longipes. Taxonomy (NCBI): domain Eukaryota; kingdom Viridiplantae; phylum Streptophyta; class Magnoliopsida; order Malpighiales; family Erythroxylaceae; genus Erythroxylum; species Erythroxylum longipes. The sequence goes on along the minus strand of JAOQMS010000001.1, from coordinate 10,893,569 downwards.
GTAAATTGGCTGCGGAAGATAGGGATCATCTCTTTTTGTTGTAGCTACTCAAAGGCTGTCTGAAGTAGTATTCTACACATGGTTACAAGTAATGTATGTCCTTATACTTGGGAGAACTCGTTGGAGTGGGCTATCCGATGCTCTAAGAAGAGTATGCCAAATGTGGTACTTTATTAGGCTATTTTTACCACTACTGTATACCCTTTAGAAGGAGCGTAACTCCTGGAGATGTTCTAACCTTGAAGTGGATAAATACTAGCTTGTTGATAACATTATTAACTGGATTAGAGACGTCTTAATAGCCAAAAATTTACAACTCCATCCATCCCCTGACATTAGACATAGATGGCATTTGTAGATTGATTTCCTACTTGTTCCCTTATATCTTCTTTATGTTTTTTGTTGTCAAATGCTCTTATATACTTGCATCTCTTTTTAATATGTGTATAAGGAGCAGAGATTGGAGCCCTTTTTCAAAGCTAATGCATCTAACATTTGCACACAATTGGGATTATTGAAGATGTGAGGTTTCATAGTGAACGAAATTGCAGGTCCCTGCTTAAATGATGCACTCAGAGTCCCGTCCCAGGACCAACTACGTGAAGAGCTGATCAATATCTTGGAATTTATAAACCAGAATTAGCAAATATGGACAGTAAAGATTGGACCTTTTAATTATGATAGACAAAACAAGCCCCATATTGATTCATTCTTCCACGGCCTTATAATTCCTAAAAGCCGCTGGGTGGTCCTAGGTAAATTCAAAGCCTCCGCGACATTTACATACTACGGAGATTGCGAAAGATCTCATGTTTCAACGTATAAATATAGAGAGACCAGACCAGACTAGAGCCAGTGCCTCTACGACATGTCAGAACAATGTGTTCTTTTTTTTTATTACATTAGGTATCTCAACTTAACCGGACTAATCCTAAACCCCTAAGACCTCACCTCAAGAGGATGTAAATTTGGAACCCCAAGATCCTTCAGGTTCCTACGTAGCCTGTACATTTCTGCGCACAAGGAGTCATCACATACTTGATTGGTCAACTGCTGATTGATCACTGGCCCTGCTCAGCATCAAGTTCTCAGCAGCCCTCGGATTCCCTAGTAGCTTCAACTCTTACATTGCCGCTGGAAGCGAGACGTTCGTAATTGATCCGATTAAAAAGCTTTTTCTAGGGGGCTAGAGGATCATTAACAAAATTTTTTTTCCATTTCCCCTCCTTTTGTGTGACTCGAATCCAAAATCTCTTATAAGAGAGAGCTTTAAGTGAAGAGTTTATACCATTTAGGTCGATCATCGTCGTCTTGTAATATTGTGTTATGGTAAGAGACAAGGTGGTCTAAATCTGCACATTCCCAACGGTTCAAATGCTATGGCTGGCGGGAGATACACCCGAGGAAACAACTAAGAGCCCAAGGCATTATCCTGAATAACTACAAAAACCTCCTCTTACTCTCCCAAGGCGATGTTTTCCTATAAAACTTGTTTAATGTCTTCACATTTTGTTTCCCTTTCTCTTCTCTCTTCTTTCATGGCTTCCCATTTGTCCTTGCCGCTCCACAAGTCACTCTACTTCTCGTAAGCGCTCTGCTTCCTCTGTCACGCTTACTCACGGACACGCACATACACGTCGTTGTCCATTTGTATGTCATAGGACTCATTGGATTTGTTGTTCTGTTGTTATACATTTGGGATCTGTTTTCATAGGACGCATTGGAAAGCTTACTCCTGCAATTCATATGAAGAGTGGATCTTTTATGGAGTTTCTCTTGTTGAATGTTATTTGTATTTGATCCAGAACTTAAATCACGATCTCTGAATGTTCATTTATTCTTTCCGAGTCTCTTATTACTAAACAGCTAAGATAGTTAAATGTCGCCAAAATTAAAGATCTTTTGCAAACATTTTCTATTATCCTTCACCGTCTGTACAGAGATCATTTATGCCCTTATATGATTAGGGTGTATCATCATTTCTTATCCTGCTTGCTCACAGAATTTAACTTCTGAAGATTAAAAAACTAAAGGTCCTTAGTTACTATTTGCTTCTCATATTCACATATTTCTTGTAATTTGGGTCCTAGAAAGTTTCAACCTTGATTTATAGACATTTTGACGTCACAGAAAGTGTTTTGGATCAGAAAGCAAAACAAGGGCCAAGGCTGATGCACCCATCTTATCAAAAGTGACTGGCATAGAAATTGGAAATTCTGTGTGTTCAAAGAATAGTGTTGCAGTTGGACATTTGTTGGCACATGACAGTTCTTCATATCGAGTTTCTTTAAGAGCATTATCACCAGCAGCATCTTCCCAGCAAACTGGCAGTCAAGATGGGACAGTTGTCGGTAGAACCCATAATGATGAGATGGAGTTTAATCGTATCCATTGTCTTGTATGGGTATTGCATGAAGCTGCTTCTAGCTTTTCCCTTTCAATAAAGTCTCTTGAATTGTCAGGAAGTGGTACAGAGCTTGCAATGGCATGGAACGGGAAGGATGTTCACGAATGGCACAAGAGAATTGCATATCAGGTATCAAGATTGTGAAAACATTAAAAGTGCATGATCCCCATAATAAATCATGGAAAAACTTCAGAGATTTTTCTTATGACTTAGATTCTTGTGTTATTGTTGCTTTCTCTTTTCATTATTGCAAGTAGTGCATCATTCACTTGTTTCTGCTCAGAAGTTCTTTACCATGAACAATTTTCACTTCAACCATACAAATTTAAAGATGTGCAACGTTGTTTCTCAATTTGTAGAGAACGTTCAAAATGGAAACAAGAGTAATTAGTTCCAATTGCTATTCAGGTGGCTGTTATTGCCATGTTGAGGACTGCAATTGAAGTTGAGATCCTGCTTTCTCATGACCGTCAGAACAACCTGTCCCCAGCTAGAAAAATGTAAGTGATTGCTTTGATCAGTCGATTTCACATCAGTAGTCATAGTTCTACTTTAAGAATTTAAAGCACCTGCCATTCAAGCGGTTGGGCATCATTTTACAGAAACCAGTAAATGATGCTTAGCTTGTCTTTGTCTTTGACATGAAGTATCATTTCACAACCAGTTACTTTAGTGAAAATATTGATGATCAGCATATCAGCCATCCACTCTTTTTTCTCCACCATTTTGTACAGCTTAACTCCAAGAGTAGATTTGCTGCGTGAGTCAATTGAAAGCCAGTTGAAGTTGAAGCACCCAGAATTGGTACAATGGTTTAGAGTCGTGGAGTCGCCTCGTGTAGAAGGTTTTTTCACTCCTTTGCTGAGCAAGTGGTCTATTGAGTATGCTGGAAGGTTGGTTTGAACAATTCTCTGCTTGAAGCTTAATCCTGTTGTGACAGTTCTTGAGCCTTTAACAAGGCCTGATGGCATGCATATTCAGTGGTGTTGCAGGAATTGTCATAGCAATAAGCTGCTGTGCTGCTGCTGGGAAACTGGGTTCTCGAAGAATATCATGTGCCTCATTGGCCCTTTCATGTGAAGATATCCATATAGCTCTCATGGATCTATCGTACAATCTTGTAGCTGTGGACAAACTGCACCAATTGGCAACTGAAGCAGGATTTGAACTGAACTTCCTATATCATTTTGGTGCAAAGGTTCTTCCGTGTGAAAAGATTGAAGAATTAGAGTTTTGGATTGGGTTGGCTCAGCAAAAACTCTTAGCAGCTTTCCGTAGAGAAATAGAGATTACAAGCTCAAAAACTTTTCAACAGAAGGTCAATTCTTGTTTGTTTCTATTCCCTTTCTGTTGGAGAAAACCAATTTACAGTAGATGCATTATACGAACATTAAAAATGTATGCACTTAATAAATTTCCTGAATTAACAATTTCAGTATTTAGTATCTGAAGCCTCTGGTTGCTTTTACTAAGTGAGGGATTAATCAGTGGAATTTTACGACTTAAACATCTGAAAGTTGGGCCATTGTATACAGAATGAGGCAGATAGCATAGCTACCCTTGGACTTTTTGCATATCTAGGAAGAAAAACCAGATTATTCTTGACAAGGATGAATATTAAGGATCTTGATGAACCGGTGTGGGACTTCCTAAGGTAACTTGAAAATTTTACTGGTTCCACAAATTCTTGTTCTCAACCTGCAAATTTGTGCGAGATCAAAATATCATGCCTGCAGTTACCTGGAGTGTGGTAGCATTTTCATATACCCTGAGCTTGCTTCTGTATCAGCGTACCAATCCTTCATGGAGGCAAGTTCATATAATGGTTTCACTGGAAATGCAAACGATCAAAGCATCTAATGTACAAGCTTACTTTGCAGATAGTAATCAATGAAATTGGATGGCTTGATTTTTATGCTTCATATTCTTCTTTGAGCAATCAAGACAGAAAAAGATCCAAGCAACATGCAATCCAGGCAGAGAAAGAGATGATATTGTCTAAAGTGTTAACTGTCTGTTATGATGTTTTCTCTGGCTTTGCTCACTTTAGCCGTTCAACCCAACAGACTTTAGATGCAGAATTGTTAAGATTCCTGCTGTGCAGGTTAGCAGAAAACATTTCAATTTTCGTAAGTTGTTTTGGTCGAACTCGAAACATCTTTATGTTCTACAATCGCCTAATGAGTTTTAAATGATGATTCTTTCAACAGCCAGAGTCTGTTGACTACATGTATGGACGAATACTTTTCAGTTTATGATTGTAGATCATGGTAAGTTTCTTATTAAATGAAACGCAGCTATATGATACATTCAGCTATGAGCTACCTTACTGATGTTTACAATAATTATCCTTCTGTTGCACTTTAAATGCATGAACCACACAGGATTGCAGAAACAGGTGTCTTTGACCAACCGTTATCTGTAGGAACCAATTGTAGCGACAAGTTGTTTGTGGCACTGGAAGCTCAAAAAAGACCAAATGAGTTGGCTCTACAGGAACGCCTAAAAACTAAAACTCAATGGGGCTCTGAGCTAAGAAAGGTTTGACCACTAGATCTAGTAACTTTCATGGCCTTTATGTTGTGCTGTGAACATGTACGACTAAAATTAGCCACTATCACGAGAAGTGGTGATAAAGTTTCTAGAAGACAAAAATGGTGCTATGAAACTTGTAGTATCAAACTCTTGGAACTTAGAGTTGTGAGATAAAAACAGAAATGAAGTATAAGCCAAACATGAAAAACAGAAATGAGAGCAGCTCATAAATAGATTTGGAACCATGGATGGTTAAGTTCCAAAGTTTTGTTGACACATTATGAGTCTAAACTTAGAACTTCAGTGCAATGATGCTATTGTCAAACAAGATATGGCAATATTAGCTGCTTTTAATCTTTTCTTATGAATGCATTTAAGAAGTGAAAAGTACACTTTTTGTGGGCCACAATGATGAATAGTGAATTCATTATAGGTACCATTAGTGAGGAATATATTCATGAATCATATTCCATAATCATAGAGGTCCCGAGTTGTTCTTGGACTGTAGGCAAGACTATTCTTTGCCTCCCCACATTAATGTTGCATCTGAAATACAAGAGTAAATACCATGGACCTTTATCCATCATTGGGGAATATGATTCATTCTTAAGAGTGAGAATCATGTAGCATCTTGCGTTAAGGTTTATTTGTGCAGATGCTGAGATGAACACGTATTTTGCTTCTGTTTCCACTAAGATGCATGTGTTATTTTTTTCGTTTTTGTCCATGTTGTTTACCTCAGGACAGCAGCTCTGCTGAGACAGAAACAATAGATTTAGCGGAGGCCTCATCTACCAGCACCAGATCAAATTTTCTTCCTGAGAGTTTAATTAGGAAATATGGCCTCAAAGTTGTATCAACGATCGCTGTAAGTCGAACAAACACATTTCTTGACAGTGACAGAGCTATGTGACAATTTTTACTTGTTAAAGTTTTAACTCTTAAAGATGGATTTTTCTCAAAGGATCTAGGGATGGGAACTCAATTGCTCATTGTAGATATCATGGATGCTGTGGAGCTACTCTTAAGGCCATTGCGTGGCAACAAAACCTCAGCCAGGGAAAGGACTAAGTTAAAGAGAATACTAACTGACATTGCTACCCTTATTCCGGTCACTATTGTAATGATACTTCCTGTAAGGACTTACTAACCCTGTCATTTTTCTCTTTGGGTTACGTAATCCAGGACTTAAGATGGTTGAAGACAATAAACTCGTTAACCACCATATACAAGACTTTGATTAAAAACAAATGAGCCTAAAGAACAGTTATTTTATTTTATTTTTTCCTCGTACAATGATATTTAAGGATTTGACATTTAGTTGACGGTTATAGACACACAGTTACTGGAGCCTCTGCAAGTTTCTAGTGAGCTTCAGTTTTTACGTGGACGCATAATCTAATAATCATGCACTTGCTTGCACGTGTTATGAATAAATTGTTGTCAATGAATGTGCTAATGTAAAGGAATAAGCAGCGGGACTTCTAATCAAACAACTGACTCAAATTCTCTGTTCAAACAATTGGTTAAATATAGCTGATTAAATCTCTTCCATCTCTGCCATTAGTTGTCTGCTGTGGGCCATGCAGCCATTCTAGCTGCTATCCAGAAATATGCTCCGTTCTTGGTATGCTTCTTCCTACTGTAAGGCTCATTTATCAATATACCTAATGCTTATTATTTCACATTTTCGTCTATTATGATTAGATCCCTTCTCCATACTCTTCGGAGCGGTTGGATGTTGTAAAACAACTTAAGAGAACACAGAAGACGGAAGCTTGGTCCAGAAACGCTCTCTAGAATGCCATAGGCAATTTATTCCTTCTTTATGATACATGTAATGCCCATCATTTGTGGAACAACACCAGTAGCTTGTAAACAATAAATGGGGGCTAACATGTTTGCTGTTGCGACTTGAGCAGCTTACAGTGTATATGGTGACAATTGATTTGAAAAGAAAGGGAACTAGGTACAAGAGATTATTTTCCCTACGCTAAACATCCTAAATGTTGCTAAACTTCTTAGCAAGGATGTGTATAACCTTGTTCATTGTACAAATCTCTGATCCTTCAAGATCAATCAATGGAATCACAGCCTGCTGATACATTACTACAAGAAAAATGTTGTTTTGCGACGGTAATTACTGACGGAAAATCATAATATTCCGTCGGTAAGTCAGTTTAGCAACGGATTTTACCGATGGACAAAAGCGTAGTAGAAATAGCCATAGCTAATAATTCTCGACGGAAAATAAAATTTCCATCGGTAAAATTATCGACGAATAACAAATGTACTGTTAGTAAATATGTCGACAGTTTCTTCTGCCGTTGAACGTCGGTAAAATTATCGACAGAAGTTTGCGATTTTTTGTCAGCAAGTTTGTTCAAACATTACTGACGATTACGATTGTTCCGTCAATGATTTTATCGACGGTTAATTTTTGTCGCTAAATTTACCGACAGAATTGGTTATTCCGTTTGTGATTACTAATAGTTAGTCGTCTTCTGTCGGTAAATGGTACTGATTTTACTGACAAAACTGCAAATTTCTATCGATAAATCAACCAGATTTTTTTAAAAAAAAATATATACTGTCAATAAATTTTATTTGATAATGTTATATTTGATTGGAAGTTTTTATATCCGAATTGAGGTACCATTAGCTTTGTTTTACTTGCATTTAAACATCGCATTGACATCTCTCATAGTTACATACGAACGAACTAACAAGAGTTGTTTGTGAAGTAACAGCAAGAAGATGTGAATGGAGAAAACAAACAGGTAGCTACGAGCAACCAGTAGTCTAGACAACAGCTTAGGCAATGCCAAAGCAAAGAGCAGGTGGTGGGTTAATACAGATTAGCAAAAGGATTCGTGGGCTAGTCAGAATATGCGACAACTAGATACAATAAAAGGCTAAAAAATAAGTGTATCTTGCGGGACTGGAGTCTCCTTCATCCAAGGGTCTACAACACGGAAACGCTAAACGACTCGCGTAATATGATTGGCCTAACTTTTAATTGCTTTTCTGTGTGACACTATGACCTTGATCATCTCCTATGACCTTAATATAAGGAAAATATACATTAATATTATAATAAAAGCTAATCAAAATTACTGATATTTAATGGAAAAGCTTTATACATCACCTTACGACTTGAATCATGCTCATACATGAGTTAGTCATACCTAAGGGCTAAGTATTATGTCGTTTAATTATTAGACAATTCCATTTAAACTGTCTAGACCACTTGTAATTATCTCAATTATTTAATGTCTTATCTTATAAGTGGTTAATGCTTGGTGGATATAATAAATATGTTGTAAATCTACTAAACTTGTGAGCGTGTTATGTCTTCATCTTTTCCACAAATGAAAGTCCTTTGTGATGGTTTCGTACTAGAGACGACATTTTAATATGCTAAAGTCTATAATCTTCGAAAGATGAGAAGTATACTAAATCTTTCGTAAAGGTAAGTAAATTAGGTGTGAAATTTACATCTTCAGTGTCGTAATAAAAAGTTAATTAAAATATTTTCAATTTAAATCTAATAATAATTTTAATCCGGTAATAATAAATTTTTCAATACTACAATAAGAAAAACATTGCTTTTAAAAATAACACATTTGAATATTACCTGGATTTAATCAAAATAGGAATCAATATTGCTTATGTCAATTTTTGCAAGTATGTTATCCTATGTTATCTTACTCTGCACAAGATAGCATTTACAAGGTGTTTGACCTCAAAAACTATACAATGCTTTACTCCATTTCAGACAAACATGTTCAAGAAATCAA
>JAOQMS010000001.1:10861775-10873751 GCA_027563885.1 Erythroxylum longipes | reverse complement strand
GCCACCCTCGCGGGGCACGGACTCGGGTATCACCATCTATATCGGGTTCGGATCCGGCGGGAGTGGGGTGTTACAATAAGAGTACGTGTGTACCACGTTGTCATGGGCTGAAGGATAGAGTTTTTGACTTGCAGATTTTGTGATGGTTTATGCGTGACTCCTTCTTCTCCTTATGTTGGGTTGGTCTTTGTCTTGTCTGGGTTTGTCACAGGTGCGTGGTAAGTGAGGCATGGTTTATTTTGTTCTAGTGATTAAAAATACAGTGCATGAAAGCATCAACAAGGGAATCTCTATGTTGTTATAATTTCATTTTGGGTTGCGAAATATGTTGACTGATTTCTTTGTGGCTGCAACATCTTGGAGTAGTTTGTTTGTGTGGGCTCTCATACTTGATGTCTTTATACTGCAGCTATGAATTAATACTGCTATTTGCATGGATCAGCCCCTAGTTTGTGGTGACAACTTTCAGGCCTGTTTTAGTGGAGTTGAACCTACAGGGGAGTTATTTTTCAGTTCATTAGGGGATTTGTTTTTTGATTCTTTCTCAACGGTTCTCATTTATGTTGAATTTTGTTTAACCACTTGAGTTATTTATTAAGTGTTCTTTTGTTATAAGATTCTTGAGAAAAATCCTCTGTTGAGGTTAGTATGAGGCGGTTGTCCTATTAGGTGTGAAGTTCTTTCAAGAGCAATGTGGACGAAGGATAGTGTCAAGGGTTGAGTGGTGTCAGTTCAGTAAAGCCTTGTATAAAACTATTGTCATTAGTGAAAGTATTAAGCTGGGTGATGGCCCCAAAGATGTAGACAAGGTGTACCGAACTGCGTTAACAAATTTCAGTGTTGATTTGTTATTTCACTTTTGATTGTTTAATTTTTCTAGTTTTTGATTATGTTAGAAACGACTGCAGCAAATCGAAGAGTTTGCAAAACTAATACACTCCTACGATTTTTCACTCACATTGGCTTTCATAGGACTGTATTGTTGGTAGTCCTATCACCATATTTTTCTTATGCAATAGTTGTAACCTAACAAAATTGAGATAAACAAATCTTCTATGCCATAAAATTGAATCATCACTTGAGGCTTTAAATGCAATAGGATTTGGTTGTGAAAACTTGATAGGAAACATTTTTGTTTTCAAACATTTTTATTGAATACAATAAATTCGTGCTCCTTTTATGATAAATCAGACATGCATCATTATCAAACATAGCATAATAACCTTTCTTCAATAATTGACCCAAACTTAATAGATTATAAGCAATACCAGGCACGTACATGACATTCTGAATAAGTTTCCTACCAGTTTTGCAACTCATAGCAACTGTGCCTATTACATGCACTAGAACTTGATTATTGTTGCCCAAAGTCACTTGTGAGTCCACAAAGTCATCAATCTCCACAAAATAATCCATATTTCCAATTATGTGATTGTTGCATCCACTGTCTAAGTATCAAACTTCAGAAGACATATCAACATTAGCAGCCAAACAAGCAACAAATAAATTATCTTCAAAATCTTCTTTCTCTTCATGGAGATTAGCCTGCTCTTTCTCTTCACTGTTTCTTACTTTATAGTTATATTTCCTGCGTTTGTAACATTGAGCGCCATTTTTGTCATGATCATTTTTATTTCTACTCTAGAAAATTTTCTCATTGTGATTAGTTTTACCACAGTGAGAAAATGGAGGTAGAGAGTTAATATTACCATGGTTTCTCTCTTGGCCATATGATCTACCATGATCTCTTCCTCGACGTAGGTTCCCTCAACCAATGCCAAGCTTACTACTAGTTCCACTTCTTATTGAACCTTCAAATTTCTTTTTCATATCAGTCGTGCCTATTGATCTATTCATATGAGCTTCATTTGACTCAAGAGAACTGATTAACTCAATAAATGAGTAATTAGACAAATCATTAGATTCTTCACTAGCGGTAACAATATGATTAAATTTAGGGAGAAGGCTCCTTAAAACTTTCTCAACAATCTTTTTGTCAGACAACTTTTCACCAAAAGATCTAATTTGATTTATAAGGGAAGAAATTCTTACAAAGAAATCCTGAATTGAATCAAATGGCTTCATCAACAAATTCTCAAAATCTCAATGAAGAGTTTATAGCTTCACTATTACTAGCTTGGTTCACCCTAAATAATGTTCTTGAAGCAAATCCCATGATTCCTTCGCAATCTCTGATCCCATCACTCATGGGAACAGAGCATCATTAACACTTTGTTAAATGAAGAATAAGGCCTTCGTATCTTTCTTTTACTTATCCTTCAATTCATTTCTTTAGGCTGTAGTCAATCATAGCGTTTGCTTAAGATCGACAATTTCTTCAAAACTAGTTTTACTAAATCCCACATATTTTGAGATCTAAACAAGGTTCTCATTTTCACGGCCCAAAATTGGTAATTAATGCCATCGAAAATGGGAATTGTTTGAGTATTGGAGGTATTGCTAGCTGCCATATTATCTTTTGCGAGTTGGACACTCTTATTTTTTTAGTGATCTCACACTCTCAATAAGGACCACTCACAAAATGCTTCTCTCGAGCTTGACTATGGTACCAAATGTTAAAAGAAACTAAATTTGGTGAAATAAAAAGAAGTTTCATACTTAAAGGAGAATTTTAGCAGTTGAGAGTTCCCCAAACTTTTAGACAAGATTTTGGTTAAGGACAATAAACTATAAGAGGTCAGTTCCCTCATAATGACCCAATAAGTTGTATTTAAAGATGTAGCCTTATCAGGCGGAGAATGGTGTTGATTTATATAAAGAAGCTTATATATTAGAGCTGGAAAAAACTAAGGACATAGGTAATTGATGTTAAAAGAGCAACTGAACCCAATAAAATAACCTTACAAACTCTAAAAAAAAATACTCATAGGGACAAAAAACACACTCAAATTTATAGACAGAAGCAAGACTTTTTTATTGAGTTAAATAAAACATAACACTTGGTCCTTTATAGGCACTTATACCTTTTAAGTAGAAGACAAGTATAAAAAATCAGATCCTATTTTAACAACTCGACCACTAAATATGAAAATCATAACTAATGGAATCACTAAATAAAATGAACAAAAAAGAACATGGAAACATGGTAAAATAAGCGAAAGGGCAGTTGTCAAGAGCTTAAATTAGTCAATCTATAATAATTGAGTTGTGCAGAGATTCGTGTAACAGATTTTAGGATATGAATTTCCATATTCTTCCTGCAAAATAAGAGTAACTAAGACAACCATAACAGTGCACATGTGAACAAGTTTATTTGAACAAGAATGGAAAAAAAGGTTACTCGCATTTTCCTAACCATTATATGTTGTACAAAACTAAATTTTTTCATCCAGTTCAGGTAAGCGGGGTTGTTTATTACAGAAGCTGGGACTAAATGAATGATACAAATTAAAGTCTTACCTTCCTCTTGTGCTTTGCCAGAATGATATGTGCAGTAATTGTTGAGACATTGTGTGGCTAAGATTTCCTGTGCATGAATTTCTATTGGGCATCAGCAAGAAGAAGAATATAACTAGGAATAGAAGGATCCATCATATTACTCGGATGAACCTTTTAAAAAAAATCTTGTACATTAGAAAAAAGATTGGCAAACTGGTACAAAAGAAGTTTAGAGAATCATAATCATATTTCTTCTTTCACATTATTTTAAACGCACCACGGAATCTTGGAAATCTGACTTAGACTGACTTCCTTGGTTGCAGTTCACTATATTTGGTTCAGGTTTAGGACTAAGAGCCTTAGCTTTTTGTGGGTCAAAATTTTCCCATTATTTTAGGCAATTCACAAAGATATACCACAGAGGTTGTAATACATAACGGTACCTTAGTTACGTACCTCAGATCGAACATGAAAGGAAAAAATGAAGAAACCTGGAATGTATCTGATTTCAGTTCTAAAACTTCAAACAAGCTTTTTAAAGCTGAAACAAGCTCGAATCCACAGCTGTCTTCACAGGAATCCATCACGGGACGCAGGTCTTTCTACAATTTTCTTAATACGTAAGCTCTCTTAACGGGTCAGAGAATCATTATGCTTACGATTGATATGAGAAACTGCAGGAGACCTTAATCTATATATATAGCTTCTATATCAGGCTTCCCCATCACAAGGCCGATATGGACCAGGTCTATACTAAAAGGGATCAACTTTTCACCCGAACTTCGACCCATTGATTTATATCATTTATTGGGCCATTTTATTATCTTTAGTTGGATTAAATTACGTAACTTAACCGATAATTTATTTAAAATCCAAAATTACACTTAATAACTGTCCACTTTATAGGAAAATGAAAAAATTACCCTTAGGGGAAAAATGTCTAACATTCTTCCGCTTGGAAAATTATTAATTGCAGTTTTAGTCAAGTTTAGAAATAGTTTAAAAACTCGGCTAAGTTACACTATTGTATTAGTCGACTAAGTTTAAAAACAAAACATTTAATCTAAAGATAATGAAAGACCAACATTCTGTCCTGCAAGGCTTTCGATACTGAAAAGTATCAAATGCATGTGTCATGTGCGATATAGATCTGATACAATCACACATATCTAATACCTCACTAACATGAATGGGAAAATGCAGTGTGGCAAACTACGATGATACCTTTATGATCTAATACGTATCATCTTCATTTGTAGGTCTCGATTTCTCCAACTTTATGCTAAACTACATTGCTAAACTGCAGTAGAGAAATCCTTTTTTCTCTTACCTAATGCTAAACAGCATTAGAGAAAACTTGTTTCCTCTCACCAAATGCTCAACTACATTAGAGTAAACCTTTATGTTCTCCAACTGAATGCTAAACTGCATTAGAAAACCTTTATGGGATTAAAAACTTATATCCCCCTATGTCATGTGAAACTTTAAGGATATATTCGTATAAAATTGTATGCGTCTAAATAACATAGGCTCAAGGTCAATCTGTATATATGCCCAATGACCTTTAAATGCTTAAGATTGACACAAATCTTAAGACTTCCAAACATATTATGACAATGTATGATAACATGTATTATTGAGGATAAACTATGATCATCTTTATTGATGAACCATTATACTGTCATAATATATCAAAACGTACAGATGTACTTCGAGCAAACATAAAGATGTTTTAACTAACAGTGTCTAAGGACTTCAAAACACCCATACTATATACTTGTATTTCAAACACAAGTGGGTAAAGTCCTTTAGTTTAAGAATCAAATTATAGTTCCTTAGTCTTTGAATACTCCAAACCTTAATGTCACCTTTTTGCGTCAACCACTTCATGGTCAAATATTTGACCTTAGAATGTTAAGACCCTATGATATTCAATGTTTTTATTAAACAACATAGCAACTTGGTTATCACATTACAACCAAATTGGTTTAGCCACCGAATCAACCGCAGATAACTCAGAAACTAAATTTCTGAGCTAAACTGTCTATGAAAGCAGCCCCATAGTATACACTTTGCATACATAGTTGAGGAAATCACCCGTGTCTATTTGACATTATTCCACGACATTGTACCATCTGCTAACTTAAAAACTGTAACCTTAAGTGAACTTTCAATCATCCGGACACATAGCATAATTTGAACCTAAATTCCCTATAAGGTTTATTCTGTTGACTTTTCTACATGTCAACACATAATCCTTGGTTCCCTTTAATTATCTTAACACTCCCTTGACTATATTTCAATGGTCTACATCTGGGTTAACCAGATACTGACCAAACAGTCAAACAGTAAATGCAATATCCTGCCCAGTACATAGCCAAGCATACATCAGACTATCAATATTAGAATATAGAACATTCCTTACAACCTCTCTCTTTACTTTATTCTTTGGATATTGTGCCAAAGATTATCTCTCACTATGAGAGATAGGTGCTACGATAGGTTTACCGTTAACTATATTAAACCTTTGTGACATATACTCAATGTAAGGATTCTGTGAGAGGTATGATGAGTGTTAAGATCTATCCCAATGAATCCAAATACCTAAGACGAAAGATGTTATGTCAAGGCCTTTAATGTTAAAGTTCTTGACCAAACGTTGTTTAACCTTATACAACATGGTCAAATAATTTGATGTAAGCAATATATCATTCTCATGCAATAATAGGAAGATAATTTTGCTCCCCCCTAATCTTATAGTACAAGCATATTTTTAACTTTATTTTCCATGAAGCTGAAAGAGATCACAACCTCATCAACTATAAGGTATCGATTTTGGGAAGTTTGATGTAAATCGTATATTGATCTGCATAACATGCAAACTATGTCAATTCCATTTGGATCCTGAAATCTTTCAAGTTGTACTATATAGACCACTTTATAAAGGTCTTTATTCAAGAAAGCAGTTTTGACAACCATTTGATGTAACTCTTTATCATCATGGCTACAATTGCCTTAATCACTCAAAATATATCCTTCAAGGATACTAGAGAAAAAGTAACATTAATGTCAACATTTCTCCCGAAGTGAACCATCAGGCAATTGAGTGAGTCCATAAACTGCTGAATTTTATCCTGAAATCCTTTAGGTCTTAAACTTCATTTACAATAAGTTTGTAGTTCTGCAACAAAATCAACTAACTCTCAGACCTTACTATACTTCATGGCTTGCATCTCATAAGTCATTGTATACCCACCACAATTCCACTGCAGGTACAGAAACAACTTCTATAAAAGTAATTGGATTCGTAACATGTCTAATATCATAGTCCTGTTCACTTAATAGACTATGTAATCAAATGGGATAATAGGTCATCTCACTCTGGTGGATTTTCATAACTGCATTAGATCTTATACCCTCAGGAACCTCTGTGTGAACCGGTATGAGTTCCTATTCCTGTACAGGTACAATATAAAGACTTAGATCCATCGGATCTAACTGTAAGAGTGGCGAGTACATAATAATTTTAGTATCCACCCTATTATCATCTGAAGGGTCAAAGGGCCCACCATTATCATAGACATCGTATTCCAGAAACTTAGCTGTTTGTGATTCCATTATTTTGTTCCCTCTTTCTTTACAGTAAAATCTGTAACCTTTAGAGTGGTCAGGACATCTTACTAAATAGCAATGAGCACAATGAGTATGTAATTTTTCTTTATAAGGATTACACTACTTCAATAGGGCAGCCTCATACACTAATGTGTGTGAGACTGGGTTTTCACACTTTTAGATAATTAGGTAGATTAGTATTATTCTGCATTGACTTCTTCAAGTCATTTAGGGTGCGGTTATGCCTTTCAACAACATGCCATTTTGCTCAAGACTACCCAGTATAGTGAATCAAGTCACTATACCAACCGATTCCATATATCTGGAAAACAGACCTTTTCAAGTCCTGAAACACCATATTTGTCATGATATTCTCCTCCACAGTCAGATCTGACACTTTGAATGGATTTTCCCAATTGGTTCTCAACCTTCAGTCTTTAAGCAAGAACTCATAACTATATTGCGAATATCCATAAAAATGTTAGAATACTTTTGAATTGTATAATGCAACTGTATAAGGTCTTCTGATATCTTTATGTATCAGACTAAACAAGTCAGAAACTCGAATTGACCCATCTTTGTCCTTATTTCAGTTAACTTACCCCTACAATAGTCAACACATATTCCCAGATCATCATAATCTAGAATTGAGAGAATGTTTTCCTTAATCAATCTCTTAACTCTAGCTCTGGAAATGTGGCTTAAACTTTTATGCCATATTATGTATGCCTTTTCATTCATCAGAGTCCTTCATTTCATAACTTGTTTAGCAAGATATGAAGAAGCATATATCTAATTCGGGGTAAGACACATTCTATACAAACTATATGACAAGAAAGTTGTATCATTATGTTTTCCATTAAACACAACTATATAATAGAAGCATTAAATACAAAACGTCAACCTTCTTTATCCAAAATTGATCCAAAGATCACATATAAAATGTGTCGTGTAAAAAACCAAAATGAACTTTACAACATGGTTCTATACATACATCCCCTATAGATATTACTTCTACTTCTTCATTGCTGTGAACCATCAGTTTCTCCTTCACTTTATTTGGCTTTATCTTGGATATGAACCCTTACACCGTGGAAGCATCTTAATAAGATACTTCACTATATAGCCACCAAGTACTTAATGCAACTATCGCAAATCAGATTCATAAATTGACAAGCCAAAAAGTTATCTGATGATCATTACCTTTCCTTCCAGGCCTTATATTGCTGGTTACTTTATATCATTAGGACCTTCACCAGCATTGGATTGACCAGCATCAACATGTGGAGAAGATTTAGTCTTTATACCTTTGATCTTTAAGTGGGTTTCATCTTTTCCTTCCATTTAGTTACATTAAGGATTGTAGGAATAGCAAGTTTGAGTTCCTCCTCCTCAGCAACGCAATGGGCAATCAAAGCGTTCCTTATCCTGTGAATAATATGTCATCACCAGATTACTTAACTCTGAAAGGAGCTTATTCAAAGTCTGGTGAATTATAAAGACATCAGGGAGAGGAATATGAAACATCTTCATTCTATTGTGAAGATGAATCATTCTTAATATGTACTCCTTTGCTCCCCCTTTCTTCCATATACCTTATGGAGAATAATTCTTTAATTAAGGCACTTGTCTCAATACTAGGTGAGACTGTGTACCTCTAGGAGACATTTCCAAGAAATTACTTAACTATGTTTATGTTCGGAAGTCCACTAAGCAGATGGTTAGGTATGGATCTCTTAATGGTCATAAGACATAATCTGTTAGACATCCTGGGCTTCATGTGCTACTTTATGAGCTCTCGAGCTCATGGATGTATATGGAGATGGCCTATGTATTTGTATGTCCATATCAACCTCATCTATTTCCATAGCATTCAATACAACCTCTGTCTACTTCTTTGTATTGAAAACGGTCAGGGTTTTAATGATGACATTGATTTTATTGATCGAAAAGGTGACTATAAAGTAACTTTGATTATATCAGCACAAATGTAAGACAATAAGGATTCTTAAGGCCATTAAGCGGTATCTTTATTGAAAATCCGGTCACACATATTATGAAATACTTGTGGGTTGAATGCATAATATATGTAACTAGACCTCTACACATAAAAGCAATCAGATTACAAACTATCAATTCTCATGACACTACCATCTGTGGGCGAATAGAACATTTAAGCACTGGCTTTCCTCTATCCAATGCCTTTATGCACATCTCAAAATCTCATGTAAGGCCAACACCTATGGGTAGAATAACTAAACATGGGACCAAAGACATCCCCTAACATGTAAGCAGAACAATTCAAAATACTGACTCGAAAGGCCACTGTAGTGACTACATCCTCATCAGTACTTAAAAATTCCACTAGTGACTACATTCTCATCAGCACTCAAAAAGTCCACTAACACAACGAATACATCTTTATATTATCCTCACATTTTTATGGGTATATCATATGTGACAATCTAACTTCAATAAATGCAAAACTCGAATGCACAATCTCATTGTCACACACTCGTGTTGAAGACATTCTCTGAAAACTTCATTTGAAACTTTTGTAAAAGAAAAATCTCAGTAGAGTGACTATTGTGCATTACTGGACTCTGAATTGACCGCCCGAGACACATATGTATCTCCCTTATGGCAAGTTCATTGCACGAAAATTCACTCAAAAAATGGCTTCAGAATGTCTTAATTCCTTTTCCGAGTAACTTTCATGCAATCTCGAACACTAAGCATAAGACCCGAGACACGAAATCTTGAAGTATCTCCCTTATGTGATGTCCAAAGCATGAAAAATCACTCGAAATTAGATTCAGAATACCTTAATTCCTTTTTTTGGAGTTAAACTTTAATTTATTACTAATTTAATAAACCCAAAAAAATGGAAAAATTCATTTCATAAATTTCCCGGACTTAGAAATTGACCCAAAACACCCTCGGGCACCCTTACTAGAAATCTGAAATTTTTGTGTGTGTGTTTTTTAAAGTTACTGTAATGTCAACCGACACATGCCATCCGTGCCGACGTGCCAGTGACGCGCGCGTACTTGACTCGTGCTAGACATGCATCTGTTCCTTATTGGGCCACGTGTCTGGCGCGTGTTCTCGTCACCTCTCTTGCGTCACTGCTACACACGACTGATAGTGTGACAACCCTTATTGAAAAAAGACAATTTTCGGTGAGTTTCAGGTCCTTTTTTCATGCTCTCGGGCTCGTTTGCAAACCATTTCGTAAGACTAAACACATGTATACTACTTTCATGCAATAAAAAGTAAGAAAAAATTGAGAAACAGAAGTTAAATCTCCGAAAACCTTATGGAGAGAAAAATAAAAAAATCTTTGTTTTTAACCACCCGATCACATCACTACTCTAATACCAGGTGTAATACGTAACGACACCTTAGTTACGTACCCCAGATCGAACTTGAAAGGAAAAAAAAACAGAGAAATGCATAATGTACCTGATTTCGGTTCTGAAACTTCAAATAAGCTTTCCGAAGCCAAAACGAGTCCAAAACTACCGCCGTTTTCATGAAAATCCATTACCGGGACACGGGCTAGGTCTTTTTATAGTTTTCTCTATAGATAAGCTCTCTTAATAGGTTAGAGAATCCTTATGCTTACAATTGATATGAGCAATAGTAGGAGGCGTTAACCTATATATATATAAAGCTTCCGTATTGGGTTTCCCCATCACAAGGTCGATATGGACCAGATTTACACTAAAAAGGATTTATTTTCCACTCAGACTTTAACCAATTGATTTAGATCATTTATTGGGCCACTTTATTATCTTTATCCATATTAAATTACGTAACTTAACTGATAATTTATTTAAAAGCCAAAATTATAACTAATAACTATCCACTTTATAAGAAAATGACAAAATTGCCCTTAGGGGCAAAAATGTCTAATAGAGTTATCATCAGGTTTTCTTGTAAATCCCTTTGACCGATTGGAATGGCTGAGATTTTGACTTCTTCATTGTTTACAAGAACAATAGGGTCTGAAAGATTGGTTGGGTCTAACAGGGTAGCAGTACCAGCACCGATGCATTTTGTGTGAACCATGGCAGCATGTGGGATAAAGGACTTCTTTACATCAACCAAATACTTGAGATTTGAAAGAGCCCATATATTGACCTTCAGAAAGCAGTAACTACATTAAATAATAAGTGACCACCTTATCATTGATCCACATTGTAAATTTTCAGGATGGGCGCTTATATAGAAACTAGTCATCTAGATACTCAATGACATTCCCTCTTCCCTCATGTCAGTCAAAGTCCGTATCAAATTAACCTGTCAAACAGAATGAAAGCTTCCTATTAACATGCTCAAACAATTATTTTGAACAACTAAAATCAGTTAAGTTCCAGTAGCTAGTGTGATAAATCATAAGCAAGAAAGGTTTGAGATGGACAATGTTTAGTACACAGAAATTAAAAACTGAAATCTCGCCAGCATTTTCTGAGCAGACACGTGATAGAAATATGTAATCTATCTGAACAAGTTCAGAATATCAATATAGTCATCTGAAAACAGAACCTTTACTAACAAAATTCAAGTATAAGCTTCGAACAGTAGCATCTTTTGCTCAATCTCTAAATAAATAACATCAGAAACTCTTGGAGGTATCTTATACATTTGATAATTTAATCTTATGTTCTGTGAAGAATCGTCGCAATCCATACAAGCAAAGTACAATAAACATATCTATACTTGATCAGTAACAGCAACTGTCAGACCCCATTATCGGAGTCCAACCTTTATGCAGAAATATCTTAATACGTGAGTTTATCTCCCCAAGAGAACACCTTGACCATTATCGGATTATCTTCTGAAAACTCTCCTTTTTAGGCTCAGCTCAGCTCTTAGAACAGTCGATTACTACGATGGTAGTCGACTAGTCCATTTATCCCCTTTCAACCTGAATACCTCCAAGATTAGCGTTGGTGAGTC
>JAOQMS010000001.1:10811233-10840996 GCA_027563885.1 Erythroxylum longipes | reverse complement strand
ATAAGATTTTCCAATAATGTGTGTGTATGTATATATATATATATATATATATATATATATATATGTAACATGTCGACACTTTGATAAGCTATTTCTATCTAAGATCAATTGATTGTTTATTAATTAGCTTCTGCATAGATTTCATATTCGCCGGGAAGTGTGGTATGCATGCAATTATCCTAAACTAGACAACTGAAACTTTGTTTCTGAAATTTACTGTATTTTATTACCTTCAGGTAAAAAACAACTATAACAGGTTTCATTAGTACTCTATCAAAAAGAGTAGCACTCAATACTTTACATGCTAAAGTTATAATATCTAAACATTTGTCATGCGATATATCTACTAAGTGATTTCTCTATTTATTCAAATTGCCATCTTCTTCTCATGTTTAGAGAGAGCTTCAGTGCAATCCCTTTTGCTATTAGAGTAAGCCTGCTATGTAAAAAAATCTTCTGAAATAACTGATCCAATTCTCTGGTTACTCTTCCAAATACCTTTCTATTTTTCTCCTGTCATATTTAGTACACCATTGCAGCTATGCTCATCTTCAATTCCTTGTAGTTTGCTTCACTTGCCACTCTTAAAATTATTGCCCTCTCTATCAAGTGTTTCCAGTTATATGTAGTCAGGTTTAGATCAAGAATTGTTTGTATTTTCCTCCAAAATTCCGCCGTGTGCCTGCAGTCTATCAATACATATTCCATAGTTTCATTTGAGAATTACAGAATACGCAAATAATGAGACTGAAACTTGAAGCCACCTGGGTTTACATCTAGAAGTAGTCTAGTAGAAATTACGAAGCATCTTCTTTTGCTCCGAGTCTTTATCAGGACATATCCTCGATTATTATTAGAGCAAGGAGAGCGCTCAGCAGCATGAAATAAATAAAAGTTTACTTTATTTTATTTATTTTGGTCTACGATACATACTGAATAACTTAATAGAGAGATGAAAAAGTTATGGAAGAATAATCTACACCTCTTTTCCTTACGGCTAAAGTGTGCCTTTTTCCTTTTTAGAAACGCTTATAATAGCAATCCATTTTTGTTTCTTGGCCATGACCTCAAGAACAGTCAATGAAGAGACAAAAGAGCAAAAATAAAGAGGAAAGCTTAAAACAGTGGACCAAAAGAATTCAAAGAAAGCCGTGCCACTGCCAGACGATCATGTGCGGGGTGGTGGGTGAATATGCTTAAATGCAATGGACCCCATTATCGGGTGCTTTTAGCATTTGCGCTCGGATGAGTTTGGGTCCACAACACATTGACAGGTGTCGCTCTCGTCATGCTGACGCCATCAACGCATCCAAAATTTGCAACCTGCCGTCGATCGTATATTATAATTATCTTTTACCAAGTTGAAACTTCAAACCCAAATATCTATATGGTTTCAAAAATCTCTAAAAATAATCCTCTGATTAATAGAAGGAGATAAATACTTCATTATATTAAGTTATTTCCATTATTAAATCCTTAATGGATAACACATAACACATTCTATCCATATGGGAAATTATGATATAGGAGGATAATTGGGAATTAGAAAATTATATAGATAATATGTGTCAAATTAATTATATTATATTTATACTATATTATAATATACTAATTTACCTTTTTTATCAATAATTATTACTTTACTATGTTGATAAATCCAAATCTTTCACCAAATTTTTATTTCTTGATTCTCAATTTTATTTATAATTCATAAATTTTTACAAAATTAATAATTATTTTTTAGTTTTCTAAGTTGTAAATTTTATATTACTTTATTAACTATTACATAATTGATAAATAATTTATAAATTAAGTCTTATACAATATCAATTTCATATATAATTTTATAAATATTCATTTGATTAATTTTAATGTTTATCAATAAAAATTTGAAAGTATGAGCTCTAAATAATTTATCAAAAGTAACAATTACTAACCCCGATATTAAGTCCAAAAAATATATTAACAAAATTATTCAGCGTTATCACTAAATTTAACATGTTAATATGATAAGAAAAAAATAAACAACAGGATTATTAAGTCCAAGAAATTAATATAACATGAAAATTCAATCAAAATACAAAAGATTGATCAAACTTTTGGCACTAAATCTATACTATAAAAAAATAATTTTTAATAATAAAATTATTTGTAATATAAGCAATGATATATAAATATGATAGTATATAAAAAATCAATGAAACACTAAATTTATTATAATATTAAACTAGTAAATAACTAATATATATGCTAAACTAGTATATTACTAATTATTAATTATATTAAATATTATTATACTTATAAATATATAAAATAAAATGGAGATATGATAAAATAATATAATTAATAAGTGAATTTATTTGAAACATATGAGGCTTGTGGATTAAAGATAGTGATTTTAACAGAAAGATTATAATACTATGGATATTTTTAGAGATGTTTAAAACATAAAAGATTTTTCTACATGTCTTTATATCTTTTAATCGGTATTAATTCAATTTTCATAATTTTTTAGGAGGGTGAAATAATTACTACTTACAACTTATAAATTATATATAATATTAAATTTATTAAAAAGGTGACAGTTTTTAATTTAAAATTTATTAGTTTTATTTAAAATTAAAAGATAGATTTAATGGTATATAAATGACTGATTTACTTAATATTAGATTAAAATTCTTATAATACAATTAGAGCACTATTATTCAAAATAATTTGAGTTCATAAATATATTCAAGCATTTCAGTTTAATCATATTTTCATTATTTTAAACCTAGCTAATTATATTCAAGTATTTCAATTTTTTATACAAAGTATAATTAATTAATTTTCTTATTTATTAAAAAAATTAGTTGTACAATAAATGTATATTAATTCACCTAATCCATAAGAACTCCTCGTGTTGCAGGCTTACAGCCCTATAAAAAATTATTAACTCATTTGAGTTTCTTTTCTTTTAAATTTTAAAAAATATTTAAAATAATTGATAATAAACTATTATCAATAAAGACTCGATTACAAAATAAAAATATTTATATACTTTTTGTAATAAAATAATACTTACATATTATATAACTAGCTATATCAATTTAAGTATTATACAAAATATTTAAATCAACTTTAGATTAGAAGAAAAAAAAACAGTACTGAATACGAAGCTCAAGTCTAATTACAAATATAAATGATGGAACTTCCCACAGACTCTGCTTCCTGTCCTTCCCCATAAGCGAAGCGGAAAGTTAAAAGGATAAAAGAAGACGTCTACCGCCTTCAAGAGTTCAAGGTCACTTCATTGTTGTCTTTTCTTTTGTTATTAAATGAAAACGTACTAAAAATCAGTGTACTGACAAGTAGATCAGCTCCACCGGAGATCAGGACAAAACGACAAACACTAGTTTTGTCAGTTAAACTAAGTTTTTACAAAGAACAGAACAGCTGCAAAGATTTGGAACATTTATCTACTGTCTTCTGTCTTCCCCAGAACTGCCAAAAGAGTGAAAGACCATGACAGAGGGTGATAAATGGAAGCATACGGCTCTCTTAGTCATTGACATGCAGGTCGCTTTCTATTATGTGCATGCTTCTGGTTTTGCATATCTGGGATTTTCATGCTTTCTGGTTCTGTGAATTGTAGAATGATTTTATACTTAAAGAGGGAATAAGGGTCGATGGAGGCAAAGCCATTGTCCCAAATGTGATCAAGGCTGTTGAGACTGCCAGGAAGCGTGGGGTTCTTGTTGTCTGGGTATTATCTACTGGTTATCCGTCTTTAGTTTATGTTTTATGTTTTCTTTTCTAAATTTTGACATTCCTACTTCAATTATTTTGTTGTTTCTTGAAATTTCTATTTAATTTGCTGGAAAGTTATTACTTTAGGAATTTCCAGTGGAAAGATTAAAGGATTGGTTTATAACAAAGAAGTTGAATCCGTGAGATCAGGGTATAGGGAGATCTTGAGGAGGCTCTTTTGAATTGGATTAGTTGCCAAAACTACAGGCAAAGAGAAAGGTCTTTGCTTGTAAGAAAACAAAGATAACACTCAATATTTCTACAAAGTTTAGCTAAGACTTCGTTTTCTGCTTTGTCGTGTAACTTTTCGCAACAGATCGATATACAAAACTTTAATCTGTTGAAACGAGCTGGAGCCATAAGTTCATAGCATCAGGAATTCACATGTTTTCAGGTTGTTCGTGAACATGATCCACTCGGGAGAGATGTTGAACTTTTTCGTAGGCGTTTCTATTCTGCAGGAGAAGCGGGTCCTCTCTCAAAGGGAAGCGTTGGGGCACAACTGGTTGATGGCCTTGTTATCAAGGAAGGAGATTATAAGGTGGTGAAGACACGCTTCAGTGCATTTTTTGCTACTCATCTTCACTCTTTTCTTCAGACCGAGGGAATTAAGAGCTTGGTAATCGTTGGTAAATGCTTTTATGACTTGTGAACCTTCTTTCGTAGAGTAATTATGAGACATAGTTGATGTTCAGTAATCGATAACAGTTTTTGGTCCTTTTGTATTTAGGTGTTCAAACTCCAAATTGCATAAGACAGACTGTCTTTGATGCAGTAGCACTGGATTATCCATCTGTTACTGTTGTTGTTGATGCCACAGCTGCTGCTACACCTGAAATACATTTAGGTCTAAATTGTTTCTTTGCTTTAGACAATCAAATTGCTTTTTTTCTTTATATTTGTGGTTTTGTTCCATGATTTGAGATTTTAACATGCACTATTGGATCATGCAGTTGGCTCTTTTCATAAGAAGCTGACCTTGGCTTTACAAGGAGAGTTTTTGCATGCATTTTCATGACTCTTTTCGTAGGTTATATTAAGACATATAACTCAGTGAGATAATAAAAAGGGATACCTAGAGAACGTGATGGGTATTTTATTTTTAATCCACACAGTACGGCATTTTAGTTAGTTACATATCTTTTCCACCACAAAGTGTTCGGAACAGAAAAGAAGCTGGAAACCAGAGCTATTCCAGAAGTCAATCCTGGAATGCTGCATAATTGTGACAGCTACTGTGATTCTTGCAGTTTTAATTGATAAGTAGACGTGTGGGGCAAGGTTTGAGTTGTAAGTAGCTAGAGGTAGTGAGATGGGAACAAGGTGTTGTCAAGCTTTAGTTGTATACAGGCACCTTTATACCAGCATTGGCATAAAGTCAAGAAGATTGAATAGATTAAGCACTACAGACAAGTTTCCCGTTATGTGACTGAGCATCTCCAACTGAAATTAAGCTTGAAATCACTGGATCTGAGTGCCAATAAATTTTATGTAGGAATTAAGGGCTACACTTGATTTTATTAACAGATTTCTGATCTCTCATATCATTAAACAAAATGGAACTTTGTGAACTGGGTTTCACTCCTTACAAGCTTACTTGGGCTGGGAAGGTTTAGTAAATCATTAAGTACTCTCATCTCTTTGATACATAAAATGCTTCTTCTGCTACTAGTGAGAGGTAGACACGAACTTGAAACAGTTATTAGGTTCTTTTTGTTATGTATCCTCTTTTTCCTCCCATGTTTCGTAATTTTAAGGTGGAATCAATTACTAACTTGGATCGCATTTTGTGTGTGAACCAGCAAATATTTTCGACATGAAAAATATCGGGGTTGCAACTCCAAAATTACAGGAATGGTGTGAAGATGAAGCATAATCTGGAGGTTGAAATAGGCTTCGCTCTTGGTGAAGCTCCTTCATTCTGATGCATATTCTTATGATGCAGCAGCTACATGCTATGGATGCACCTGTATGTCTATCGTGACAAAGTCCCAACTACTGCTTTTATAGCAGTAGCTTTACGTGCTTACCAGTTTATTGCGTTCAAATCAAGATACATAAAATGATTGCTGTTTAATAATCCTTATGCTACTGCTTAATAAGATGGCAATCCGAAGTTGAGTTTATTATCCTGTTTACAGAAGCTGATGAATAAACTACCTGGGCATGGCTGGATAAACTTGCAGTTGCCACCTGTACATTACCAATATGCTTATGTTTTACCAATATGCTTATGTTTGAAGACGGTGAAATATATAAGTCTAGCTAGAAAATTTGGTTTGTGGTCCGTTGTTAATGAAATATGTAACAACAGGAAAAAGATGACAGATAATAGATGTAAACATGGTCGTTTGATGCAAAACTTGGGCACTGTTCTAGTCTGGCCTTTTCTTTCCACCTCTGTTCATCAAGAAGAGCCAGTAAAAACTTGAAAGAAACTTCCTTTGTAATCGTATTCCAATGCAGAGTTCTTATTCTTGCAACTTGCCAATTCTCATCAAAGAGAAAAAGGGGGAAAAAAAAGAAGGAAAGAACTTGTCACCATCGTAAGCCAATAAAAATGAGTTTCTCTTTTTCATGCAAGATTAATGATCAAAGGAAGAAGGAAGTGGGAGAAACCTTCCTTTATCACTGAAAGTCACTCCCACGTTCATGTGCTTAAGGTCAAATCTTAGCGAAAGCTCCCACTTCCCTGGGGAGGAAAGAGGTCTTGCTTAAGACTGCACTCAATGGTGAAATAGTAATGCTTACTCTTCTGCAGAAGGAAAACTTCAGAACTTTTTTTTCTATTTTTTGATGTTAGAAAGAAAATGGAACTTAACGAGTTAGATTCATATTTCTAGATGTTTAGAGTCAATGTTAGATAGGAATGGCATAATTTTGACAGTAAGACAACTTCGAATAAGACCTGCAGGAACGACAAAACAGGGACCAAAAAAACATTAACTCATTATCAACAACGTCCTTGTATACGATTATAGATTAAAACAGGGACCAAAAAAACATTAACTCATTATCAACAACGTCCTTGTATACGATTATAGATTAAAACAGGGACCAAAAAAACATTAACTCATTATCAACAACGTCCTTGTATACGATTATAGATTAAATAACTATAATAAAGAAAACCAGTGAATGTGACCTGCTATCATACAAAGTGTCCGAAAAGTATTAAAACGAATATACAAACAGGCAATTTACTATAGAGATTTATTGAATTATACAACCAATGCATTTTTATTTTCCTTTGAAGGGACAAACTAATGAAGACCACCAGCAGAATGGAATTGTCAGCTAGCTAAGCACAAAATTTGCAGGCTGGAATATTCTTAAGCTTATTATTTCTTCTCTTTCATGTTTGCTATAATGATGATAGTTTTTTTATTAAGAAAGTCCCTTCTAATTAATACGTGCTGTCCTTGTTATACATTTTCTAAAACTGAACCAGTGATGGTATATCATGAATCATCAATGATATTATCTTTGCTTACTGTTCCCTTGCCTCTGTGTATTTGTACCACATACCTTGACCTTCAAACCTGAAAATCAACTTGGAACAAAGAAGAAAAATTTATGAACGTGTAAATCAATGGCTCCAATAGCTGTAGGTGACACAATTCCTGATGGCAGTCTTGCATATGTTGATGACAGTAACGGTGTCCAAACCGTATCAGTGCACTCTCTTGCAGCCGGTAAAAAGGTTATCCTAGTTGCAGTTCCTGGTGCTTTTACCCCTGGTTGCAGGTTCAAACGAATTTTCTTATTTTTTGCTTCCTCTATACTGATATGTGGACCAAGCCATCCTAGCAAAATGAGAAAAACCAACAAATTTCCAGATTCTTCTTCTTTTCCTCATTAGATTCATGTAATTTTAAGGTATAAACATATAATCAGCACTCTTTAGCTTGCGTTTCTAAATTCAACGAACTTTTGATTTGCTGTTCTACATCCAGTTCTGGTTGTACACTTTTTATGAATAAAGGGTAAGCAGACAAACAGAGAAAGCTGCCTATCCATGGACTCTTTCTTGAAAACTTTTCTAGCATCAGAAGCTCTATTCATTAGGACCCATTCTAATGATGTCTTTTAAAGTCATGATTATAACGTCCTCATCAGAACAGTATCACTCGTGGTACTTTCTTGTTGAAAACATTTCCCTAATTGCAGTTAATGCATACATGTCGACTCCAATTTTCAATACGTATATTATACAGTTGTGACTGGAGGTTAGGGCATGCAGTTTTCACTTTTAAATTCCTGAATCAAAAAAGTAGTTTGAAGGGTCTATAGGAATAGTTGAAGCTCTTAAAAACTATTCGCTTCTAAAACAAATGCTTTTGGCAGCTTGAAGCACGTACCTGGATTCATTGAGAAGGCAGATGAGCTTAAGTCAAAAGGGATTGAAGAAATTTTGCTGCTTAGTGGTAAAAGATTAAAACTTTTGATACGCTGTTCCTCCTTCTTGATTAAAAGATGGAATTTTGTTCCCTTATTCGTTTTTTCTCACCGTTTTCGTGAGATCTCTGTTGCAGTAAATGACCCTTATGTGATGAAAGGCTGGGAAAAGACATACCCTGAAAACAAGCATATCAAGTTCTTGTCTGACATGGCTGCAGCCTACACACTTGCTCTGGGACTTGAATTTGATCTTTCTGATAAAGGACTCGGGTTTCGTGCCCGAAGATTTGCCCTTATGATCGATGATCTCAAGGTGAAGATTGCTAATATTGAATCCACAGGGGAGATTAGTGTCTCTACTGCTGAAGAAATTCTCAAGGCTCTTTGATTATCTTAAAACTTCTGGCTCTGTGTCTCCAGAAACTCTTGGTTTGTGCATGTAAAAGCATTATCAATAGCTATTACGCCTTGCATTAATGTTGCAAGGACTGTTTTACGAATGGAGCAAACAATTATTTCCTTTCACATCTTTATTTAATGCTAATTTTAAACGGGTAAAATGTTGTCTGTGCTTGTAAAATCAGAAGTTGAAAAGTCTTGATCTGTTGAAAGATTGTATTATGTGTATAAGCATTTAAGATGTTATCGTTATCCAAATTCTGTTAAGTGGCAGTTGCATGAGCTGATGATTCCTGAATTTATTTATGCTTTTCAAATATGAACAGGAAGAGGAAGCATAACAGCCTGAAAACAGAGTAAGCCCTTCCACTAAATCAACTCGATGTAAGATATGGCGGACAATTACAGGCACATTTTTTTAACAGCTCTTTTTCGTCCGTCTGTTTCAGTCTCTATTGGTAAAACAAGTATAAGATCAAAGTCTGCTTTTATTGTGAGAGGCCATCCATTGCTTACCAAGAGCAATAACTTGTCCACCATCTTTCTTCCTAACCTGTATCAGTACTGATGTTATTGTTTCCTTATCCCCCACAACCTTTGCCTCTATTTCTACTTCTTCCTGACAATATATATATCAAAATTCAGCACACATCAGGAAAAAAAATTATGAAAGCTTATAAAAGGGAATGGTAGATTATTGGTCTCTTCTATCTTGACAATAACTTGAACAGATGTTAAGAAAATGCAGAGTTAGAAAGGGTATCCTTATGTAGGATATGAATGGAGGCATTTTAGGAATATGGTGCAAAGCATGAAATCTGATACATCTCAACATTATAAATGCTTAGCTTTTTTCTTTTCTGTGCCTTTTCTTAATTAATTCTTTTGGTTGGAGATCATGCATGAGAAGCATTTCCTCACAGACTTTACGTCTCCCACCACAATACAAATTGAACCATATTTCCTCAAATGCTCTTGGCTATATTCTATCTTCTAAAAAATTGCTTTTCTTTAACAACCAACTTATTATCCTGAATCAAATTTCTGAAACAAAGCCCATGAAAATAGCAGATTTTTGAACACCAGTTGGAACCTGATGAAGTGGACACTGTTTGTTACAATCAAAAGTTTCTCTGAGGACTCATAGCATATCATATCAACAAAAACGGATTAAGGATAGGATAAGACAATTAAGAAAACAAACCTGAAGTTTAGCAGCAGAGAAGATTGAAATGTTGAAGTCAACGGAAACTCTAACCTCGCCGGCCAAGGAATAAACTGCTGCCGCCCCCACGTCGTCGATCAAAGTAGCCATGGCTCCTACATACCAATTCCCATCTGCATCCTGTGTACATGTACAAACATAATGTTAATCCCACTAGCTATAACATCTACATGATGATGTTAGTTTATGTTGTCTTATTAACTCATCAATAAACTGAAGAGCTAAGTCGAGGGAACAATAAGATGGCGATTTACTTAACTGATATATTATCTGAAACGATGAAATTGCAGCGTATAAAACCCTTTTGGGACTCCACCACTTGTAGCCCTTGTGTGCTTAAGGCTTCTAGTTCGTGACTGCTTGTTGATAAACTCCGAAGCCAATTATTAGACCTCTCCACCTTTGGGTCTCCCATCAAAAATTGTGTGTGTTGTTCTAATCTTTTCTTTAGTTATTAGTATAGAGAGAAGAATCTGATAAGATTTGTTTAATTCTTGGTGGACTATCTTATCTGCTTTACCCAAATTACCCTTTAATCTTGTTTCAAGTGGTGGACTGGTTTTCATGTCTTTTTCTGCATCAACGGTTGAAAAGAGAAGGGCTTTTGTTTGAGCTTTGAATCTTGTTTAATAAGACAAACAATTTCAGGAACTGATCTTACAGTTCAAAACGAAGAAAAGAACATATTTTTACAACTAGGCTCAATGAATTCTGATGCAACCTGACGAAAACGAGAACTTGTCATGAAGGAGGAGATTAGGCTCAATGAATATAAAAATAAGTTAAAACTTGGGAGTTTCACACTTCTTAGTTGTCATCTGATAACAAAAAATAGACTTTTTCCTTAGGTTGGCATAGGGTTGGTGGCACAGAGAATTTGGGTGGATTTGGGTTGAGGTATCACCGCTTGATAATACTTGAGAAAATGAGACTCCCGAGGAGAAAGGTCTTGTCTTGAGTATGAAGCAGTATAGTTCTATTCTGAGTTCTGATGCGAACACAATCCATGCTCTAAAACAAGCTAAGAAAAAGAAAAAGAGAGAAGGAATTCAAATGGTATGCGGCATCTATAACGAAAGATTCAATTGTTTGCTTAATTTCAGTAGGTATAAGCATAACTACACGATTCTATGCATGCGGTACAAACATTAAAAAGATAAGTTCGATCACCAACAAAGTCAAGTGAGAAGGAATAGAGCGATGAAATGATTACCTATAACATGAAGAAAATCAAATTATGTTTCTTTCTCATCTTGGTTCTAATACCAGGCAAGCATCAGAAAGTAGTAGATTAAATACCTTGTATTCATCAATCGAAGGAATAATCTCACCAAAATGGGTACTGAAAAATATTGGAAAAATCCGCAATGTGTAAGGTCAAGATGCTATAAATATTTTTATACTTCAAATAAACAGATGAAAAGTCGCTCGCTTTCGTTTGAAAAGAAAAAGAAATATTGATGCAGTTGGACAGTAAAGATCATAAATTTAACTGCAGGCTTTGATGGGAGACTAACTCATATTTCAACGCTGAAGAAATTGAACAATCTAAGAAAAGAAAAGAAAAGGGAGCCCTTGGTTTGGAATTTTCTCTTGCACACGTTCATAAAGTCATACAAATTTTATAATGAAAGGAATCAAAAACCTATGATAAATTCTATCCTATCACACCATTAAATCAAATTTTAATACATCAATAAATTTTCTCGTTAATTATCAATATCATGTATATATATATATATATATATTCTCTACCTTATTCAGAAGATATGGTATCCTAATGCATTTGTAAAAATATCAGCTTATTACTCATTTGACCTTACATACTTCAAGATAATATTTATTTTCCATAATTGATCTTTGACGAAGGGATAACCAATCTTAATGTGCTTTGCTCTTTTGTGAAATATGTAGTTGACTAGTATGTGTAGAGTGATATGATTGTCACAACATAACTGCATGGGTTCTTTATTAACAATTCCCAAATCTTTCAAGAATGCCCTCAACCACATGAACTTGCTTATCATTGTAGTCATAACCCTATACTTTGCCTTGGTTGACAAATGTGAGGCTATACCCTGTTTCTTTGTCTTCTAAGATATCAATGATGTCCTTAGTATAACAAAATATCTTGTGATAGATCTTCTTGTAACGAGATAACTTAACATAATCCAAATCACAATAAGCTCGTAACTTCAACTTACTATTTCTCTTGAGAAGAATTTTTTGGCTTATATTTTTCTTCAAGTAACATCATACACGATATGCTACATCTAAATGCTCCCTCTTTAGATCTTATGCAAATTACAAAAGTATTGTTAGAGTAGTGCTCTAAAGGCAATCGCCTTTAGTGCGTTTTGTACAAAGTTGTGCACAGTCTTTATTTTCAATAATAAAGAAAAGCATATTTCATTAATTTGGTGTTCATTATTTATGAATTGATATTGATATATAAGAAAATTAATGAAGTTCATGATATATGACATAGCATGAAGGAAATTATGATGTGATCATACTACTAAGATTTCTATCATGTGCAATTATGTCAGTATCTAAATTATCCCTAGTCATAGGATTAATGAGACTGGACATCATTAATCCGAATAGATTAGCACATATCAAACTCCTTGATTTGATCAAGCAGTGGATCTCAGAAACTGTAAACATGAGATGTTTAGAGTTGACATGTGGATGCTTACTAGAGGTATTAAGTACATTGGATAACCTACCATGAGATTATCACATGGATGTCCTATTCTAATGTTAGTGATAATCTCATCATAACAATGGTGCAAGTATCCTGAGACTTGAGGTACTCAAGGATATCTTGGATATTGATTTTATGCTTTGACTCTATTCCTTGTTGCCTTACAGAGGTCGCTCATAGGGTGATGATTGGGTACAGCTTGAGGTATTCGAAGGTAACTGAGTAGCCAATAGAGGATTCGGCACTTCTATGATAGCAGACGATGACACCCACGGCCTCTTGTAGGAGTCATTACTTAGAAATCTCTAGCCGAAGTACATGTGTCATGAAGAATGTCTTCATTGACATAAAAAGTAATGAGTACCAGGACGAGAGCTTATATCACTTGGGCTAGATTTGACGTAGTCGATCTAGTGAGAGTTGACACTTTGCCCATACTCATAACCAAGTGGGGTATAGCATGGTGAAAGGACGAATTTTACAACAATTGTCTATGGGAGGGTTCATGAGATGGTTCGTGACGAGCACGGGTTCGTTCGTCAAACCACTTACTTTTCGGTCAATTGGAGGTTATGATATATTACTAGACGCCACTTATGACTTGCTTGGATTAAGTGTTAATCTAACTGGCTAACATAATCGGGAACCTAATGGGTCACACGCATAAGAGTGATTCAGAGGATTCGCAAAATGGTTTTGAATAGAGATATGTTATATGGAGAGCAATAGAACCAAATGGATCACGATGAGATTGGGATATGACCAGATGAGATTGTGACGTCGATATTGCTGAAATAGGTCTCCGTTGTTTTTTTCCATACCCGGGACTTGGTAGGACTGACCCCAGTGTGACTGGATCACCTCAGCATTTATATATATGTGTGTGTATGTGTGTGTGTGTGTGTGTGTGTGTGTGTGTGTGCAATATGGAAGATGAGAAAGGCTTCTTTAAAGTTATGCAATTACTGTCTTTAAATGATAAAAGACAAACATTAAAAGAAAAAAATAAAAAGCAAGTAAGATGATGATAATCGTTAAAATGGTTACGTAAGCTATCTTCATGATTCTCACCTAATTCTCATCATCTTTCTCATCTTCTTCCTCTTCATTCTCTTTCACGGTTTGGCTCTCCATAGAACAAAGAAGAGAACTAGCACTCTTGTCTTTGTTCTAGCCATTTCCGAATCAAAGAGTTTGATTCGGTTAATTTCTCCGACCTCTGCGTGAATAACATTGGAGATGATCTGTTTTGGTCATTGTGGTTTGCGACAACTCGACGAGTAGAAGATCTAAGAACGAAGGAGACTACACACAAGGTAAATGGTTATTATATGAATGATTGATTTGTGTAAATGCCATAAATTCCTATATATATATGTGCGTGCGTGCGTGTGTGTGTGTGTGTGTGTGTGTGTGTTATGAACATGTATGTGAATTGGAAATTTTCAGCTAGTTTTAATGGTATTTTCTTGTATAGGCATATAGATCCTGGACTTTGGGAAAGTCCCGGACCTTTTTTTTTGTTTTCCGCACTGTTTGTATATGATGCACGCATTGGGATTTTCCTACAGTAGTATCAAAGCCACTTGTGCCCCGTATAAAGGAGAAACCATAACATATGTGATGCTACTAATTGGTTGTGACAGTTGTGCATTTTGTGTCTGTGGAAGGAAAAAATTTATCAATATGATTTGATGTGTTTTGCTAATTAATTCCCTACTATTTCTGGTTGCTGTGTTTATGCACATTATATGAACAGGCGTGCTTGTAAATTCGAGAATAAATTCTATAAAATTGTTTTTGGGATTTTCTTTCACCACCCTCTTTCTAAGATGTTTATAAATATCTATGAAGATGGAAATTTTGTTTTTGAGGTGATTGAACATTTATTTGAGAATTTTTTGTGTGATGTTGGGAATGTCTGTGTTGAGGAACACAAGTTCTTGATTGGCTTGGTTGCTAAGGTTGGTTAAGTTTTTCTTGGAAATAAATTCTAAAACAATTCATAGAACATATTGGGAACATATTATAGCCTTTGGAATTTTCTCAGCATTTATTGAAATTGTTTCAATAATTTTTCAAGAAAAAGACAGAGCTGGACATTTTTTAGAAAACTGTTGGACCTGTTTTGTTTGAAATGGTGATTGTGTGTTTTTTTGGTTTCAATTCCTCGGATCATTTTTTATGTGATCAGAAATATGTTATTTTGATGTTGCATTCATGCCAAATTGATTTCCATAAAATTGGGTTTAAAAAAATTTTTGGATGTCAAATATGTCATATTAGCATCTCGTTGGTATATTTAGTTGTCTTGATTGTTTTAACCGTCACAAGTTATGTGACAAGTGTCGAATTAGTCTTGATGAAGTGGAGACTACCTAGAGATACTTAAGGTGATGGTTTGATGTTCTCAAATTATTTAGAAATCTAAGAGATTAATATTGTATTAATCTATTTCGAGTATTTCATGTCTAGTATAACTAGATATGGCAAGCATGATACAATTAAAGTATTTAATTGGAACATCATAGTAGAGGGTATTACACTTCGTATATTGGCATTTTGAGTTGGAATTGAAAACATACGGATTAAGAAATTAGTTGATGCCAACATTAGAAAGCAATTTGGTTCAAGAGTTGAATCGAACTTTAAATTTTTAGATGTATAACACGTCCCAACCTATATAAGAAAACCTTATTAGATGGTTGCATTACAAAATGCATGCTAGGGTTGGTTAGGAGGGATGATGGATGGTTATGGATATAGATTTAATGTGATTGATGAAACGTCCTAAATCACACCATATAGTCATTGTGACTATAGTCATATGACTTAGATGAGACCAAAATATTTAATTCCTCACACATAATATGAAAACTAATACCTTCCATTAATATGGGGGGAACTAGAATTCTTTTGGAGTTAGGGTTGTTGGGTAAACCCAAGCCCACTCTATACGAATATGTTCAAACTATGGAAATAAGATTTTTGAATTAATAGGTCAGTTTTCACTAGAAGCGTTGATTTGTTGAGTAAACTCAAGGTCAACATAGACAGAGGTGCAACTGGGTAGCGTACATCAAAACTATGTGCATCAAGAGTTGATAACCCAATGTGTGTGTATACATCACGAGTTGATAGCACTAGACGATAGTTGCAGATATGATGCAATTGATATGATCAATACCTACCGATTGACCTAAGGTAGCTTGTTGGGTAAACCCAAAGTCATTCTTAGTAATGTCAGATATCTACTCACTAGGACACTTTGACATAATTTTTCTTGGATTCGTAGTAAAGGCTATGGATTCTTTAAAACTAGTGGGAGTTATATGCATATCATGCAAGTCCTTATGATCATGCATGTATTTATATTCTAACATTCTTTCTCTCTTCACATTTAGGTTGATTGAAGATGTCTTCTAGTGTGAATTTGCGCTCACTTATGGATTCTAACAAATTGAATGGACCCAATTTTCTTGATTGGTTGAGAAATCTGAGAATTGTTCTCAGATCTGAGGAGCTAGGCTATGTCTTAGACATTCCACTTCCTAATCCTGCTGCTGCTGATACTTCTAATAAGAATCAGAGAGCATATCGTAAGCATCTCAAAGATCGTGACTTGGTTACATACATTATGCTAGCCTCTATGTCACCAAAGCTACAGAAGGAGCATGTGTCTATAGACGCTAATACCATAGTATTTCATCTTAGAGAGTTTTTTAATTAGCAAGCTCGGTCTGAAAGGTTCGAGACCTCGAGGTTGCTCTTTATGACTAAGATGACTCCGGAGACATCTGCAGTGCAATATGAACTTAAGATGAATGGTTATATTGAGAGGCTGGCCACCTTGAGTTTTGTTATAGACTATGAATTAAGTATTGACTTAATTCTGGTTCGATTATCTGATAGTTATTTACAGTTTATGTTGAACTATAGGATGAACCAAATCTACACGACAATCCCTGAGTTGATCAGTCTGCTCAAGACAATAAAGCAAGCTATCAAGAAGGATAGCAAGCCAGTGCTAGTGATGAACTCTTCTTCTTCTGGTTCAAGAAAAAAGAACCTAAAGAAGAAAAGGTCCAAGAAACCAAAAGGAAGTGCAGCCAAAAAGAAACTCAAAGAGACTACGTCGAAAGGAACTTGCTTCCATTGTGACAAGACTAGCCACTAGAAGCAGAACTATAAAGTCTATCTAGAGTCCTTGAAGAAGAAGCAGGCATCAGATGCCCCGGCTCCTTTAGGTATGTTTATTATTAAGGTTAATACTATTTTTGATCATAACATATGTGTGTTAGATACTAGCTATGGTTCACACATATATAATGATATGCAGGGCATCAGGTACAGTAGATAGCTCATGAAGGAAGAACTAGACCTGCACGTGGGCAATGGAGTAAGAGTTGTTGCATTAGCTGTAGGCACTTATTTTTTGTCACTCCCCAGTGAGCTTGTAATTAAACTGGATGATTGTTATTTTGTACCTATTTTAACAAAGAACATATTATTTGTTTCTTGTTTAAATAAAACTGGTTTCTATTTGAATTTCAATAGCAATGGTTCTATTAGTTTGAATGGAATGCCTTATGGTACTAGTACATTATGCAATGGAATTTACATAATAGATATGTCGCATGCAATTATGAATGTCAATGATACAAAAAGACATAAACAAAATAATTTAAAATCAACTTACTTATGACATTGTTGCCTTGGCCATATAAATGAGAGACGCGTAGCTAAGCTCCACAAAAGTGGTAGTTTAGGGTCATTTAATTATGAATCATATGATATGTGTGAATCTTGTTTATTAGGCAAGATGACTAAGTTACCCTTTAAGGGAAATGGTGAATGAGAGACTGAAGTATTAGAC
The DNA here is from genome assembly GCA_027563885.1 of Erythroxylum longipes. Classification (NCBI taxonomy): domain Eukaryota; kingdom Viridiplantae; phylum Streptophyta; class Magnoliopsida; order Malpighiales; family Erythroxylaceae; genus Erythroxylum; species Erythroxylum longipes. The sequence goes on along the minus strand of JAOQMS010000001.1, from coordinate 10,823,599 downwards.
CTAATACATTCAGATGTATATGGTCTGATGTCCATCCATGCCAGAAGTGATTTTCTTTACTTCATTACCTTATCAATTTCTATCCTCAATATGGGTATCTGTATATGATGAGATACAAATCTGGTGCATTTGAAAAGTTCAAACAATTCAGAAATGAAGTAGAAAACTAACTTGGGAAAGGTGTCAAGACATTACGATCCAATCGAGGTGGGGAATACTTAGACCAAGAATTTTTAGATTATCTCAGAGATAATGGGATTTTATCTCAATGGACTCCACCTTACACACCACAACACAATGGTGTGGCTGAAAGGAGAAATCGAACCTTTTGGATATGGTACGGTCGATGATGGGTTTTGCAAATTTACCAAAATCCTTTTTGGGGTATGCACTTGAGACAGCTATTTATTTGCTAAACAGAGTTCCATCAAAGACAGTTGATGTTACTCCATATAAGATGTGGACTAACAAAAAACTCTATCTTTCTCATTTGAAAGTTTGGGGTTGTCCGGCTTATTTGAAGTAAATACATTCAGATAAGCTTGATGCGAAGTCTGACAAGTGTTTGTTCGTAGGATTTCCTAAAGAAACAATGGGATTTCAATTTTACCTTGCTAAGGAACAAAAAGTGTTTGTTTCAAAGCATGCTGCCGTTTTTTAAAAAAAGTTTCTTTTAAAAGAAGACAGTGGGAGCAAAATTGAACTTGAAGAAGTTCAAGATGCTCGAACAGACGCAGATCAACATCCTGAACTTGAGACTGTGACTCATACATATGAAGTAACAGCTCAACCTTCTTCAACATAGGAAGTTCGTAGGTCACATAGGATACGCTCTATTCCTTAGAGATATGGATTTCTCGTGATTGAATAGAATGACGTATTGCTTATAGAAGATAATGAGCTTACTACCTATGAAGGGGTTCTGAAGAGTTCAGAGTCTGAGAAATGGCTTAGCGCCATGAAAGCAAAAATGGATTCCATGTATGAAAACCAAGTATGGACTTTGGTTAGGCACCAGAAGGAATAAAACCCATAGGGTGTAAATGGATTTTCAAAAAGAAAACCGACATAGATGGTAATGTGATTACCTATAAAGCAAGGCTTGTGGCCAAAGGTTTCTGTCAAAGACAAGGAATAAACTATGACGAGACCTTCAGCCTAATAGAATTGCTTAAATCCATTAGGAATCCTATCCATTGCCGCTCATTATGATTATGAGATATGATAAATGGATGTGAAGATAACTTTCCTAAATGAAAATTTAGCCGAGGATGTGTATATGATGCAACTAGAGGGCTTCATCTCCTATGACGGAGAAAAGGTATGCAAGCTTCAGAAATCCATCTATGGATTGAAACAACCATCCAGGAGTTGGAATATCCGTTTTGATGAGATAATCAAAGAGTTTGGTTTCTCATAAATTCTAGATGAACCCTGTGTGTATAAGAAGGTTAATGGGAGTGCAATCGTATTTCTTGTGCTATATGTAGATGACATATTATTACTAGGAAATGATGTTTCTATGTTACAATCTGTGAAGATTTGGTTGTCCAAACAATTTGCCATGAAAGATTTCGGTGAAGCAACTTATATCTATGAGATAAAGATCTATAGAGATAGATCAAAAAGGTTGCTTAGTTTTTCACAATCAACGTACATAAACAAGATGCTAAAGAGGTTTAGCATGGAACAGTCCAAGAGAAGGTATCTTCCTATAACTCATGGGATAACACAATCGAAATCTATGTATCCTAACACACAAGATGAGAGGACACTCATGAATATGAATATATGATCTCGTATGAATTTGCAATTGGATCTATCATGTACGTTATGCTATGTCCAAGACCCGATGTATTATATGCTCTAAGTGTTACGAGCAGATGCCAATTAGATCCTGGTGAGGGTCACTGGATAGCTGTCAAGAATATCCTCAAGTACTTGCAAAGGACTAAGGACGTTTTCTTGATATATGGAGATGGAAATCTAAAAGCGAGCGGGCATACAAATGCTAGTTTTCAATCTGATAAGGATGATTCCAAATCCCAATCAAGTTATATATATACACTGAACGGCAGGGCGATTAGTTGGAAGAGTTCGAAATAAAAGACAACTGCCAATTTAATAACCGAGGCAGAGTACATCGCGGCTTCAAATGTAGCAAAAGAAGCAATTTGGATCAAGAAGTTCATTACTGAACTTGGTGTGGTTCCTAACAATGATAGGCCTATACAATTGTATTGTGACAACAATGGGGCTATTACGCAAGCGAAGGAACCAAAGTCTCATCAATAGTCCAAGCTTATACTCCGCAGATATCATCTGATCAGGGAGATCATTGGCCGAGGTGATGTATAGATAGAGAGAATTCCCACCGAGCAGAATATTGCTGATCCGTTGATGAAGCCATTGTCACATAATAACTTTTATGCTCATGTACTCTCCTATGGTATTAGATATCAAGGCGATTGACTTTAGGTTAAGTGGAAGATTTGTTAGAGTAGTGTCCTAAAGGCAATCACCTTTAATGTGTTTTGTATAAAATTGTGCATAGACTTTATTTTCAATAATAAAGAAAAGCATATTTCATTAATTTGGTGTTTATTATTTATGAATTGATATTGATCTATAAGCAAATTAATGAAGTCCATGATATATGACATAGTATGAAGGAAATTATGACGTGATCATACTATTGAGATTGTGCAATTATGTCAGCATCTAAATTATCCCTAGTCATAGGATTAATAAGACATGACATCGTTAATTTGAATAGACTAGCACATGTTAAATTCCTTGATTTGATCAAGCAGTGGATCTCAGAAACTGTAAACATGAGATGTTTAGAGTTGAGATGTGGATGCTTACTAGAGGTAGTAAGTACATTGGATGACGTACCATGAGATTATCACATGGATGTCCTATTCTAATGTTGGTGATAATCTCATCATAGCAATAGTGCAAGTATCCTTAGACTTGAGGTACTCAAGGATATCTTGGATACTAATTCTGTGCTTTGATTCCATTCTTTGTTGCCTTGTAGAGGTCGCTCATAAGGTGGTGGTTGAGTACAATTTGAGATATTCGAAGATAACTGAGTAGCCAATAGAGGATTCAACACTTCTGTGATACTTGAAAATCTCTGGCCAGGGTATATGTGTCATAAAAAATGTCTTCATTGACATAAAGAGTAATGAGTCCCAGGACGAGAACTAGTATCACTTGGGCTAGATTTGACGTAGTCAGTATAGTGAGAGTTGACACTTTGCCCATACTCATAACCAAGTGGGGCATAGCATGGTGAAAGGACGAATTGCACAATTGCACAACAATTGTCTATAGGAGGGTTTATGAGATGGTTTGTGACAAGCACGAGTTCATTCATCAAACCACTTACTTTTCAGTCAATTGGGAGTTATGATGTGTTCCTAGAGGCCGCTCATGACTTGCTTAGATTAATTGTTAATCCAAGTGATCAACATAATAGGGAACCTAATGGATCACACACATAAGAGTGACTCAGAGGATTCATAAAATGGTTTTGGATAGAGATTCATTATATGGAGAGCAATAGAACCAAATGGATCCTGATGAGATCGAGACATTGATATTGTTGAAATAGGTCTCTGGTTTTTTTTCCACACCCAGGACTCGATAGGTTCAACCCCAGTGTGACTGGAATATATATATATATATATGTATGTATGTATGTATGTATGTATCTGTGTGTGTGTGTGTGTGTGTGTGTGTGTGTGTGTGTGTGTGTGTGTGTGTGTGTGTGTGTGTGTGTGTGTGTGTGTATGTGTGTGTCTCTGTGTGTGTGTGTGTGTGTGCGTAACTTGGAAGATGAGAGGTTTCTTTAAAGTTAGGCATTTATTGTCTTTAAATAATAAAAGAAAAAAACAAAAAGCAAGTAAAATGATGATAATCATGAAAATGATTAAGTAAGCTATCTTCACGATTCTCACCTAATTCTCATCATCTTTCTCATCTTCTTCCTCTTCATTCTCTTTCACAGTTTTGCTCTTTATAAAACAAAGAAGATAGCTAGCTCTCTTTTCTTTGTTATATGTGTGTGTGTGTGTGTGTGTGTGTGAAATGTGGAATATGAGAGAGACTTCTTTAAAGTTATGCATTTGTTGTCTTTAAATGATAAAAGACAAAAACAATAAAAGAAAAAAATGAAAGGCAAGCAAGATGATGATAATCGTGAAAATGGTTAAGTAAGTTATCTTCATAATTCTCACCTAATTCTCATCATCTTTCTCATCTTCTTCCTCTTTATTCTCTTTCATAGTTTTGCTCTCTATAGAACAAAGAAGAGAGCTAGCACTCTTGTCTTTGTTCTAGGCATTTCCAGATCAAAGAGTTTGATTTGGGTAGTTTCTTCGATCTCTGCATGAATATCGTTAGAGACGGTCTATTTTGGTCGTTGTGGTTTGCGACAACCCGACGAGTAGAAGATCAAAGAATGAAGGAGACTACACACAAGGTACATGGTTATTATATGAATGATTGATTTGTGTAAATGCAATGAATTCCTATATATATGTGTGTTATGAACATGTATATGAATTGAGAATTTTCAACTAGGTTTAATGGTATTTCCTTGTATAAGCATATAGATCCTGGATTTAGGGAAAGTCCCGAAATATTTTTTTTTGTTTTTTGCACCGCGTGTATATGATGCACACGCCGGAATTTTCCTACAAGTATCTACTAGGCCAACTTTGTCATATAATGGTAAGATATATTAGGTGCCCTATCAAGTGCCAATACATTCTTTAGTCTCCAACTTTTGCTCTCTTCATAAAAAAATCAATTGATTTTGCTCTAAACATTTTACTTTTTTAAGGATGTTTAATATGTATTTTCTTTCACATAGAAATAACTTTTGACTTCCTCGAGCAACTTCTATACATAGAAAATATTTTAAAGGACCAAATCTTTGTTGAGAAAAAACTTGTTCAAGTATGACTTAAACTTTGTGCATGCCTTTGAATTGTTCCCTACTAAAATCAAATCATTCAGATACACTAGCAAGGTTATAAAGATTCTTCCTTTCTAATAGGTAAACAATGAGTAATTTATATATGATTGAACGAAATCAAAAATTAGAAGAGACGACGAATAATTTGGTAAGATTTCATTTAGTGATTTGACATGATTGATATGATGGAATTTATCTTCTATTTTTGGTAGCTGTTTAACTCCTTACATTATAAAACTTACATGGCTATAACAATGTGAATGTGTGTAAGAGAAAATTCTTTTTTCCAAACAACGTCCCCCTTTTCTTTTCCTACGATTATTCAATTTCTTCAACATATTAGAGTGATTAATGATATCTTAAGACCACATCATAGTAAAAGATGGCAAAGGGTGATACTTCGAGCAAACTAATCAACCAATTTTCTCCTTTTTCTTATATCCATCAAATAGAAATTAAAAAAAACACAAAAATACAAAAATTTCATATTTCCCGTAAGGGTATCTTAGGGAATTTTGGGTCAGTTTCCAAGTTCGAGAAATTTATAAAGTGAATTTTTTATTTTTCTGGATTTATTACATAGTAATAAATTAAATTATAACTTTAAAGAAGGAATTAGGGCGTTCTGAAGCCAATTTTAAGTGAATTTTCATGCTTCGAACATCACATGAAAGAGATACTTCAAGTTTTCGTGTCTTGGGTCTCATGTTTAGCATTCGGGATCGCATTATAGTCACTCGGAAAAGGTTTTTAAGACATTTTGAAGCCAATTTTGAGTGAATTTTTTAGCAATGAACTTGCCATAAGGGAGATACATGAGGTTCTCGTGTCTCAGGTGGTCAGTTTAGTGTCCGATGACACAAGATAGTTGCTCTAATGAGATTTTTCCTTTACGAAAGTCTCAAATGAAGTTTTTAGAGAATGTTTTTGGCACGAGCATGTGACAATGAGACTGTACATTCGATTTTTAGCATTTATTGATGTTACATTGTCACATATCATATGCTCATAAAGAATGTGGGGATGACATAAAGATGTATCCTTTGTGTTTATGGACTTTTTGAGTGCTGATGAGGATGTAGTGCCATTCCAGTCAGTATTTTGAATTGTTCTACTCGCATGTTAGGGGATGTCTCTCATTTTTATGTTTGATTATTCTGCCCAAAAGTTTTAGCCTTACATAACATTTTGAGATGTGCATAAAGGCATTAAATGGAGAAAAGTTGTTGCTCAAGTGATCTATTCGCCCAAAGGTGGTAATGTTATGAGATTTGATGGTTTGTACTCTGATTGTTTTTATGTGGAGGTCTAATTGTATATATTATGTATTCAGCCCAAAGGTGTTTCATGATATGTGTGATCGGATTCTCGGTAAATATACTATTTCATGGCTCCGAGTATCGTTGTTGTCCTACATTTGTGCTAATCTAAACATTATCATTTTGCAATCACCTTTTCGATCAAAAAATCAGTGTCACCATTGAAACCTTAACTGGTTTCAATACAAAGAAATGGACAGAGGATTTATTGAATGCTATAGAGATAACTGAGGTTGATACGGCCATACGATAGGATAGGCCATCTCCACCTACATCCACGAGCTCGAGAGCTCATAAAGTAGCTTATACAGCTTGGGATCGTTCTAACATATTATATCTTATGACCATTAAGAGATCCATACCTAACCATCTGCTTAGTGGACTTCCAAACACAGACATAGCAAAGGAGTTTCTTAGAAATGTCTCCTAGATATACACAGTCTCACCTAATTTTTAGATAAGTGCCTTGATGAAAGAATTATTCTCTATGAGGTATGCGAGAGAAGGGAGAATAATAGAGTACATATCAAGAATGATCCATCTTCACAGTAGACTGAAGATGTTAAACATTCCTCATCCTGATATCTTTATAGTTCACCAGACTCTGAATACACTCCCTCTAGAGTTTAGTAATCTGGTGATGACATATTATTCGTTGGATGAGGAATTGGACTTCAATGCTTTGATTACCCATTGTGTTACTGAAGAGGAGAAACTCAAGCTTGCTACTCTTACAACCTTCTAAGCAATTAAAGGGAAAACAAAGATGAAGCCTACTAAGTTCAAAAGTAAAAAAAGTCTAAATCTTCTTCATATGCTGATTTTGGTCAATCCAATGCTGGTAAAGGTCCTAGGGGCATAAAGAAGCCAGGATTATAAGGTAACTCCTTCATCGGGATCCATTTTCTACCTGGACTTCAACCCATTGATTTAGATCATTTATTGAGTCACTTTATTATCTTTACCTGAATCAAATTATGTAACCTAACTGACAAGTTATTGAAAAATGCAATTAAATGTTGTTCAACTTTATGAGAAAAGAAAAAAAAACATCCAACACGGTGTACCTACCTATAAGAAAAGCTAGTAAACTGTGGAAAATTAAAAGAATGATGGGTTAAAAATTACATGAATTGTTACCAGATTCAATAGCACGTGGTCTACAATCCACACAATAGTATAAAGAGTAGTGCTTTCACTAATGAGAAGACAATGAAATCGCCCAAATAATAGATCACAAGCTACGAGGAACCACATGATCAGTGGATTCAACTGAAATTTCAAGGTTGGCAGTCATGATGTTAACATGAACTCCATATATTTTAGAAACTATCAAACCATAATCATTTGCTTAATTAGCACCTCAAGCCAAGTATATTCTTCACTACTCTTTAGTTGATGTAAAAGGCAGAAAGTTGTAGATGAACAAAATCACTCGCATTGAAAAGGATTAATTAATAACAAGAAAGAAACTTACTCTATTCTGGTTCCAGAAGTGCAATCTCAATCTCTTGTAACGATCTTCCTTTTGTTTCCACCACGTTCTTCTTCACAAAAATGACCGCCAACAAGCAAAAGCTTGCAAAGATTGAATACAAGAACAATGGTCCTATTTGGTCTAGCAAACGCAAAAACAAGAGACCAACGAAGAAATTTATAACCTGGATATACACCAAAGCTCATAAGCAATATAAGACTTTAATAGTTCAAGAGTTGGAAAAATAAAATAAAGGGGATATCAAAAGGAAATAACATATATGTGCCTATGCTCTGAACAGAACGCTGGATCTCCAGAAGACATCTAACCAAAAGCAAAAACATATATAAGATTCATGTATTAACAAATACACTATGTTCACATAATCAAAATTATGAAATGCTTCCAAGTTTTTGACATAAATTTGAAAACTATTAAAGGAGCTAGTTTTGACCATATGTTAATATGTCAAGTAAAGGTGCATGATCTTTCCAGATGGCTAAGCAGTGTAAGTTAAACTATGGTGATAAAACTGGACAGATTATCAGCAATGGTGACTATCCACATGGCGACCTCTCATAGTAAACTTATATAAACCTTCAAAGATCATATCTAAGCTCTTAACAGCAAACTGCAAAGGCTAGATAGAAACCGTCACCAATGATTTCGCACATAAAACAACTTCAAATAATAGAAAAACTAACAATGTAGAAACTTCAAGGGAAAAATGATGGAAGTTCTTATTTTTAGTCCACAAACAATATAATTAGGATAAAATATGCGCTTCTTTTGTGAAAGTGCTTAGTAGAGAATATGCAATCGACTCTAAAGCAGTAATTTTTAACTCCATCAAAGTGAGACGGACATGAACAGATGAGGAACTCTTAAGAAATGAAAGCATTTAAGAGGATCATAGATCCATAATCGCATAGACTTTAAAAAGATGCAACTTTTTTTCCAAAATAAAACATTAAACAAGAAATCATTCGTACACATCCTACACATACAAGAGCAGCGATGAGATGACAGAAAGCCTGGTGTGTTGGGAAATCAAGTTGGAATCCAATCCCGACCGTAGTAGAATAATTATGAAACTTTTTCACAATCTTTAATTTTCCTAAAATCAAGATCTATTTAATTCTATAAAATGATTAACACAAATTATAATAAAGCGGAAACTTAATTTGTACCTTATTTCGAAGCTTGATAATAATCTTGTTATATCCCTCGAATCATTCTTGAAATCGATCTGTTTCAACTACCGTAGCCACACAAATGTCTGGCCTCTAACGGTATTCACAGAATGAGTTGAGAAAACTCTGTAACTGTTACAGAGAGGGTTAAGACAGAAGTGCTAGCTCCATAGAGTTTAAGCCTATTTATAATATGCTTTGGACATTTTAGTAATTTAATTGAAATTAAATTCTATCAAATAATTCTAATTAAATATCAATTATGCCCGTATAAGATTTAATATCTCATATTGATCCTTATTTATTAAATATCTCATATTTAATCATAAAGTTTCTCAAACTTTACAATTAAGTCTAACTTGATTAAATTAACTTTGCTCTCTTCAACCCATTCTATATGTGAGACTATTAGGTTCTCAAATATGCTGACAATGATTATAAATTTTAATTCTAATTCATAATTAGAATTAGATAAATTAAAACTCCTTTTAATTTATCTTTAATTCTCCAATTAAATAATTTATAATCATAGATTAAGATTGGCGTCTAGCAAAGCATCATGCCCACCCAAATATTTAGGAATGTCAAAGTGGTTTTGACTAACCTTTTTTTCCTTGCATGATTTTTTTGTATAATTCAATCCTTTCATCAACCAATGTTCCAATTAAATATAAAGCATGGAATTAATGTCTACTCTATTTGAGTCTAATCATATTAGTTCTCCTCCATTAGCTATTGATTCAATTAATGATATTTGATATTTGTAAACTATTTACAAAATATCATTCTACCTTAGCTAAGGATTTCTCAAATCAATATTAATCGAGAACAACGAAACATTCTCCGAAATTACTTTAGGGTGACTAATCCTTTCTTATCAACTACCTCCATATAGCTTATGCTACATCCAATGACTACCGATTAAATGACCAATGATTAAATAGATCATAAGTAGTATCAAAACATAGCAATCCCCATACAAAATAACTTTGATGACCTTAAGTCAAATGATCACTTATACAATCATCATAATGAGAATTTCATTGACATACAAGTAATGTTCCAAATGGATTTCTCATATCGGGTTTGTTCAGTGAACTTGTTCCCTAACAAAAACCCACACGTTTGTTTAAGTATCTCTATACTTTAGCCTATGAGATTGACTACTTCCTTCATAAGGAAAAACACAACGTATGCTATTCTTTTTACGTTCTATTAATGTCTAATCTTAATAGAACAATGACTAGGAACATTTAGGAATAATACATAAATGTAAAATAAATCTCATAATTATAATCTCATTATAATTTCATTTGTGATTTACAATTATTTCATGGACTTTATCATATACATCTAAACAGGTACAAGATAAATAATGTCTTTAAATAATTTGTCACTAAACTATAACCAAAGCGATTAGCTGTAGGGTATAAATCAACAATCTCGCACTTGCACTAAGTCAATCATGTAAGTATCTTATACCATATCTCCATATAACGATTATTCTACTACTGGCTTAATGAGAAAATTCTACAAGATTATTTATAGTGAGCACTTGCTTAAGTCTTACAACTCCCATCTTAATTATCATCATAATTAAGAAAATTTGCCTAAACACATTCTTAGATCTTTGATGAGACATTAGCTCCTTATGCATGCCCAATGGCACTAATGTTCTATAGTACATTACTGTCTTGAACAATGCAAAGAAACTCTATCAAGATCACTAAAGAACTTATTGATCCAATTAATGATTTCTACTAAATGAAAATTTTATTATGGCTCAATTAGCCACCATTGCTACATTGGAACCTTTCCAATCCTATTGTTCTAAGTAAACAAACCTTAATTAGGATTTACTTCTAAAGTTATATCCTTATCATCTTAAACTCAAATATCAACTCACACAAAGAGTAATGGATATCTTTAATACTTCATAAGTATCTGATATCTCAAATACTAAATATCTTTAATACATTATCTATGTACTTAGACTTAGAATAAGTTAACAATGTCCAATCTATCTCTATAGATGTAATTTTCAGAATTAAGTTGTTACCTTTTCATATCCAACAAGAGTTGTTCTTGAACAATTATGTGTTCAACAATTGAAAATTAGAACTGTTGTTCTTTGTGAGCAATATGTCTCCACATATTCCTATTAAAGAGGACAACTATACTCCCACTAACCTTCTTGTAGATGTGATAAATTCGCAATCATCTCAAAACAAACTCTTTGAATTCATTATGAAAGTGAATCTTTCAATATCTCATAGCTTTTTAACTATACATCAAATGTATCATTAAAGGCATTAGTTCCAATTTAGATGTAATTTTATAAGATTTGAACTTTTCAAATTCCTTCTTACTCCCACTACTTATCTTAAGAACCATTCTCCTATAAGTATACATTGAATTAAATAATTTGTTCAATAAATCTGTAAGATTATATCCAATCTTTTAGATATCTCATAACCATTTATTATCCAATTTAGTTCTAAACTTAATGAATAATGTATGCTTCAACCAAGCGTCACATTCTTGAATCATTAACTTTGACTCTTTCAAAGACCTAGCATTTCATATCTAATATGAAATCTTGCTAATTGATTCAATCGGAACTATTGAAGGTAAGTTATTGTACTAGGCATTGCTATAAAAAAAATAATATTGCATCCTACAATATCTCACATTGTATGTTACTCCTTACATAAATCCATACCCTTATGGAATTTTTGTTATGAAGTTATTTACTAGAGAATCTCATTCCCTATAAATAACTGAAAATATAAAACTTGCCACAAGGATCTCATCGAAGTGCTTCAGCATTCTCAATGCTTAATTTCTATTTAAATTTAAACAGTTTGAAACTATTTCAAAATTTTAAATCATCATTTCATTTAATACGTATGACTATATCATACAAAGTCATTAGTAATATAATGAAATATAATATTATCTTTTTATGAATTGTTATTCCATCCAATACATCACATGTATAAGATTTAACAATTCAATACCATCATCCTTTCACCAAAGGTTGATTTGGTTATTCTTCAACTTGATAAGTTTCACAAGTTTCATATGATCCATAATCATAAGGATACATGTATCCTTGTATGTAACGTTATGATTCTCGTTTTTGTTGATTTAACCAACATGGCATAAAAGGATTGTCTCAGTTATCCAACTATTAATTCTTGCCACTAATGTTAAGCATAAGTCTCCTTTGAGCCAACACATACAAAATCTTTGTACAAAATTGGATAAACTACTTTTACTTAACAATCTATTTCTAACCATGCATTCCACATTACAATAATGTTGAATCTAAATTCAGTATTAAATACTCATAAGCATGAATTAGAAATACATATGATCTTTATC
>JAOQMS010000001.1:10800475-10811133 GCA_027563885.1 Erythroxylum longipes | reverse complement strand
AGCGTTAAAAATAGATTGGCCATGACCATCACGGCCAATCTATTTTTAACGCTACCAAACCTCGAATTATTCGGTGAAATTGATGTTTAAACATTGGTACATAATCATTTATATCGGACAATCAAGATTGCACACTACAAACCCTGCTAAGTGTCCTGGGGCTCGAATCTTTTGGGCCAGGTATAGCATTTTAATAGAAGAATGGTCTAAAAATCTGTTAGAGCAGACTTCATTACGCACCTAGGATCGGACGTGAAAGGATTAAAAATGAAGATAATGCGAAATACCTGATTTGATTCCATCCAATCTTTAAGAGCCTTTTTCAACTGCCAAAGGAGCTCGAATCTCCTCGGGACCTGTATAGAAAACGTTCACCAGCTCGAGATCTAGGCCTTTCTGTAGTTTCCTTAATAAACGAGCGCTCTTAACGGGTTAGAGCTCTGGATGCTCGTGAAATTACTTAAGTAACCACAGAAGACCCCCTTATATATATAAGCTTCCATATCGGGCTTCCCCATCACAAGGCCGATACGGTCTAGGTCCACACTGAAAGGGATCCATTTTCTACCCAGACTTCGACCCATTAATTTAGATCATTTATTGGGCCACTTTATTATCTTTATCTGAATCAAATTACGTAACTTAACCGGTAATTTATTTGAAAACCAAATTACAATTAATAACTGTCCAATAAACAGGAAATTAACAAAATTGCCCTTAGGGGCAAAAATGTCTAACAATCTCCCCCTTGGACAATTATTAATTGCAGCTGTGACTCTTTTAAAAACAGTTTAAAAATTCGGTTAAGCCACGCTACTGTATAGTCGACTGGGTTTAAAAACATTTGATCCAAAGATAATGGAAGTCCTACATTCTGTCCCGCAAGGCTTTCGATACCGGAAAATATCAGGCACATGTGCCATGTGTGAAACAGGTCTAATACAATCACGTATACCTAATACCTCACTAACATGAACGGGAAGATGGAGTGTGGTAGACTACGATGATACCTTTATGATCTACTGTGTATCATCTTCGTCTATAGGTCTCGATTTCTCCAGCTTTCTGCTAAACTGCATCAGAGAAATCCTGTTTTCTTTCACCGAATGCTAAACAGCAGTAGAGAAAACCTTTATGTTCTCTAACTGAATGCTAAACTGCATTAGAGAACTTCTGTTTTCTCTCACGGAATGCTAAATAGCATTAGAGAAAACCTTTATGGGATTAAACACTTATATCCCCCTAAGTCATGTCAAACTTTAAGGATATATCCGTACAAAACTGTATGTGTCTAATGACATAGGTTAAGGTCAATCTTCATATATGCCCAATGACCTTTAAAATGCTTAAGATCGACACAAATCTTAAGACTTTTATACGTATTACAACAACGTATGATAACACATATGACTGAGGATAACTGATGATGATTTTTATTGATAAACCATCATACTGTCATAATACATCAAAATGTACAAATGTACATGGAGCAAATATAACGATTCCCTAACTACCAATGTCTAAGGACTTCAAAACACCCATGCTGTATACTTGTGTTTCAAACACAAGTGGGTAAAGTCCTTCAGTTACAGAATCGAGTCATAGTTCCTCAGTCTTTAAATGCTCCAAACCTCAATGTCACCTTTTCGTGTCAACTACTTTATGATCAAGAATTTGATCTCAAAATGCTAAGACCCTGTGATATTTGATGTTGTTGTTACACAACATGGAAGCTTAATTACCACAGTACAACTGTATAAGTCTAGCCACTGAATCAACCACAGACAACTCAGAAATCAAATTTCCAAGCTAAATCGTCTGTGAAACAGCCTGTAACATGCACTATGCATGCGTGATTAAGGAAGTTACCCGTGTCTGACTGACACACTTCCATAACATTATACCATCTGCAACCTTAAACCGTAACCTCAAGTGAACTTTCGATCATCCGTACACATAGCTAAAATTGAATCTGAATTCCCTACGAGTTTTCATCTGTTGACTTTTCTATATGCCAACATATAATCCTTGCTTTCTTTAATGATCTTAATATTCACTTGACTGAATTTCAATGGTCTACATCTGATGTAACTCTTGATCATCATGTGCTGCAATTGCCATAATCACTCAAAATGTATCCTACGAGGGTACGCGAGAAAAGTAACAATAAAGTTAACATTTCTCTTTGAGTGAACCATCAAGCAATTGAGCTAGTCCATGAACTGATAAACTTCATCCTGAAGTACTTTAGGTCTTAAACTTTATATTGACAGTATTGCAGTTATGCTACAAATCAACTAGCTCCCTGACCTCACTATGCTTCATGGTTTGTATCTCATCAGTCATTGCAACCCACCACAATTTCGTTGTGGGTACAGAAACAACTTCTGTAAAAGTAACTGGATTCTTAATATGTCGAATATCATAGTCCTGTTCACCTAATAGACTATGACATCAGATGGGATAACAGGTTATCTCACTCTGGTGGATCTTCGTAACTTCATTAGATCTTATATCCGCAGGAACCACTTTGCAAATAGGTATGGGTTCTTGTTCCTGTACAGGCATGATGCAAAGACCTAAATCCACTGGATCTCATGAGTAGAGGATATATAAAAACTGTAGTATCCTTCCTGTTATTATCCTAAGGGCCAAGAGGCCCACCATCATCATAGCCATTGTATTCCAGATACTTAACTGTTAGTAATTCCACTATTCTGTTCCCTCATTCTCTACAGTAGAATCTGTAGCCTTTAGAGTAGTCAGGGTATCTCACTAAATAGCAATGAGCACAATGAGTATACACTTTCTTTATAAGGAATATACCACCTTAGTAGGGCAACCTCATACACTAATGTGTGTAAGACTGGTTTTCACACTTCTAGATATTCAGGTAGATCAATCTTGTTCTGCATTGACTTTTTCAAGTCCTGAAATACCATGTTTGCCATGATATTCTCCTACATGGTCAAACCTGACATTCTACACGAATTTTCCATGTTGGTTCTCTCAACCTTCAGTCTTTAAGTGAGAACACATAAATGTATGGGAATAATCATGAAAAATGTCAGAATACTTTAGAATTGCATAATGCATTTGTATAAGGTCTTCTAACTTAACAAGTCAGAAATATGAGTTGACCTTAATATCTTTATTGGTCAACTCACCCCTATAATAGTCAATACATGGTTCCATACTATGATAGTCTAGAATTGAGAGAATGCCCACCTTATTCAATCTCTCAACCCTAGCTCTGGAAATGTGGCTTAAACTGTTATGCCACATCATGTATGACTTTTCCTTCATCAGGGTCCTTCATTTCATGACTTGTTCAGCAAGATACGAAGAAGCATATATCTAACTTGGGGTAAGACACGTTCTATACAAACCATAGGACAAGAAAGTTGTACCAGTATGTTTTGCATTAAACACAACTATACAACAGAAGTATTCAATGCAAAACGTCGACCTCCTTTGTCCAAAATTGATCCAAAGATCATATATAAAATGTGTCATGTAGTAACCTAAATGAACCTTGCTACAAGATTCAGTTACATACATCCCCTATAGATATTACCTCCATTTCTTCATTGTTGTAAACCATCAGCTCCTCCTTTCTCTTTATTTGGATTTATCCTGGATATGAACCCCTTGCACCGTGGAAGCACCTTAATCAAATACTCCACTATATAGTCACCAAGTACTTAATATGACTATCGCAATTAGATTCATAATTGACAAGCCAATATATTATCTGACAATCACTGTCTTTCTTTCTATTCCTTATACTGCTGGCTTCCTTATGTCCCTAGGACCTTCACCAATACTGAATTGACCAGCATCAGCATGTGGAGAAGATTCAGTCTTTCTACCTTGAATTTTAGTGTGCTTCATCTTTGCCTTCCATTTAGTTGCTTCAAGGACTGTATGAGTAACAAACTTAAGGTTCTCCCCCTCAGCAACGCAATGGAAAATCAAAGCATTAAAGCGTCATTCCTCATCCTGCCATTAATATGTCTTCACCAGATTACTTAACTCTGAAGGGAGTGTCTTCAGAGTCTGGTGCCTTATGAAGACATCAGGAAAAGAAATGTCTTACATCTTCAGTTTCCTATGAAGATTAATCATTCTTGATATGTACTCCTCACTCCCCCTTTTTCCCCGTATACTTTATGGAGATCAGTTCTTTAGTCAAGGCATTTGCCTCAACACTAAATGAGACTGTGTGCCTCCAGGAGACATTTTCAAGAAATGACTTTACTATGTGTATGTCCAGAAGTTCACTATGTAGATGGTTAGGTTTGGACTTCTTAATAGTCATCAGACATGATATGTCCGACCGATCCTAGGCTTAATAGGCTGCTTTATGAGCTTTCGAGCTCATGGATGTAGGTGGAGATAACCTATTTGTCTGTATGGTCATATCAACCTCAGCTATTTCCATAGCATTCAATACATCATCTGTCTACTTCTTATATTGAAACCAGTCAGGGTTTCAATGGTAACACTGATTTCATTAACCGAAAAGGTGACTGTTTACAATTTTGATTAAATCAGCACAAATGTAGGATAACAGTGATACTGAAAGCCATTAAACAGTATCTTCCTTGAAAATCTGATCACACATATTATGAAACACCTTTGGGCTGAATACATAATACATGCAATTAGACTTCCAGCATAAAAAGCAATCAGAGTAGAAACCGTCAACTCTCACGATACTACCACCTTTGGGTGCATAGATCATTTAAGTAATAGTTTTCCTCCATCCAATGCCTTTATGCACATCTCAAAACGTTATGTAAGGCCAACACCTTTAGGCAAAATAGCCAAACATAAAGTCAGAGACATCCTCAAACATGTAAGTAGAACAACCCAGAATACTAACTTGAAAGGCCACTTTGGTGACTACATTCTCGTCAGTATCCCAGAAAGTCCACTAACACAAGGGATACATCTTCATGTCATCCTCACATTCTTTATGGGCATACGGTATGTGACAATGTAACTTCAATAAATGCAAAACCCCGAATGCACAGTCTTATCGTCACACACTTGTGCTGAAGACATTCTCTGAAAACCTTAGTTGAGACTTTCTTAATAGAAAAATCTCAGTAGAGTGACTATCGTCCCTTACTTGATACCGAACCAACCACCTGAGACACATAAACCTCATGTATCTCCCTTATGCCAAGTTCGTTGCACGAAAATTCACTTAAAAATGGCTTCAGAAAGTCTAAATTCCTTTTCCGATTAACCATCATGCGATCTCGAACCCTGAATATGAGAACTGAGACACAAAAATTTGAAAAATCTCTCTCATATGATGTCCGAAGCATGAAAATATACGTGAAATCGGATCCGGAATACCTTAATTCCTTTTTCTAGAGTTAAACTTTCATTTATTACTAATGTAATAAATCCAGAAAAATGGAAAAAAAATCACTTTATAAATTTTCTCGACCCGGAAACTGACCCAAAACACCCCCAGGGTATCCTTACAGGAAATTTGAAGTTTTTTTGCAAATTCCGTACAGCTGACGTCAGGATGACATTGGCCCTGCGTGGCCCGCCACGTCATTGCACGTGGCGGGTCGGCGCGTGCCATTCACCCGCGCCTGCCGACGAGCTCCATATGCGTGTGGCGGGTGCGCGGTATGCACCCACACGCGCACAGACGCCCGGCCAGCGCCCGCGTGTGCAACACACGTAAGACACGTGTCATGCAACTGCGACGCTACGCGTGCGCCATGCGGCGATGTGCGATTGGCGCTTGCATTGCACGCGCCATACGAACCGCATCTGTCCTGTTACTGTAGAGGAGGTGGCGCGCCGCACATGCCCGACGAACAGTGTCGCCCCCGCCGTGCTGGGGAGATTTCTGGTGGCCCAGATCGCCGTTTTTCGCTCCATTTGGCCAGTTTTGACCCATTTTTCGTGGCGAATCAAATTTAAACCACTTCCATACAATTCTTTGGGTCAAAATTACCAGAAATGAAGCGAAAATGAGGAGAGAGAAGGAGGAGAGATAAAAACCAAAAATCTTCATTTTGGCCAATCCAGTCACGTAATCGCTCTGATACCACGTGTAACGCGTAGAGCAGACTTCATTACGCACCCAGGATCGGACGTGAAAGGATTAAAAATGAAGATAATGCTGAATACCTGATTTGGTTCTATCCAATCTTTAAGAGCCTTTTTCAGCTGCTAAAGGAGCTCGAATCTCCGCGGGACCTGTATAGAAAACGTTCACCGGCTCGAGATCTAGGCCTTTCTGTAGTTTCCTTAATACACGAACGCTCTTAACGGGTCAGAGCTCTGAATGCTCGTGAAATTACTTAAGTAACTACAGGAGAATCCCCCTTATATATATAAGCTTCCATATCGGACTTTCCCATCACAAGGTCGATACAGTCTAGGTCCACACTGAAAGGGATCCATTTTTCACCCAGACTTCGACCCATTAATTTAGATCATTTATTGGACCACTTTATTATCTTTATCTGGATCAAATTACGTAACTTAACCGGTAATTTATTTGAAAACCAAATTACAATTAATAACTGTCCACTAAACGAGAAATTGACAAAATTGCCCTTAGAGGCAAAAATGTCTAACAAGGGAGGCATTAAGAAAGTAACTTCTACGTCATTTATACTATGTGGTTTCCCGAGCCAATGGATTTGGCTTGTCCATTGGCTTGAATTAATGAGTCTAGTTTGAGCTGATTGATTTTAGGTCAAATTCATTTTTTATTTAATTTCAGGCTTCATATGTAACATTCCAGATTACTCGCTCACAGATATTGTTCACTTTGAGTTGCCCATCGAGCCAAGACCCTCACAGTTTTGCTCTTCCTACAACCGAAAAAATGTATCTATGAGGAAGAGATATTTGTATCCTTATAAGGCATACTTTGACAGTCATGTTTTTTATACTTCTATAATTTTGATAATTCAACATAAAAATGAGGTAATATTAGATAAAACTTATATAAAAAGAATCAGACTAAATTTATGGGTATGAGTATCACAATCTCATATTAAAAAATACTATTAAAAGCAAAAAATTTTATAAATTTATTTAAAAAATTATTAGTTAATTCTTAGCCATTTATTTATTTTCTAGTATATTGTTTCTCTAAATCGAATTAAAGTTGTTATTGTGGCACTCTCTACTTAAAAACTTAAATAAGTCAACAAGTCATCCATAAAATTAAGACATCCAATGGTTATTATTATGCATAATCATCAAAACCATATGAAATGATTAATCAGTAATAAATTTGTTGAAATATAAGTGGGACTTTGTCTTACATCAAAAGAATATATGGCCTTGAGTATGCATATAAGTCTAATGAGTTACTTCTCCTAGTACCAATTGGTTTTAGGATGGAACCTCATTTGAGCTTGTATGTGCTCAGTTTATTTAGGCCCAATCATATAAAAATTTAACAAAATTACTTGAAAGACTCGTATGGGAAGATTAAATAAAAGTGAAAAACTCGAAGGTCAACGATTGAAGATAAGGATTTCAACTACTAATAATATTATCTCTTCAAGAATTTTCTAAATGTTCTCTTTCCTGGCAAGAACATATTCAACAGGAGGAACCGATGATTTTGTTGGTTTATGCCCTACAACCAATCATTTTGGTTATAGCTTAGTAACAATTATTAATAAAGGCATTCTTTATCTTTATGTATTAATATTTTATATTTTAATATTAAAGATAAAATCCTTGGAATAATTACTGTGTAATTAAAATTATGATGAGATCATAATTATGAGATTCAATTTACGCTTATGTATTATTCCTAAATGTTCCTAGTTGTAGTTTCATCAAGACGGGATATTGTTAAAACGATAAAACTAGCACACATTATGTTTCTTTCTTATGAAGAAAGTAACTGATCTCATAAATTAAAGTATGGAGACACTTAAACTAATGTGTGGGTGATTATTAGAGAATAAGTCATTGAACTGACCTAATTATGAGAATTCCTGATGGAATATTACTTATGTGTCTATGAATTATCTCATAATGATGGTTGTATAATTGATCCTCAAACTTGAGATTACCAAGGTATCTAGTGTGGGAATTACTGTGTTTTAACGCCACTTATGAATCGTTCTAAGATAATTCAGTCAGTAGTAATTAGATACAGTATGAATCATATGTAGATAGTTGAGTAAGTCAATATAGGACTCGTCATTCTAAAGTAATTGGAGAGAATATTCTACTGTTCTTGATTAGTAATGATTTAAGAAATTCTCTAGCCAGAGTGAATTGACATTTGAAAAGGTGTTTTCAAATTTCAATTACAAATCAATTACTAATTAGCAAGAATGAACATGATTGGATGATAAGCGTAGACACTGTATCCATACTCTATTCAATTAGAATATTGAATGACGAAATGATTAAATTATACTTCATAGCCATGCATGGACAGGTTAAGTCAATCATTTTGACTTTCCTGATATTTAGGTAATCATGACATATTGCTAGACGTCAATCATGATTTATGATTGTGAATTGTTTAATTAGAGAATTAAAGATAAATTAAAAGAAGTTTTAATTTATCTAATTCTAATTGTGAATTGGAATTATAATTTATAATCATTGCCAATTTATTAGGAACCTAATGGGTCACACGTCAAAGAGCAATTTATGAAAGAAAAATCAATTTAATTAAGTTATACTTAATTATAAAGTTTGAGAAACTTTGGGGGTCAAATATGAGATATTTGATTTTATTAAAATTAAATTAATTTTAATTAGAATTTGATTTTAACTATAATTAAAGAGATTTAATTTTAATAATAGACTCTTATGGTTTTTCTATTTAAACGGGAAGAGCTTTTAGAAGCTAACACTTTTTGTCTTGTTCCTCTCAAAGCAGTTTGAAAATCGCTCTGTGGATATCATCAGAAGTTGGACGCTTGAACAGCTCGTGATTGATTAATTGGAAAAAGTTTCAAAGATTTTTTAACAGAAAAGCGAACGAGGTAATGTTTTATTCAAGTTTATATAATTATCAGGATTCGCTCGAAATTGGTGAATCTTTTTTTTATTTTTCTGTTGTGCCCGTGATTCAATCACGGTTGGATTCCTGATAGATTTCTCCATTAATTTTTTTCTCAATTAGTTGACTTAAGCTTGCTGATGAGCTGAGACACGAACATAGAGGAGTAATTTTATTTCGAGTTTGAGAAACTCAATCGTTCCAATGATTAGTCAGTCTGGCCTGCACATAGGTTGTGATCAAATATACAAGTTTTTCGTAATAAGCAAATGAACTTACCAGAATCTGAAACCTAACGACCGAGCTCGATGCTTGAACAAGAAATCAGAGGCTCACCAGAGGTGACATCTGGTGTAGGTACGTGATATAATGGAACAGGCATCTTTGCAGGGAGACTTGGCAATGCTGCTTCAAAATTCAGAACTTGAATTGCTTGCCTTATTGATGGCCTCAGGTTTCGATCAGGATACGCGCACCAGAGACCAGTGATCATCAAACACTCCAGCTGCTTCTCATCAAAGTCCATATTAAATCTTGCATCAAAAGCCATGCTTAGTTTCCCAGCTCCATAAAGATCCCAAACCCACTCTACCAAGCTCATTTCTGATTTTTTCTCAATTGGGTCGACTGCTTTTCTTCCAGTAGCAATCTCCAATGCAACAACTCCAAAGCTATACACATCTGACTCTTTACTAGCCCTACCTGTGGTTACATATTCTGGAGCCAAGTAGCCTAGAGTTCCAGCCAAACCTGTGGTCTGTGGACCGAGCTCATGGTCCATAAGTCGAGCTAAGCCGAAATCACCAAGCTTCACTGTGAAACTTGAATCAAGCATTATATTGCTGGACTTCACATCACGGTGTACCACGCATTGTTCCCACTCTTCGTGAAGGTAGAGCAATGCAGAGGCCAGTCCAAGAGCTATTCTATATCTTATAGGCCATGTCAATCGAGTTTTCTTGGCAAAAAGGTGCGAGTAAAGGCTGCCATTAGGCATGAACTCGTAAACAAGAAGAAACTCACCCCCGTCATGACACCAACCTATGAGTTGAACCAGATTGCGATGCCTCAACTGGCTAATGATCTTTACCTCAGTTATGTACTCCTTCTTTCCCTGTTTAGAACTCCTTGAAATTTTCTTCACTGCAATCGCCATGTCTAAATCATTCAGGTACCCTTTGTAAACAGCACCGAATCCTCCTTCACCCAACTTCCTTTCCTTTGAGAAGTTGTTCGTAGCTGAAACAAGATCGTTATAAGAGAACCTTCTCGGACCTGCTCTCCTTTCGAGATCATCATTAATGGATGTTAGATTCGTTGTCTCTGCCATCTCCCTCCTCTTCAGTTTCCGCCTATGCATCATAACCAACACTACAGCCACAGCAGCAAACAACGTAACTATCAAAACTGTGAGACCTATCGACAATCCTAAAGTTCTGGCTTTATTTCCATGACTCACTTCGATCTCCAAGCTTGAGCTGAACTCCCATGACTCAAGTATATGTCGCTCTGTAACATTACTCGTAGCAGCTGTAAACCCAATTCTGACCCAATCGGGAAGTGCCTCCCTGAGATCAATGACGTAAGAAATGCTGTTATTCTCTTGAGAATTGCTAGTTGTCTGATATTC
>JAOQMS010000001.1:10787241-10800375 GCA_027563885.1 Erythroxylum longipes | reverse complement strand
GTCTAATTAATTAATTTCAATCTAATTGAAACTAATTAATCCTTATTTTAGAAACTACTTTTCTAATTAATTAATTTTAATCTAATTAAAAATAATTAATTCTAATTTTAGAAACTATTTTCTACAATTAATTAAGAAACAATATAATTATTAATCTTAATCAAATTAAGAAAAATAATTATCTTAATTTTGGAATTTATTTTTAAAATTAATTTAATTTAATAATTCAACTCATAAAAAATTAAATTAAATTATAAAACAATCCTAATAAAATCAACTCTTTGAAAATAATTAGAAAACACTTTTTTTAAATTTATCAGGATTTAAAACTACTTAATATTTTAATAAAACTAATTTAATAAAAGGAAGGCTTAAAATGGAATCGTGGATCAGCCAAAACGTGGGAAGGAAACTGTCTTGTTTCCAGAGAGCTGCCAGCCTACGTCTCGCTCCGCCACAAGCCTCCACGCCTGGGTTTCCTCGCCGTAGCAATCAGGCCAACAACAGCCCATCGTTTTTACAATTTTTCAACGCCACAATCCTTCACGCAGACTTAATGCTTATGGGTTTCCACAAACCCACGTTATGATAATTGAAACAATTTAACTTTAACTATGGGTTGTGTTTTCCAGAATGTACTACTTTCTGGGTTTCTTTTTTTTTTCAAACTCACAAGCATAAAGATAACTCCAAAACGTAAGAAATTTGTTTTGTTTCTCCATAAATTAACCCGTACTTTGCAAGTCTCTTATTCCAAAATTCCAGAATTTTATAATTTTTCAAGTGTCCGGTCTGATCTGATTTTTTTATTCCAAAATTCAATTAATAACAATCAAACGTTTAATAAGATTACAGAATTAAAATTCTTGTTCTGATGCCACCGTTGAAAAATCAGGTCAGAATCTGATCCTAACTGCAGTGGAATAATTATGAAACTTAAATCAAGAACTATTTAATTCTATAAAATGATTAATACAAATCATAATAAAGCAGAAACTTAATTCGTACCTTATTCCAAAGCTTGATAATAATCTTATCATATCTCTCGAATCGTTCCCGAAACCGATCCGTTTCAACCACTGTAGTCGCACAAATATTCGGTCCCTAACGGTATCCACAGAATGAATTGAGAGAACTCTATAACTGTTACAGAGAGGATTAAGCCAGAAGTGTTAACTCCACATAGCTCAAGCCTATTTATAAATTATAATAGGCTTTGGACGTTTTAGTAATTTAATTGAAATTAAATTCTAATTTCAATTAAACTTTAATTAGAATTACAAATAATTTTAATTAAATACCAATTATGCCCATATAAGATTTAATATCTCATATTGATCCTTATTTATTAAATATCTCATATTTAATCATAAAGTTTCTCAAACTTTACAATCAAGTCCGACTTGATTAAATTAACTTTACTCTCTTCAACCTATTCTATATATGAGACCCATTATGTTCCTAAATATATTGGTAATGATTATAAATTCTAATTCTAATTCATAATTAGAATTAGATAAATTAAAATTTCTTTTAATTTATCTTTAATTCTCCAATTAACAATTTATAATCATTGATCAAGATTGACGTCTAGCAAAGCATTATGGCCACCCAAATATTTAGGAATATCAAAGTAGTTTTAACTAACCTTTTTTTCCTTGCATGATTTTTTCGTATAATTCAATCCTTTCATCAACAAATGTTTCAATTAAACATAAAGCATGGAATATAATGTCTGCTCTATTTTGAGTCTAATCATATTAGTTCTCCATAATTAGTCATTGATTCAATTAATGATATTTGTAAACTATTTACAAAATATCATTCCACCTTGGCCAAGGATTTCCTGAATCAATATTAATCGAGAACAACGGAACATTTTCCCTAATTATTTTAGGATGATGAATCCTTTCTTGATAACTCAACTATCTCCATACAGTTCATGCTACATCCAATGACTACCGATTAAACGACCTATGATTAAATAGATCATAAATAGTATCAAAACATAGCAATCCTCGTACAAGATAACTTTGATGACCTCAAGTCAAAGGATCACTTATACAATCATCATAATGAGAATTCCGTAGACATACAAGTAATGTTCTAAATGGATTTCTTATATTGGGTCTATTCAGTGAACTTGTTCTCTAACAAGCACCCATACGTTTGTTTAAGTATCTCTATACTTTAGCCTATGAGATCGACTACTTCCTTCATAAGGAAAAACACAATGTATGCTAGTCTTTTTACGTTCTATTAATATCCAATCTTAATAGAACAATGACTAGGAACATTTAGGAATAATACATAAATATAATATGAATCTCATAATTATAATCTCATTATAATTTTATTTGCAATGTCTAATTATTCTATGGACTTTATCATATATATCTAAACATATACAAGATAAATAATGCCTTTAAATAATTTGTCACTAAACTACAATCAAAGCAATTGACTGTAGGGCAAAACCAATAGAGTGGTGCATCAGGTTGCTAACGATTACAATGTTATGTGACTAGAACTATGTGGCTAGTAGTAACTACTTATTAGTGAGAGAAAAGAGTGGCAATCGAAGTCGGTTGACACAGTGGAAACAAAACAGTGAGTTGCTTATGGGTCGAGGACATGAAGTAAATGGGTGGTGGACAAAATTGATGGGGTGAATTGAAGCCTACGTTTCTCCATCCATGTTTTATTACGAAGTATTACGTCATAGGCTCTAAAAAAGAAGATGAATCCTCTGTCTAACCTTACTCTGTCTAATTAATAAAACGTCATTATTTCTGTTTAAATTTTAAGCGACCCCTTAAACATAATTGTCACGCTTGTGACATAAGTGTCACAGGCGTGACACAAGTCATAGGTTGCACCCGTGAGTCTTTTGTATTTTTTCATTTTAATTTTAATTATACTGGTATTATTTTAATAAAAATTAAAGTAAATTTTAATTTTAATTATGTTACTATTAATTTTATAAAAAATTAAAATTAAAATTATAAAAACAAATTTTGTATAACGGACATGACATTTAAGCGAAAAATTTTCCTTTTTTCAATTACTTTAATTTTAATTTTTTAATAAAATTAAAATTAAAATGATAAAAGATAAAAAAAACAAATTTTTTGTTTGTGACAAAATTTCCTTTTTTTCTTTATTATTTTAATTTTAATTTTTCAAATAAAATTTTAAGATAAAAATTTAAATTTTAAAAATTTATTAATTTATTAAAAAATTTTATTAATTTATAAATTAAAGAAAATATTAAATTAAATTAAAATTTGATTAATGTTGTTGTTATTATTATTATTATTATTATTATAGCACACATGCATATTAATGTTATTATTAGTATATTAGCATGCATACATATTAATGCAATATTAAAAATCTTGTATATTTATGATGAATTTTTTACATGAAATGCAAATAAATTATACAATATATTATATATGTGGAATAATTTATTTTGATTTAAACAGCTGGTTTTAATTGATTAATTTCCTAAAATGATTTAATTAATTTATAAATTATAGAAAAATATTAAATTAAATTGAAAAATTGAACAAAATTTTATTATTATATGATCTACATGTTTAATTAGATTTATAAACTTAGTTTTTTTGTAAAGATAAATATCTAAAATCTAAATTCTTTTGAAAATATTAAAAAATGCTAAAATATAATACTCACGTCTTTATAATTTTTTTTAAATTCATGTCTTTATAAGTCATTTTATACATAAACAGTTAATATTAAACAACTAATTTTACTAAACATTTTTAATAAACAGCTGATCAAATCAACTAATATAATAAACTATTAGCTAACTACTAATAGAATTAGCTATCAACTAATGTAATCAATCAATTGCCCCTCCAAGCGACAACATTTTATTAATTGAACAAAGTAATATTAGATAGAGAATCTCCACTCGTACAAAAGTGAGATAAGCTTGCCACATGGTACCAATCATATGCCTTTATATTAATTTTATTTTCCAGAGCAGATCAACCGTATCAAGAAGTCTGCTCCACTCTATTCTATCAATTTTTAGCCATTCAAAAGTTTGGTACGGTTAAAATGCTGAAATATAATAATTATTCCACAATCACATTTCACTTCACTTTCAAGCCAAAATATTCAGTAAAGTTTTTCTTTTATAACTATAAAATCACAAAAAATACTCTCGGTTAAAATACAAAAGAAAGCCTATAGACTAAATACGTTGACTTTTTCTTTCACCATTTTTTCAAGTCAGGATTTATTTCTTTTAGTCTGTAATTTTTTGTGCTTGAAGGATAACAAAATCATTAGCATAGTTGCGATGGAACAATTTGTTTGTCAAAACATGAAGAATACAGAAATTATCATTAACAAACAATTATCACATTTTGTGCTGTACAACAACTTAAAATTAAATGACCAAAATTTTGATGAATTCATCTCAAGCTAACTTCGCAACTAGTTGATGCATCATCCAGCGATGCCCATTGTTTGAATCTGTCAAAGAAAAGATGCGTGAGAGGAAAGAAAAAGTCACACATTCAACTTTAAGGGAATTGCTGGAGAAGAAAAACACCTTATTCACCAGCAAGTTCACTTGCTCTCTGTACATTTCTTTCAAGTCCATGATATCAGCCCGAAGTTCCTCCAACTAAAAAAGTTTGCCGGAAAGTCTAATGTCAGGACATGCCACGATCCATAGTAGGATTTTACATTTTACATGGACTTCATATGAATTCCAAGCTTAATTAGTATATTTGTTGGCCTAACCAATGCATACCAAGATGGTTAAGTACACATACCTCCTCGTCCCGCTCACCCATTAGCTCAAGTGCAGCAGAGTGCCTCCGCCTCAGGGCTTCTAGCTCTGCTCTTATGCCAGGCAACAAAGCAGACTCTGTCCTCAACTTTTCACACTACACATTCATCAAGTTAAAAGAGCATATAAGAATGACAACATATATGGTAAACTTGGTCCATGCAAAGTAGAATAGAGGAACTAACCTGTGCAGTCATTTTAACCAACTCCTCTGCAAGAGAGTCACGGATGGACTCCATAGACGCCTGAAACAAAAAAGAAGAAAATGTAAAACATGTAAAGTAAACATGAACAAACTTGCAAGTAACGGCATTACCAAACGAGACATGTAAGATGCAAGTTCACCCTCTTTCTGACGAAGTGCAGCTTCAAAAGCACTGGGTGTCATGCCTCTCTTGTAGTACGAGGTCATGGTTGCATCTCCTGGATTCCTCCTCTCCGACAAACTGTCAGTAGATGCATCTAAAGATGCTTGGAGAAAGTAGCTCTCCTCCATGCTGGCTAGGCTACTTGCACTTGAGAGCTTACGGCTCAAGGTACCTACAAAAGCACCAAAATAGAAACAAAAACACAGATAAGGCAATTTCAAAAAGTCAAGGTGGTATATGTTAGCAAAGTAAAAGACAATACCATTCTCAAAAGAAGAATTGCTCCTTGATATAGGAGTTTGATCTGCTGCAGCTGTAGAATTTGCACGAGCTTTCCTTTCCAATTCCAGTCGAGCAGTTTTTTCTCTTTCAATTTCCTATAGCAAATGAGGAGCTAATTTCAAGAATTCTAGTCCACTAAGAACTACAAAATAAACAGGAAGATAGTTCTACCAGAAATTTTGTCATAGGTCTCAACCAAAGGTGTGATGCAACTCCCCCCATGAACAGTTTAATAGAGTGCTGGATGTCAACTAAACTGATGAACTTAAGCAGTGATTCTACAACTATCACTATGGAACCATTCCTTCTCACTATGGGATCTATCCCATATGCCCCATCTTTAACAAAGATGTGATGATGTGATCACACGAGTGGAAGATGACTACTATAAGAAAAAAGTGATGCAACATAATAATGATGGACACCACAGATAAGGAACAAAAATTTGAGAACAGAACCTGCCGTAGAAGTTCCCTGTGCACAAGTGACTCTTGTAACTCTTCCTTGTGCTTTCTTTTGAGTTCCTTAATTTCTTCTTCGAGTCGGCTTGCACGACCTTCTTGCGTGTCAGCTTCCTCCTTAACTGCAAGGTACTCCTGCCTAAGTTCAGCTGCTCTCTGTCTTTCCTTTTCAAGGGACTTACTTATCTGTGTCTGCTCTGCTCTAAGACATGAAATCTGAAGACATATGATTGATTTCAGCTCATAACCATAATACAGGTACATTCATAGTAAAAGATTACACCCAAGAAGAAGAACCTGCGCTTCCAGAACATTAATTCGAGATAAAGTTTGCGACAAGCGTTCATTAACAGATCGCTCTCTTTCCTCAGCAGCAGCAGCTTTGGCCTCTTCTTCCTGTAGATACAGCAATACTTTACAAATAAATCACTTTCACAATTCATTTTAACGTGTTAACTACAAAGAAACAACATTGTTAGAACCTGTAGTCGAGAGTTCAAAGACCTTTCAACAGCAGTCCAAGCTTCAGTCCTTCTGGCCATTGTTTCCTATTATCGGTGACGAAGAAATTATCAACTAAACAGTGCATAATTGCAGGCAAAAAGTCCATCATGAAATTCTTAACCTGTAAAAATGTCTAAACCCACCTGCATTGCTTCAATCTGCCTTATAAGAGGCCTAGTAGAATCAGGAACTTGACTGACCAATTCCTCACACCGCCGTTCGCTTGCCTAATTAAAAAGAAAACCAGGGAATAACAACTAGAATGAAAAAAAAAAGCACAAAGTTAAGAGATAAAATCTACTAAATCAGAATCCCATGAAGTCAACAGACTTGGTAACGCTTTTGAAGATCCTCGATGTCCCTCCGAAGTGTATCCTCTCTAAAGACAGCCTGTGACATTTTAAATAGAAAGATGAAAATCATTACTCAAGTGACTGTCAAATTAGTAATTTCAATATATTAAGCAATGACCTGCTGCTCTGTTCTAGTCAAAGTTTTTCGTAATTCCTCAAGTGCCTGAACTAGCATATTCTCCCGTTCCTCAGCCTCTCTTAGACGACTCTCTAATTCAGTCCTGGCTTCACTGTTTGCACGTGCCTCAGCCAATACTTCAGCCTCCTTGGCTGCGGCCAATGCATTTGTATAGTATTCTTTCTGAGTGGCCAGTTCCGCTTGGTGCTTTTCTATGGTTTCTTGCAGCAACTTCTCTGTAGCCATCTTGTCCTTCCTGATGCTCTCCACTTTATTCTCTTCAACCTGGGAAGGAAGTTCATATATGGGTGGAACAGGCAATTGTTAACAGAAATCATTCAGTAATGATACACAGAAGCTTACATTCTACCAAAATAAGTAAGCATGGGCATGTGACATACTACAAACATTTTGTAGTTCATGGCTAGTGGAACTTTTCTTTCACACGTAAGTGAAGCAGGTCAATATTCCAATTATGACCCAATAAAAGGCACTTCACAATATTTAAAAGGGTCTCACACTCAAGCCTGATAGATAGGTACATGGGCAAAGGATGTCAAATATTTATCAACATTCTCACTTCCAGTTATAAAGATTAATGTGTGTGCATGTGCATGAAAATATCCACAAAAATAAAACCAAAAACATACATCAGCCCATACCAAACTCAGGCTCAACTTAATTCTGAAAGGTTAAATTATAACTGCACACAAACTACAACTAGCTTCCAAATTAAATTACCTGAAGTTTGGTTGCCAAACCTTTCTTCTCTTCTTCAAGATCTCTTATCTAAGCTTTCACAAAAAATTGAAAGTACACAAAATGTTTTTGGACAATATATGCAAAAGAAAAGGAACTGGATATAAAAGCTCATAGAATCACCAAATTCAGCTACCTGGGCTCTTAACTTCCTCATTGTAGCTTCCTGAGCAGCCTGCTTCTTTGAGAGCTCTTCACCTGGAATTAGGAATGAATATCTTCAAATATGAAACTCATATACAAAGAACTTTTTCACCTTGCAAAGTAAATATGAACCCCAGAACTTAGCAAAGCACAGACATTTAACATTCTTAATGTGATAGAGATAAAGAAATTTTTTGAAAAGCTTTTCCCAATCTCTCAAAAAGTACATCCCACAATTCTACGAAGCCAGAACACACTTCAGTGGAAGCAAAATTGTAAACTTCTACAACTATGTGGCAAGAGCTTAATCTTAACTAGCTGTGGATCTACATTCAAGTATGACATCTAGAAGGTAAATCTAAAGAGATCCTAATATTTTAGTATAGAAAAATGGCCACATAGTTTTACCTTCAGCCATAACCTGGTTGATAATTTCATCTTTTTCCTTTAGAAGAGCAGCTGCATCAATCTTTTTACTCTGTTCTCTCCGAAGGGTGTCTCTTTCCTTCGTAAGGGTATAAACCTATAACCAACAAACTAAGAATAACTAAATCTTGTGGTAGCAAAGTAACAACAGTTGTCACCAATTATCAAAATTATAAGCCATCTTAATTGTTTGTTCTACATCACTATTAGGGAAAGCCTTACTTCAATTGGATCTGCAACTTAAATCCTTCTTACCATATTGTCCTCTGAAGTCACTTGTTTGTCGAAGTTTCAGTAGATACACATGTTATGTCTATGCATGTGATAAACGAGTATTTCCTTATCAGATTAAACATTTTATAAATATATATCTATTTACAATAACGAATTGCATTTTTCCTGTGCTTTTATATTAGGTTTTACAAAAAATGTACCAAAATCAAGGAACCCCTTTCCATAACGTAAGGTGTGCTTCCAAGTATGTTGCAGTACATAATTACACATTCCTTGGTGACATCCTAATCTACAAATTAGGCTCACATATTTCAAATCTTGACAAGTACACTGGATGAGTTATTCCAGAGTGGATAACCTAATATTCTCCTTTATATGAAGAAAAATAAAGGCAAATGTTTGTTAAGACATTTTAAGAAACTCATAAAAATTTTCAAGAAAAAATTGAAAAAGAGAAAGTCATGGCACACCTTTCTTTCAAGAGTTGCAACTCGCTGATGGTATTCCTCTCTCAAAGATTCAATTTCAGCATCACTTGAATTTCTCTGTTTCATAAAATCCATTACATAAACTTTCATACTCAAGCCATGGAGAACAAAACAATCGGAGAAATTATTCAAACCTTTAATCACAGTAGGCATATAACAAAATTTACAATTACTAAAATAAGAGAGGAGAAGGAATTGATGTACAGGAGGTGACAGGCAGAACTTGTGGGTCACATGACCTTGGTGGAATTGAACTAGTTTATCCAAACAGCATCATGACCACGGTTGTCAGAAAAAAAAAAAAGAGAGACTTAAAAAAATATGTTCTCATTGTAAGAACAGATAAGATATTCAAAGGATACAACTACCTTGTTAAACTCCACATTAAATATATTCTACAATGCTTAAATTTTTCAGTGATTGAGCACCTAAGGGGTACATCTTCCCTAAGTGCAATGATATACCTTGTTTTATATCTTAATTGATAGATAGTAGTACAATAGAGTATCTTATGATTAAAAAGAACATATGTACCAGAGGATATTGAGCACAATAATTGCAATACAATGTGACTAGCAAATCCAATTCAATAAAAGTAGGCAAAAACAACAGGACAAGAGAAAGAATGGAGTAGATAATAACTTTTAGTTAACATATATATAAAGACACAAAATTTAACTCAAAATAACTGGAGGCAAGAATGAAAAGGACAAACGGACCTTCAAGTCTTCAATCACAGCTTTCAGATGCTCATTTTCATTCATCATCTTTGCAATCTCATCAGCTTTTGCCTGGAAAAGTATCAAAATGAGTTGAATTTGAATTAAGAAATATAAACTAAATGAGGAAAAATCACAAACAAGATGTTAATGTGTTTTCCAAATAGCTTTTACATCCTGCGTAAAATACCTGAGCTTGTCTTGCAGCACCTTGCAATGCAGTTTCCATCATTTTCATCTCCTTCCTCACCTTCTCCAGTTCACACACATAATCTACATCAACAGCTTCAGTAGATCGTGAACTTAGGCGTTGCCCTTCAGTACCAACCCAAACATCATTCATTTGCTTGTTATTTCCAACTGCCTCAATATTTGCATCATTTTCTCCAGAAACTGATCCAGAAACAATGCATACAGCTTCATCTGAGGGAGTTGCAGTGGACAAAGGAGAATCATGATCCAATTGAATCTCTTCTTTTGCAGTGCCAGGTTGGGAAACAGAAGCATCTATTTCAGCTTCAGCTCGGTTATCACTTGACGCCTCAGAATGCATACTGCTTGATGCCACAACATGGGAATCATTCGATGCCTCTGCTTGGTCATTGCCAGACACTTTAGTTTGAACTGGAGAACTCTCCTCTACATTATTTTGTGATTGTGCCTTCAATTCATTTGTGCTCCCATGCACATCAACTTCATGATGAGAGGTTTGATGCACAGTACTTGCATGCTCTGCTTGATCTAGGCCAATAGCTTTGCTTTCCACCAAATCAAAATTTTCAACAATACCATCTTCTGATATTCCTTTCTCCTGCTGAAAATCAACCGAATCTAGCATCCTCACGCCGTGCACACTGGGTTCAGGAGATTTAATAGGTGATCGCTTCACTTCAGATTCAATTTCAACATTATCAGGTTCTGCCATCCCACCCTCTTTTTTCTCCACAGTCTCTGAATGCTCACCATCCTTTTGCTCCTTCAGACCACTACCCTCTTCTTCAACAGCAGCAGCTTTCTCCTCAACTGCAGCTTGTTCGGAGAAAGAGTTCCGAGATTCTTTTCCTTCATCCATAGATGATCTCTGAGGAGACCCACCTTTCCCTGAAGCTTCAACAATTCGATCCTCACCTTTTTGGCTCATAAAGGTCATAACAGGCCATAACCCCGAAGCTACAACCAAATGTAAAGTAACATCATCAATAGCAACCACCTAAAAAACGTAACCATACAACTATCTAGTTCTTTAATTGCTATATAAATTCCAAGTATCAGAACTAGGTATCTAACTGGTCCAAAAATTAAAAAACAATGCACTTCTAAACTGTGATTAACAACTACCTTCCGTGGAGGTGGTAGTAGTTGTTGAACTGGACTCGGACTTCTCATCGAAGCCAAGAGCTGTATCGAAATTCTTCTCGATGTTCTTCACGCTCTCGCTGAGCTTGTTCACCGCTCCAGCTAGATCCGGGAAATTCCCAAGAGAGACTTTCCCGCTGAACCACGCCATTGATGAGCTAACTCACAAGAACTCCAACTGGAAGCAAACACTTTCATCAAACAAAAAGAGACCCAATTCGAGAAAACCACAAACTGTGGTGGATCGGAATCAAGATTTAATCTTTTTAATCCGATTGTAACAATTTCATCAAGAAAATGGCGAACGTATACAGGATTTAGGATTTGAAATCATGGGTTTTTCTTGTTAAGCTACTGCTGTTACAAAATATGGTTGGGGGTAGAAACCAGAAATGACATGGGTGGGAGTGGAGAGACGATCTCTGGGTGACTCGTTGATGCTGTGGTTTGTTTTTATTTATTTATTTTTAATTCCTTTTTGCTGAATAATAATAAAGTTATCTAAATTAAATTAGAATTTATTTGGGGTTACAAACTTGTACGTATCTTTAATTTAACGTTTTATTTTATTTAAATTTGTTTATGTACTAAATTCATTAAATACCGAAACTATTAAGAATGACAAGAAATAGATATAGTGAGTTCAAATCTAATGAATGATTTCATTGCCCCTGCCCTATCAGTTATGCAATTTCATATAGATTAGAATTCTGCCTGTAAAACAATGTAAATTCTGAATTATTTTAAATATAAGATTATTTAATAGTGGACCTTTCTAAATTTGTGTTTAGTGATTCGTCAATTCTGGAAAAAATGAAGGCCGACGTAAAATTTCTATATAACAATAACACGGCGGTATATGCCTCACATTCATGCCCTGCATTCATATATTTCTCGTATAATTAATTAAAAATAATTTTCAATCTTATGGATTTTAGCAATTCACTAACTTATAAAATATAATTCAAAGGATAATTATACTACAAAAATAAATTTGTAATGAGGTCATAATTATGATATTTATTTTTATATTTAATAATTATTTTATAAAGAGTAGATACTAACATAACAAAAAGATTAATACGTATTATATTTCTTTCTTATGAAATAAATAATCTTATAGGTTAAAGTATGAAGAAACTTAAATGAATTTGTTAGTGTTTATTAGAACACTAATTCCTTAAATAGGTCAATATTAATAATTTCATATCAAATATTATTTATATGTCTATTAAAATGCTCACCCTAATGATTGTCCAAGTGATCTTTTATTTTTAAGATTTTTAAAGTATTTCACATAAAAATCGTTATATTGTCTATTACTTAAGATCTATCCTAGTCAAAGTTAGCTTGATTGGTAATTATTAGACACGCTATGAACTATGTGTAAGCAATTAAGTGATTAATATTTTATTCGTCATTCTAAAGTAATTAAGAGGAATGTTCTATTATTTTCAATGAATATTAATTTGAAAATTTATTAATGAAAGTGTCATGATACACTACAAGAAATAGTGAGTTAGCGACGGAAAATACCAACAGAAAAGATAAATATTCCGTCGGTATTAAACATTACCGATAGAATTTACCGACAGACAAAAACGTCGTAGATTCGACCGTAGCTAACCTTACCAACGGTAAAGAAATGTTCCGTCAGTAAGTATACCGATAGAACGAAATTACTGTCAGTAATTTCAACGAAAAAGTTGCCGACCGTTACACTTTTTCCGTCCGTAAGTTACTGACGGGCTATAATTTTCCAACGCTAAATTTACCGACGGTAAGTTCCTAAACCGTACGTAAATTTAGCATCGAAATGTTTTAATTCCGTCGGTAACGTTACCGACAGTATGGTGGTTTCTGTCGGTATTTTATTGGCCGTTACCGACGGAAATTATGAATTTTTCCGTCGGTAAATTATTTGATTTAATTTTTTAAAATATATATTTTCATTATATTTAAATTATAACAGTAGGAAAATTTTAATAATTAAATATTTGTAATATATATTTAGTTTGATAGAAATAATTAAATAGAAATTTTGATTAATGATTAAAAATTAAAATATCTTAATTGATAATAAAAATGTTA
>JAOQMS010000001.1:10776449-10787141 GCA_027563885.1 Erythroxylum longipes | reverse complement strand
ACTCCCTTATCTTAGGATATGTGTCGGAATGACCTACGGGCGTCCCGATGTGTACCCTAGGGTAATGGGGTGTTACAGTAATCCAAGGAAAAAAGATCATTCTCCCATCATGCTCATTTCAAACTCCCCCTACATTAATGCTAATAATTCTTTCCTCTTTCGAAGTTATTCTTAAGTAGAAAATTACTTAAACTCTCATACCATGCTCGAGGCACCTGTTTTAGACCATACAAGGCTTTAGTCAACTCATCACGTAGTCAGGATGGCTTTCATCTTCAAAGCTTGGACATTGCCTAACAAACACTTCTTCATTAATATATCCATTTAAGAAGGCACTTTTGACATCCATTTAGAAAATTTTGAAGTTTCTATAAAATGCGAAAGCAAGTAAAATTCTAATCGATTCCAATTTAGCAACAAGTGCATAAGTTTCATCAAAATCAATAACTTCCTATTGATTATAACCTTAAGTTATCAGTCTAGCTTTGTTTCTTACCACTTTACCATTTTTGTCAAATTTGTTTCAAAAAACCAACAAGTTCTAATGACTAACTCGTTTTGCGAACAAGGTAATAAATTCCAAACTTTGGTTTTGACAAACTAATTCAGTTCGTCTTTCATCGCTGAAACCCAATTTTCACCAGTAGGAGCATCTTCGATGGTCTTTGGTTCTAATTGTGAGATGAGGGCAACAAGGTTGTTCTTGAAGGATGATCTGGTTTTTAGATTTTCAAAGGGGTCTCCTAGAATGTACTGATGTGTATCAAGACTATCTATTCTCTTGGTGTTCTTCGTTGTATAGGCTCCTACTGAGAGGAAGAAGCCTTCTCTATCCTAGCTTCAGAAGGACCTTCTTGATTTGTAATTTTGAAGGTATTATAGGTGTTGTTTGAGTCTACAATGTACTTTTAGGAGCCAAAAGATGCTCTTCATCATCTGAATTAGCTACTGTTGTCGAGGGTAGTGCTTTATCAAATATTATATGTAGTAATTCTTCTATCTTCTTTGTTCTTTTGTTGTAAACTCTAAATCCTTTACTGGCGGTACTGTAGCCTAGAAAGACGAATTCATCTGATCTCGCATCGAACTTTCCAAGATTATCTTTACCATTATTTAGAACGAAGCACTTGCAACCAAATGCTCAAAAGTAAAAGACATTCAGTTTTTTTTTCCTTTCCACAATTCATAGGGGGTGTTTTTTAGAATAGGTCTTATAAGGCACCTGTTAAGAATATATCAAGAAGTTGACACCACCTCTGCCTAATAACCAGAAGGTAGACCACTTTCACATAGCATTGTTCTGGCCATATCAACGAAAGTCCTGCTTTTTCTTTTAACCACTCTATTTTGTTGAGGAGTCCTTGGCCATGAAAAATTGTGAGTTATACCGTTATTATCACAGAAATCTTCAAACTTTTTGTTATCAAATTCTCCTCCATTATCACTCTCAATTGAAGTAATGTATTATCCTTTTTCGATTTGAATTTTTCTGCAAAACTTCTTTAAAAATTTCAAAAGATCATCCTTATTTGATAGGAAGTAAACTCATGTAAATCTGGAATAATCATCTGCTAAAACAAAATCGTAATGTTTACCTCTAAAACTTTGAGTCCTAGTGGGACCAAATAAATCCATATGCACAAGTTCAAGAAGATGGTTTGTAGACACTATTTTTGGGAGGAAAGCTACTTCTAACTTGTTTACCTTTTAAACAAGCCTCACAAACCTTTTGCTTTCAAACTTCAAAGTTGGTAGTCCTCTTATTAACTTATTTTTGGACAATTTTGATAGAATGCTCATGCTAGCATGTCCAAATCTATAGTGCCAGATAAAAGAATACTTTTCTATAGAAACAAAACACTTGACATTTTAAGAACACATATCTTCCAATCAAGCATAGTATATGATCTGATTTCTAGGATCAACAAATACAATATTGTCATTAAGATTATCAATAATTTCATAGTGTGATGCATAGAAAGTAACTCTATAACCCTTATTGTATAATGGACTTACACTCAACAAGTTATGTTTCAATCCATCAGTATAAAGAACATTATCAGTAGAACAGTTAGAGTCACCAATTTTACCGATTCTAGTGAATTTTGCCTTGTTCTTATTGGCAAAGACAACTCTACCTCTGTCTTTTCTTTCAATGTAGTTGAACGTGATATTTCACCTGTCATGTGTCTCGAACAACCACTAGCAACTATCCATTGATTTTCTCTTGTCTCCATTTTGAAGCATATCTGCAGAAAGTATTATCTCATTTTAGGTACCCACATTTTTCTGGGTCCTTTCAAGTTTGTAGGTTAGCCTTTCAATCTCCGAATATACATTTGAGATAATTTCTCCATTTTACAAATTTTACAAGAATGACTACTGTAACCATGTCTACCACAAAAGAAGCATAAAACAGATGAATAAGAATTGCTATAATTTCTATCATGTATTAGGTTCTTGCTGTTTTGATAATAGCTCTTGTTGGATTTAACAAAGAAGTTCTTGTATTGCCTAACATTATTATTTTCATTATAACCTATTCCAACTTTATCAAAAATGCATTTACCACTACCAAGTAGTGCATTAAGTTGTTCCATCCATCAACGAACTTGCAAGATCTTTTTTTAGAGATAAGATCTTTCTTGCACATTTCTCTTTCTCAAGTTTTAGGGTGACGACTTTTTCTTCTAGTTGTCTCACTTTATCATAATCATTCTCAAGCAAAGTATTTTCTAACTTGGCTAATCTTTCTTACAGAACTTCCTTTTCATAAACCTTTTGCTTATAATCATCCTCAGGAGACATATTCTTGATTGTTAGATTTTCATTTAAGTATTCTAATAATTTATTCTTACTCTCCAAGGATGCTTCATTGTTCTTGGACTTCTCAACTTCTTTGAAATACTTCACTGTCAATTTTTTATAATGATCATACAATTTATGATATGCATTTCTCAATTCATCTACTTCAATATCAAAGTCAGAATAATATATCTCATCGTCTCCTGATTCAGCTATAAAGAAAACATTGCTGACTTCTTCTGGCTCTTATTCTTCAAAGTTTTCAAAATCTTCGTCAAGCCAGGCTACATTCATCATTTGCTTCTTGGTTTTTTCGCTCTCTGTTTTGTCTTTTTTTAAAAGGGGATATTTTGGACTTGTGTGTCCAGGCCTTTTGCAGTAATAGCATATGATTTTATTATTTTGTGTATTCCTATTGCTACTGCTACCTTTTGTAGGGATCTATTGTTTTCAATTTTCTTGTTCCCTTCTCTTGTCTTCATCAACTTCTTTTTGTAGAAGCGGGCATCTTTCCTGACCATTAAATTGAATTCTTCACCTCCATCTATTTACAACTCAGTGTTGCTTTTATCACTGATTGGTTCGTCAGTGCTTTTAGTGTCATTCCTCTTTTATATGAGGATCCTTCACCTTGACTAAGCTTAGCTTCATGGATCATCAAGTTTCCTCTTAGCTAGTCGAGTAAGATGGTATCAAGATCCTTTGCAATTTCCAAAGCTGTCACCTTTGGTCTCCATTCCTTTGGTAGTGACCTTAAAATATTTGTTACAAGTTCATCATTGGGATATATCTTTCTCAATTTCTTTAAGGCCGTGACGATGTCGTTGAACCGTCCGAAGAATTCATCTATGGTTTCTCCTTGTTTCATGCCAACAGTTTCGTATTGATGCACTCAAAGGCTTATTCTATATTTCTTTACCTCATTCATTCCTTTAAAGGTGACTTATAGTTTATCCTACATATCCTTTGTTGTAGAGCAGTATTATATCTTCTCATATTCTTTTAAAGATAGTGCACAGATCAGATAATGTTTTGCTTTAGCGTTCAGCTGTGCATTTCTTCTTCAGCATCATACCACAGTTCTAAGTTTTCTGTAGCAGGAAGTGTAGCTCTAACTCTGATGGCTTGTCAAACTTCAATATCTACAGATTAGAGATAGATTGCATTCTCTCTTTCTAGTATGAGTAGCTATTTCCATTAAAGTAAGGAGGCTTTGAGATAGATTGTCCTTTAAGGATTCTCAAACTATTTTCCATGATCTATCACATACTATAAAACACAATAAATGTGAAACCTCGCTCTGATACGAAATGATAAAGTTAACACATGTAAGAGGGGAGTGAATTGTGTAAAAATAACTTGCAAGCTATTTTTAAAAATGATAATATCCTTCTAAAATAAGTCTATAAATAGGAAGGTCTTATTAGCTTTCGAAAAGATCCTGTTAACGTGAAAAACAAAAGGATCATGTTAATTGATAGGAGCCTACTAGCGCCCAAAAAGAAAGGAACCTTCTAATTGATAGGAGCCTGCTAGCGATAAAAAACAAAAGGATCCTGTTAATGGATAAGAGCCTGTTAACTGTAAAAAACGAAAGAAACCTTTTAATTGATAGGAGTGTGTTAACGTTCAAAAAGTGAAAGGAACCTCTTGCACTAGAAAAATAGAAGGAGTTTATTGTAAAACCAAAAGAGCCTATTGGAAACACAAACTTATAATGCAAAAGTTTTAAAGTTAGGAAGAGAGAAAGAATGACACAATCAATTTATATTGGTTTGGCTTATAAAGAAGCCTACATCCAGTCCCTAAGTATTCAACTGGAGTGTTTCACTATAAATCCAAGTAGTAAACTTTCACGAGCCTCTCCAAGCTCACAAGTACATATTTTTTAAGATTCTTCAACCTTCGACACTCATAGTGTTTAATAAAACTCTACAGACTCTCAATAAGAAATATATAAAGGATTTAATAGTCTCTCTCAATAAAGTGGTTTCACTTTCTAAGGCACGAAGAATTTGATAAGACTTTCAAGAATATTGATGTTGCTAGGATATTTTGCAAGTCTCGTGTATTTCGCAAATGTAGTGGCCCTTCCTTAAGTAGACATTTTCCTCAACTAGTCGTTGCTTAATCTACGATATCTTTTCTTCAATATTCAGACATTAAGAAGAACGTTCTGTCAAAACTTTCGGAGCTGATTATTCAAATTCGT
Source organism: Erythroxylum longipes (assembly GCA_027563885.1). Classification (NCBI taxonomy): domain Eukaryota; kingdom Viridiplantae; phylum Streptophyta; class Magnoliopsida; order Malpighiales; family Erythroxylaceae; genus Erythroxylum; species Erythroxylum longipes. The sequence continues at coordinate 10,782,124 of JAOQMS010000001.1, read as the reverse complement.
TAAAAACCCTTTCGGATGTTATGGAACCATTTCTGAACAGGCAAGTTCATAAAGAAGGTTCTTACAAGAAATGAAGCAATTGTCCTATGATTTTATTTCCTTTTAAGAATTATATCGCTGCCTATATAGGAAAATAAATCGAGTTTAAATTTTAAAATATTATAAAGTTATTATCAAAATCGATAAACATAACCCTTGAGCTAGCAGGTCTATCTATTGAAATCACTTCATTCTAATGCTAATTAATTGCTTATAATATGTAAAGAAACCTTGCCTGCAGTTAAGAATATCAATGGTTTAGTTAGTTCTTGTGGATGGTGTGGAATCTCCTAACTTAAATGTTTTCATTCTTTTCCTTGCTAACATAAAATATGTTTTAATTTTTACTTGGTTCTTTTGGTCTAGTTGTTTCATCGATGAATTTGAGGTGGAGTCATAAGTCTACTTTAACTGTTTTGCCAATCATGTTGTTTTCTTTTTCTATTTAGTTGTGTGTTTCTTTGACTGAGGACAACCAAAAAGCTAAGTGCGAGAGAATTTGAAAAGTTTAAAATATGACATCTTTTATTCTCCTAAATTTAGTCCATTTAGTTATTTTTATAATTTGTGCATGATTATTCATATTTTGTTAATTAAGACCCAAAATTATTTATTCTGAATTTTACTGTAAATTTGGCCTAAGTTGAGCTGTTTTTATTAGGCTTTATGGACTGATGTTTTTAGGTAGAGAAGGAATGAAACACGCAACACCGGCATAAAGATAAAAGACCAAAACGACGGTCAAAATGAAAGAAGCAAAGCAGAAGAAGAAAATGACAAAAACAGAGATGAGCAAAACACTAGCAGCCCAAAATACACGGCAGTCCATGCCAAAAACGCACGGTTGCAGAAATAAAATGTAGCTAGACAGCCAAGAAAAACGCAACACCACATGAAGTAAAACGCAGAACAGGAGGATAGAATGAAAACGCTACCGTAGATGAGAATTGCACCAAAACGACAGTCAAGAGGAGCAGCAACGCAGAAATGAAAACGTACAATAGAGGAAAAATACAAAAACGCAAACAACAAGAAGAAAACGGTAGCTCAGAGGGAGAGTAAATAAAGAGAAAAAACGAGAACAGTAGAGGAATTAAACGCATCAATCAGCCAGAAATGCATAGCAGCTGGGACGAGAAAAGGCATCGCATAAGCATCACTCAACACAGAAACGTAAACAATGCAGCAGTAGAAAATTAAGTGAAATGTAAAAATCCCAAGAGACCTAACGTTCTCTGTTCCAATTCTATTCAAAATGGAAGAGTTAAGATGAAGCTTACTAAAGATCCATCAAACTGCGGCTTTTGGGTGTCTCAGGAGCCAACAAAAAGATAGCAGTGGAAATAGAGAAGGGATCATGCATATCACTTCAATTGAGAGTAAAAACAATCTCATAAGAACTTTGAGAGCTATTAGGCAAGAAGGCCAATGCAAGGAGGTGTTCGGGTAGTACAGGAGTTACATAGCCATTGGAATTGAGCTGGTTCAAGACCTTTAAAGAAGCATCTCATGGTTTGAGCTATCGGGTCAAAACGGTTGTCGATCTGTTGATTCCGAGCTATCAATAGAATGAGTCTCTCTCACTCTTACTCTTTTTGTATGTAGTTCTTCAAATTTAATTTGTTTAAAAGTTTTAGAATTTCAGTTTAGTTCTTTGTTTTGGATAATTTGAGACAAATATTTTCAATTTGATTCTAACTTTTCGAGTTGTTTCAGTATTTGTGTGACACTAGAGCCTATTTATTTATGATTCATGTTCTTATATAATTGAGAGATGTCTTGATATATTGGAATGTGAATTGATTGCTATCGCTTTGTCTTTAGTCCGTAATTGCTATTAAGTTTAAGGAGTCAGGTAGCAACTAATTAACTTGTTAGTCGATAAAAGGGCTAAGTTTTAATTAGAGTGTCGCATGATCTAGTAATTCCGCTAGTTTGTTGGTTGAAGTTCTTGGGGCTAATGTTGTCTTCTTAGTGATAATTGCATTAATCAATTTAGAGTCGAGCTGGTTCGATTCTAGATTAGTAAAGGAAGATAGGGAGAACTCAGCTAGTGAGCATCTTCACAGTTGGTCTACTATATAGCTCAAGATGTCGATGATAAAAATCTGAACTTAGATGACTGAACTTATGGGGCTTAATGCCTGGCTGATCACTTGTTAATATGTATGTTTGTTCTCTTTATGTTTTGTTTTTAGTATTAACAATTTCTATTTTTATTAATTAGTTCTAGTTTCTGATTGAAACCCCTCCAATGTTTGCATGTGTGCGCTATGGCATGTGGTCTACTATGCTTTCCTATCAGATGAAGCCACATGTTAAAAGATTTAAATGACTAAATTCTGTAAAATTAATTGTAGAACAACCTAATTAAAATAGGTCTTTGAATATGGAATTTTTGAGGTGGTGTAGTAGAGTTGATTGATTCCCTTACATACTCCGTTTATTCTGCATTTAAATGTTTACATGTGATTTTCCTACATCTCATTATATATTTGCTGATTCTATAAGTCGCAAAGGTTAAAAGTTTAAGGCCCAAAATATCTTTGAAAAGAAGAAATATAAGAAATACACAATTTGATCTATTGTCTAGACCGCTGTCCATGCTGCATAATTTAAATGCTATAAGGCAATTAGAAAACCTCTTGAAGTTAGTTTTCTAAAGCTGGAATTTTAGAAATATGCAACTTGAATCCGAAAGTGTTATTGTTAGACTATTTATGCAATCAGATTTGAGAGCTGACAGTTTGCTGCTATTTTCTTGTTTTCTCAAAATGATTTTGACATACTTTTAAGTCTAATATGCCTGGAAATTCTAGTGAAAGACGATGAGATTAAACTGAACCTGAAAGAAGCAATCTCGAATGTTCAAAGAAGCAAAATTTGCATTGTTTGCTCTCTGTTTTTTATATGTGCATTATATTATGATTTTGTGATGTTTTAACTTGATTTTAGCTTGTTTAAGTGCGAAAAACATGATAAATGATAGCTCATGTGTTGGATTATTAAAGAGATTTAAGTACAATACAATTTTTGAAGTTTAGTGAGATGAAACTAGTAACTTACATGTTGTTTAAGTGAGAAATTCCACATTTGATTTATTGGGTTGTATGATCATAATTTTCTAATTTAATGGCTGAAATTTGGTAAATAAAATGGATACAAGTTGTGCTTGAGTTTGAGCTAAATTATATATTAAATTATAGATGTTTTCACCTTGTTTTTGTGGACTGAATTTTTCTAAACGAATTTTAATTTGTTTAGAATTATAAATACATACATTTACTTGTTAATGCTCTTATTGAGTATAAAGATTCATCTGTGATCGAAATTTTAATAAACAACATTCTCCATCTTAGATCTGACTTATTTCACTTTATACTAAATTGTTAATTAATTAATGGTAGGAATAAGGTATTAATTTGTATACGTTAACAACGCATACCAACAAACAAATCCTAATATGAAGCCACCACACTTCATTTATAAGTATGTGAAATAACTTTTTTTTTTCTAATGGAGACAAAAGGGTAGTGAAAAGGAACGAAGAGGAAGGTTATATCACTTCTTTAGGCTAACCCCAAAATTTTTCTCCAAGGAGCTGACTTTTCCTATAATGCAGGAGTTGAAACGATATTGCACTTGCATTTTAGCTTCATATCATATGCAGGTAATATCACATGTTTTTACGGAAGTGTTTGTTGAATCTTACCGTTATTGAGAAAAAGAATGTCAGTTCAAAGGAATTCTGGAATAGGATGATGTGAACCAAAAACGGCCCAACGTTGAACAACCAGGTCTCCTTTCACTGCCACATATTTCTCAGCAACCTCATGAGCCAACTGGATAATTACATGTTTCAGTTTGGTGCCCACAACTGTTAAGGTAAAAAAGAAAAAGCAACAATTCTGAAATTTAGATAAACTCTCTTTTGATATCCATACCACTAGAAAATGATATGGATATTAGATCATGATTTGTACACCAGGTAAAAGCATCAGAAAATGTTTGGGTATCGCATATAATATCAAAAGCAACGAAGCCTAGATATTGAGCAATCCGCTTCTTATTTGCAGGAGTTGGAAGAGAGATTGCCAGGAGAGCTCACACAAGCCCTCTGTGAGGAAGAGATTCATTGGCATCAATAGTCACGAAGTATCTGGATCTCTCAGGGAGACCGAAACACCAAGTTTTACCATACTCTAGCATTAGCCAAGCGAAAGAAAATACGGACAACCCGATTAATAGATGATGCTGGACAGCTGTTGTCTGATCCCCCCCAACTGAGGCAACTGGCGAAGCAGTATTTTGTAACTTTGTTTACTTCCCCTGGCGATACTCTTTCCTCCTCATTCATTTCGGGGACCTTCCCCACCATCTCGACAGAGTCAATCTAGACTCTGTCAGAGCCAATCCTTGAGGTCGAAATCCGATAAGTTATTTTTAACATCAACTCTAACAAAGCACTAGGAGTGGATGGGTACAATGCTTCCTTCTTCCAAAAAAAATGGGATAAGGTAGGGCTTGTAGTAGTGGACTATATTCAGTCCATTTTTTACCATGAATTTCGAGGTGAACAAAACCATCTTGGTATTAATTCCCAAAGTCCCCTCCCCAGCTCATCTCTCTCAATTCTGGCTTATTAGTCTTTGTACGGTTTTATATAAAGCCATCTCGAAAGTAGTTGTAAATTGCTTGAAGCCACATCTCAATTCTCTCGTCGCACACACCTAGAGTAGCTTCGTCCTGGGCAAACACATCACCAACAATATCATCATTGCCCAGGAGGCTATACATTTGATGCGACGAAAGAAGGGGAAGACAAGTATATTGGGTATTAAAGTAGATTTAGAAAAAGCCTATGATCGCCTTAGATGGGAATTCATCAACGACACATTAAGGGAGATAGGCATACCAGATCCTTTAGCCAGTCTCATTATAAAATGCATATCCACAGTTTCTATGCAAGTTTCTTGGAATGGGTCCCTTTCGGATCCTTTTTTCCCTACAAGGAGTATCACACAAGGAGATCCACTCTCGCCGTATATTTTTGTGGTTTGTCTGGAAAGGTTGGGACACTTGATCTCTATTGAGGTTTGCAGCAGAAGCTGGAAACCGTTTCGGTTGAGCAAAACAAGGCCTCCTATATCACACCTTTTCTTTGCGGATGATCTATTCCTTTTTGTCGAAGCCTCGTCCACCCATGTACGAGTTATTCTCCAAGTTTTGGAGACGTTTTGCCACACCTCAGGTCAACAAATCAACCAAGCCAAAACTAGTATTTTTTCTTCTAGAATGTTTGTCGAAACATAACCCGCATTCTCAGTCATGCCTCACATTTTACATATACTAATAACCTTGGTGAATATCTTGGTGTTCCGTAAATCCATAAGCGGTCTTCCCGAATTACATACCAGTATATCTTGAACCAAGCTCAGCGGAGACTTGCACGGTGGAGTGCTCGCAAACTCTCTCTTGCAGGGCGTGTCACCTTAACTCAGTCGGTCATCTCTTCACTCCCTATTTACACAATGCAAACGGTAAGGTTGCCGAGACAATTATTGTTGGTGTATGCCCTTGCAGCCAATTTTGGTTGTAATTTTAATTGTATAAAATTAGTTTTATTCAATAAAAAG
>JAOQMS010000001.1:10756504-10768561 GCA_027563885.1 Erythroxylum longipes | reverse complement strand
TTACAATATTTTAATTAATGAATATATTATAATTGATTAATTACAATATAATTAATTAATTAATTAAAATATGATAAGTTTTTATTTCTTAATATTTTTACGAACCAACCACTGTCAATAGTAATAGTAATCATTCCTTCCTCTTAACCAACCACCATAATTATAATGATAATATCCATTCCCATTACTCACTATATTCATTCCTATTCCTATTACCATTCCTATATGCGAACCAACTACCCCTAATTTATTAGAGAAGGAAAACCCCAATAGCCCTCAAATAAAACATACAAACAACATTTGGACTTCAAAAAGATGGCATGGGAATAGAAGGTTGATGAACTGACTCTGAGTTGGAGAGTGAAAGCAGCTTGAGCCACAAAGCTGAGGTCCAGAGTCCAAATATGAGAAGAAGAAGCTGTTGGATTCAACTGCTTCAATGTTGGTTGGATTTTCACAATTCACTTAGATTAGCTAACAGTCAACCCCTACCAGCCACTCTCTCTCTTTTATTCTATGGTAAAAAGAAAAATAAAAAGAAACGCCTGTCTTTAGTTTTCATTTTGTTTTATATCCTTAAATCAACAAGCCCCACTCCAATTTCTCTCCCTCTCTCTCTAAACCCAATCAGTGTTGGCTTGCGCCTTAAAGCAACCATTTCATCTCCCACAAGGAGAAACCGGCTCCTTTTCTGCACTGCCATGGGCGTGGACATGACTAATCCACTAACTTCTCGCACCAAAGACTTCTTTCCTTCTCCTACCGTCTCCCTCAGTCTCGTAAACTTTCCCAACGTCTCTCTTAATCACATTTGTTATCTTCATATCTATATGTCACCTCCATTCTTATAGTTCGCTGTGTTTTTCTTTTCTTTCTTTTTTTTGTTTTCTGTATGCGAGTACATAAAGCTTCAAACTTATGCTTCTTTTGGCTACCATCTTCAAAACCCAACTATTTTTTCTCAAACGGGTGTCTTTATGCATGTAATCAATGCCATTTGGTATGTTTTAATTTGCTATTTAATATTATTAATATTCCGAGACTTCATCATGGTGCCTGTTAAGTTTGGTTTTTGTTTTCTTATTACTGAAGGCTGGAATATTCCGTGGAGCGAATGCAACGCCAGCAACGGCGGCTCCGAATGAGGACGTCGAGCGGGGGAATGAGGGGAGTGGCGGAGGGGTGGGTGGAGGAAGAAGAGAAGAGACGGTGGAGATTAGCAGCGAGAACTCGGGGCACGTAAGATCAAGATCGGACGATGATTTTGAAGGCGAAGGAGATCCTGATGATGATGATGGTGATGGCAAAAATAAAAAGAAAAAAAGAAAGAAATATCACAGACACACTGCTGAGCAAATCAAAGAAATGGAAGCGTAAGTATTCATGGTTTACAAAACATACTTGTATTTACTAGTATACGTTTATATACGAGTACGTGTAGACAAAAAGATGCACTTGGTGCAATGGCATGTGGGTTTAATCCATTGTATGATTTTTGTTCTAGTAACTAATGAGACAAACAAATTTTAGTTGGGCTTAGAATTTTAGGTGCAAATGCGATATTCAGTTAGGTGTATGTTGGCTAAGCATGTGCATAGTTATCTAGTTGGTAACTTGGATAAAAGTTTCTTATTTTTGGTTAGCAAAGGCAATGACTCCATTAAAACTACCTTAATTGCATTCGTAAATGTGCTCGAGTTGTGGAGTACTCTATCAATCCTGGCCTGCATGTACTATGTATGAAAAGCTGATACTTTCAAAAGAAACTAGATTATACACTTAACTCGGAATTCTATTGTAAGGCTTCTTTATCCTCTTTCCTTCACACGTCGATGGCTATCAATGCAAAAATATACACATAAGGGGATTTCTTTTCTGGTCCAATGATGGTACGCATAATCTAAGAGAAGTACTTAAATATTGAGTGGATTCGCCCATTTCTCAGGCTATTTAAAGAGTCCCCACATCCGGATGAGAAGCAAAGGCAACTATTGAGCAAAAAGCTTGGCCTAGCTCCCAGACAAGTCAAGTTTTGGTTCCAGAATAGGCGTACGCAGATCAAGGTAACTACTTGCAATCTTTTTTCGATTTTGTTTTGATGGGGGTATAGATGTGTAAAGGGTGCTAGTCCAGCACTGTGATGGTATATACCGATAAAAGTTCTGTGAAATATATATGATGGTTGTTGATTCCAGGCTATACAAGAACGCCATGAAAATTCTCTGCTCAAAGAAGAAATTGACAAACTGAGGGAGGAAAACAAGTCCTTGCGGGAGACCACTAATAGAGCTTGCTGCCCTAACTGTGGTGGTTCCACCACTAGCAGAGACTCTAGCTTGACCGGAGAGGAGCGACAACTGCGTATCGAAAACGCAAAACTCAAGGCCGAGGTTAGAATGACCTCGAACTTTCTCCAACATTTTTCTTAAATGCCAATCGTACACTTAATGATGATGCTTATTTAGGTACAAAAACTTCGGGCAGCTCTTGAAAAGCAACCTCCAGGAGCAACAACCTCGTGCTCGGCAAGAAATGATCAAGAGAACAGAAGTTCTCTGGACTTTTACACTGGAATTTTTGGACTTGAAAAGTCAAGAATTATGGAGATTGTGAATCAAGCAACGGAAGAGCTAAGAAAAATGGCCACTGCTAAGGACCCCCTATGGATTAGAAGTGTTGAGACTGGACGTGAGATACTTAACTATGACGAGTACATTAAAGAGTTTGGTGCTGAAAATTCAAGCAGTGGCAGGCCAAAGAAGTCTATTGAAGCATCGAGAGAGACTGGAGTTGCTTTCGTGGATCTGCCTCGTCTAATCCAAAGTTTCATGGACGTGGTGAGAAACTAATCCGACTCATAATAGCGATACCCTTAGAAACATGATCTTTACAATTTCTTCTTTCTTGAAGATTCAATGGAAGGAACTATTTCCATGTTTAATCTCAAAGGCAGCCACTGTTTGTGTCATCTGCAATGGGGAAAGACCCAACAGAAATGGTGCAGCGCAATTGGTGAGTACTAACGTGACCTCTCCAGCATCTAACTAGTCTAGCAAATTCTATAAAAAATGGCACAAAGACCTTTGAAAATGTTAGTGACTTACAAGGCAGCTTGAAACGAAAATTTAGGACTAGAGAATCGCCCTTAAGTCGTCGTGATGACTACAATTTCCTTTTTGGTCATTACTGGAAATTTGCTTTCAGCAGAAAAGCATATGGCGTGCATACATACTTGCATATAACGCTTCAAGGAAATCAGAAAACGTAAAGGCTCCTCCATGAAATTATAGTGCATAGTGGTCATGGTCCACCCATCTTTTGAGAAAGGAATATTTACGTAGGACCTTAAAAATTTGAAGGATATGTACCTTTCCATTATATCCAGCACAGCCGCCTCAGCTGTAAGTCAAGCTCTTTCACACTTTTTGACTCCAATTATGTTAGATATATAAGTTAATTAGCCTCAAGAAAGAATGGCCTGTGAGTAAACTAAGTAAACGTTTTATGCAACTTAGGACTTGATAGTTTGTATCAGATAAGACATATCCTGAAACCGCGATTTCTAATGCATGAAAATGTCACCCCAATAACTGAAATTATTGAAGTTCTGGTTGAAGGAAAAAAAAAGTTAATTAATCTAAGAATATCTTAGACTTTGAAAACAGCCTCTCTTTTTTTATTAACCGAGGATAAGACTGTCATATTAAACCTTTCTAAATTGTAATATTAAACCTTTCTAAATTCTGCACATCTCAGGCATTAAGTTGCTAGTTTCAAATTTTACATTTCCCGCAAGAGAATTAGTTCCTGCGTCAGAAATGCCACATTCTAATGGATTTGAAATTTGTCTTACAACGGAACAAATTCTTATAACTAACATTTTCTTCTTCTTCTTTTTTGTTTCTTTTTTTGGATAACTAACCATCTGTGTTTGATTGAAGATGTTTGCAGAGATGCAAATGATGACACCCCTGGTGTCCACCAGAGAAGTGTATTTTGTCCGATACTGCAAGCAACTTACTGCGGAGCAATGGGCAATTGCTGATGTTTCTATAGACAAAGTGGAAGATAACATTGATGCGTCACTTGCAAAATGCAGAAAGCGCCCTTCTGGCTGTATTATCGAGGACAAGTCAAACGGCCATTGCAAGGTAATAAACATCCTACGGTGGTTAAGTCAGAGTGAACATGGTTTTGAATTTTGATGTTGAAAGATTAGGGAAACAAGTCACCAATAAAACCTTATGTTAAAACTGCATGTCAGAATCAAGTTTATGACTAATATGTATTTTTAGGTGATCTGGGTGGAGCACTTGGAATGCCAGAAAAGCACAGTCCATACGATGTATCGTACTGTTGTCAATAGTGGTCTAGCCTTCGGTGCAAGGCATTGGATTGCAACATTGCAGCTCCAATGTGAACGGCTGGTTTTCTTCATGGCTACCAATGTTCCCACAAAAGATTCAAGTGGTAAGCTAGGTTTCTGAAAGAGTTTGAACAACCCTAACTAAGACTATGAAATCCAGCCTACTTACATATCCTACATGTCCGTTATGTTATGTTACGCAAGGACGCTAAGATATTCAGTTTTAACACCAGCTAAGAATTATGTTAAGCTTTTAATACTGTTACTTATATAAGAAAGTTCATTAATCGTTAACCTTGTGCTACAAAATAGGAGTTTCAACACTAGCTGGGAGGAAAAGCGTTATGAAGTTGGCACAGAGAATGACTTGGGGCTTTTGCCGTGCAATTGCGGGATCAAGCTACCACACCTGGAACAAGATACCGAGCAAAACAGGAGAGGACATAAGGGTTTCCTCTAGAAAGAACTTAAACGACCCTGGTGAACCTCTTGGAGTGATCTTGTGTGCAGTTTCTTCAGTATGGCTGCCTGTAACCACTAATACGCTGTTTGATTTCTTGAGAGATGAAGCACGCAAAAATGAGGTATGGTTGCTTACAGTTCTCAAATAAACATTCCCCATCAGACCACAAGAATGGTTTAAATTGTAAAGGCATGATCTTTATCATGAATTACAGTGGGATATCATGTCAAATGGAACTCCTGTGCAATCAATTGCCAACTTAGCCAAAGGAAAAGATAGAGGCAATGCAGTAACTATTCAAGTTAGTTTATTTCCTAAATTCAAGGATATCGAAGTTTGTAAAAGCACCATTTAGTTAAATCTTTTAATAACAACGAACCTTTCATCACAGACAATGAGATCAAAAGAGAACAGTGTGTGGGTACTCCAAGACAGCTGCACTAATGCTTACGAGTCCATGGTGGTCTATGCTCCGGTGGACATTACAGGAATGAAGTCTGCGATTACAGGATGTGACTCAAGCAACATAGCCGTACTACCTTCAGGATTTTCAATTCTTCCAGACGGACTCGAATCAAGACCACTACTTATCACTTCCAGACAAGAGGAGAAAGGCACGGAAGGTGGATCCTTGCTAACAATAGCATTTCAAGTCCTTACTAACACCTCTCCTGCAGCCAAATTGAGTATGGAATCTGTGGAGTCTGTTAGCACACTGATATCATGTACATTACAAAATATTAAGACAAGCTTGCAATGTGATGATAATTGATTACTTTCTGTTAGTTTTGGCTAGACATAAATCAATTGTAGAACTGTTAGGTTTCTAGTTGGCTTTTCAGTTTCTTTTTCTGTTCTTGCTTACAGATTTTAGATATTATAGCAGCGCCACCTTCTTATGTAGGTTTGCCTTGTTAATTCGACAGAGCTTGCTATTAAGGTGTATCTGCTTTTGGGTACGAGGGAGAATGTGAGGGTGATATATCTTACTATTGTCAAGGGTGGATCAATAGAATTAACTTATTGTACAGAATCTTCATAATCATGTCAATTTGCAGTTTTTCAATTGCTATTTCATCAAATTTGATCATATAAGAAAGAATACTAGAATGGTTATGCTAAGAGACCGTTCAAAATTACACAAATGTTTCCTGTTGACACGCTTATCTACTGTTTGCAGACTGAAGAGGTGATATCATAATTTGAAATAAGCCACGGAAATTTTGAGTAGGATGTCAATTTTGATTTGACCTGTCCGATTCAATTTTGATCTAGATTGATTTAAAACAAAATCGTTTTTAACTTTTTTTAAATATAAAGCCCGAACCCACTTTATATTAAAAAAAAAGGTTAAAAACAATTCCTAGCCCTTATTGCTCGACCTATTTTATATTTTTAGAAAAAGGAATATGGCCCCTAGCTTCTATTGACGTTCCTAATTTTGAGTGAATCCTTAATTATGCAACTAGTTGTACCATTTAAAGCATTTATGCTCCCCAGTTCGAGCATGATATTTCTGAATTAGTTTCATGGCCTGCTTAGGCTAGATCTGTTGATGATGAAGATGACACGCATACATCTGCTTTCTAATTTTATCCCCTCTTTTTTTTCCCCTGTCTATGCTTCTGAAATGTAGAAATTATTAGCCATCTTTTGTCAGGTAGCTTAGCTTGGGAAAGAGATTCATGCAACATAGCAACTACAGGATATCAGAATCATACAGCTTTATGTTTTTTCATTTACACTCGGAATGAAATTATGATGCATTTTGACTAAGGTGATGAGCAGGCCTAGACGTGCTGATAATACCAGTAGTTATGTTGCAAATGCTGAAGTGAAGACCTTTCAAGCTACAACTGATCGTTTGTTTGATTTCAAGAGAAACCAGTTATTCAGTTCTCATGGTTACTGGAAGTAAATAGTAGCATATCATATGAGTTTTGAGAATACTTGTATTGAGTTTGAGTATTTCTGCTGCTGACCGCCCGGAGATAAGAAATCATTTTCTGAAATTACAGTCTTCTACATCTTTATTTATCCACCTCGCATACTCTTCATTAATACAGGTTTGATCATGGTACATGTGAAATGCTTATAAGTAAAATGAAAAAAGAGAGGTACCAAGAAATCTTTCAGAGAACCATGGGCATGCCTAATCTGAGCATTTAATCACATAAACTAGCTGTGAAAATTCACACCCACAAAATACCAACATGATACATAAGGCAATAACATGAATCTAAGCCATCAAAACCATGGTATTGATACCAACACTGTCCAAATAGTAGCACAACTTCACACTTGTTATACTACATTTTGGACTTCTACAGAAGTCAAAAATTCCAAAAGTCTCTAGATATTAGATTTACTCTTTCCTTAATTTTTCAACTCGATCATCAAAAGGAACCTAGACATACTATTGGAGGTCAATAGACTCAATATTGAAGCCCAGGCATTGACATTTAGAAGAACTCCGATAAGCATTCCTCACATCGCAGAATTGAACCGATTTTGCATCCCAACCAAACATTAAACAAACACTGGAATCAGAATATTCAAATTAAATTTCATGGAAATTAGATTAAAATGGTATCCAAGCATCAGTAAGGGCTTTGGAGGCCAAAATACATTTAAAACAGCCCTCCAACTAATCCTGAAGTTCTTGTTGAGACTGCAATGGAATCCCAAGCTCCTTATCCGCTCCATCACCGTCTTCACCATTTTTTTTCTCCTCCTTACTCTTTACAGGCACAGGCACCGCTAGAAAAGTTTTGGTCTTGCTGATAGGTCTGCCCTTTTGGAGCTGCACAAAGTCACCAACTTTAAACTGGTTGTCAGGGTCATGAGCTTGATACTTCTTCTTCTTCCTGACCCTTCTCTTGTACTTTGGGTGAGGAGCCAATCTGGTGACCTCAACAGCCACTGTCTTGTCATTAGTAGAACATACCACCTTGCCCTGCATTGACTTCATGGCCCTGATCGGTGACAGCAAAGTTGAGGACTTTGGGAGCTGTAGAGGGAAAGGGCAATTGGGTTTCGAGAGGTGAGTGCGAGGGGTGGATCCATGGAGGAAAGGGGTGGAGAGAGTCAGTGAATTGAATGTTAATGTGAGGGATGTAGGGAGCACCATTGCTCTGATAAATTTGTGTCGAGGATAAGACAAGGAGGTTTTGTTGGCTATCTTTGGGTTTTTCGGATCAACTTCTCCGTTCGAATTATTCCGTTACAATCTGGTTTCCTTAAATTTTGATCATATATTTATATAAGGTTTTTGTAAATATATAAGTGAGTGTGATTTAATACAACATAATAAAATATGAATAAGATTTAATAAAATATGGTAATAATAATAATAAAAAATTTTAGTTTTCATATTTTAAAATTATTCGTTATTTTTTTGTACTATAATTTATTTGTTGTAGTAGGATGCATTTTTATTTTTAGTTTTTAAGTAAAATAAATTTAATTATTAATATTAATATAGTTATACACTTATTATTAATAATTAAATAAAAAGGAGTAGTTTGCAGTAGTCTTAATACACTATACACCTACTACTTTAATTCAACCTTTTTCTCAATAATAATAATAATAATAATAATAAAAATAAAAATTCTAGTTTTCATATTTTAAAATTATTCGTTATCTTTTTGTATTATAATTTATTTGTTGTAGTAAGATGCATTTTTATTTTTAGTTTTTAACTAAAATAAATTTAATTGTTAATATCAATATAGTTATACACTTATTATTAATAATTAAATAAAAAGGTGTAGTCTGCAGTAGGCTTAATTACACTATACACCTACTACTTTAATTCAACCTTTTTCTCAACAATAATAATAATAAGAATAATAATAATAATAAATTCTAGTTTTCATATTTTAAAATTATTCGTTATCTTTTTGTATTATAATTTATTTGTTGTAGTAGGATGCATTTTTATTTTTAGTTTTTAACTAAAATAAATTTAATTGTTAATATCAATATAGTCTTACACTTATTATTAATAATTAAATAAAATTTATAAATTAATTAAGTAAATAATTTTACTTAAATAAAATATTTATTTTTGACTATATTTTAATTATTAAAACTATTTGTTAAACTAATAGAAGTTTCAATTGTTATTTTGAAAATAATAAAATATAAATATTACTATTGAGTTTGTTATCTTGATAAGAACAAGATTTAGTTATGCATTAACTCATGAAGACATTTCATGAAAATTATTAAGAAGAGTTGAAGTTTGTTACCAGCAAAGTAAAAATTAAGTTAGGAACAAGAGAAAATCAAGACATATCAAAATCATTCTATATTTCATAATATTAATTATAATCTCATTTAGTAACCTTAAGAATACTAAAAGTCTACCATTCATAAGCTTTTTATCTTACTTCATTATATGAGTCTTTTTAATCATCAAGAGATATTAAAGCTTTTATTTGTAAAAGAAAGCTTTTTAATCTTTTAAACACATTTAAAAAAAAAGGAAATGAAATTGATAAATAGGAAAATAGAGTGTTACCAAAGAGAGTAAAATCATAGGGGAGTACTCTTTATAGCCTTGGAATACAAGGTATCTATTAAGAACAGAAAACTAGAATAGTTAAGGTGAGGATAGCTTGGTCGCTAGAGGTTCAACGATGCTAGGTTATTTGAGCTACCACTATGAGTCAGGTTTTATAGCAGGATGTGCTTCCTAACTTCATGGTGGATCGTGGATTTCAATGCTTCTTTAGAAGAACTTTTATTTGCAAAACGCCTAAGATTTCTTTCTCGCTATAAGCTATAGACACAAAGGGCTAGAGCTAATTAATCGGCCATCTCTCTTGGGCGTATTCTGGGTTGATTGATGTAAAATAATGTCAGGTAGTGAGTCTCCGAACTTGAACCATTGGCATTTCATTGTGATATAGTCCCGTAAATCTTTGTTGTAAGAGCATTCGAGGAAGAGATGGTTTCTTGTTTCCTCGTGTGTCAAGTATATCGGACACGTTTTATCGACTTGTAAAAAGACCATGAGATCAATGGTGCTCAGTTTATTTTTAACAACTAGCCAAAGGATTAAGGAATGTCGTGGAGTTAAAGCATTGCACTATACTATTTTGGACCAGTCGACCCTGGGGCCCTACACCGCAATTATTTTTTGATATCTTTGGATAAAATGTTGTGGACAAGTTTATTTTTCTAGAAAAAAGCATCGGGCTGGTCCAAGTTGGGGGGTCACTAGGTTAGAGATGTCTCAACTGAATAGGGAAATTCCGGGAGTTATTTTGTACCAAGTGACTTAACCTGGTGCATAGAGGGAGTATGCAAGTCCCTAGATGATGTAGAGAATTGATCAGCTGTCCTTGGTATGTCCAATTATCATACCAAAAGGTTATTAATTTACCGTTGCTGATTTTGCATGTCATTTCTTACTTTACCATGTCTCGAAGCAGTAGGAGCTGATTAAGAAAATGTGAGTTCAATAGGTTTTTCTTGATAACCCAGATACTTTTACCTTTAAGAAATTAAGAGTGCTACCATTTGAGCCAAAGCAATTGTTTGTCAATCAAAATCCACCCGAACCTTTTAAGAAGTAATGCTTGATTAGTAGTTTTGATAAAGAATATGTTCAGACCACCTTCTTCCTTCAATAAACATAAATTAGACCATTTAATCTTTGCAGATCCTAGGGCGCCATTCAGATGACTCCATAGGAAGTTCTTGAGGATTCTTTCAATACATTTGATGACGCTTTGGGATAGAATATATGGGAGCTCCAATATATATGCATTGAAATAAGAACGGATTGAATGAGTTCCAATTTACCTATATAGGTAAGGATTTGTTCACCCATGATTGAACTCGTTTCTTGATTTTTTCTAACAAGGGGATGTAATCTACATAGTTAAGACGCTTTTTAGACACCGATAGGCCAAGGTACAATATGGGAGGACATTTATTTTGCATGCATATAGCAGCATAAATGTGTGATTCCAAGTTGTTGGCACTTTTGGAGAGGATGAAATGACTTTTATGTAGATTGATCTCCAACCTCGAAAATTGTTTAAAAGTTTCAAGAGCCTTCCTATAAGTAAGAATGGAGTCAATATTTGCCTTGCAAAATAAAAGCAAATCGTCTACGAAACAGAGATTAGTTAGTTCTATCTTGTTGCATTTGGTGTGATATCTTAATTTTGAGCTGATTTGCACTTTATGCTTAATAATGACGTTAAGTATTTCTATACATAGGATAAACAGATAGGGGGATAGGGGATCCTCCTGTCTGATGCCACGAGCTGCTTTAAAATACTTAGTGGGACTGCCATTTATTAGCATAGATGGGGATGAAGATGAGATGCATTATCAAATCCATATGATGAATTGGGTTGGAAAGCCATCAGTAGTGAGTCTTTGTCATAGGAATTCCAAGCTGATACTGTCCAAAGCCTTGTGGAAATTGATCTTCATTATGCAATTAGGAGGGTTGTGTGTTCTAGAATACCCCTTTAATAATTCTTGTACAATAAGGACATTGTCCCCAATGTGTCGGTCCTTCAGAAAAACACGTTGGTTATTGTTGATCAAAGGAGCAATGGCAATTTTCAGTCAGTTGGCTAGTAACTTTGAAATAATTTTGTAGATGAAGTTGGTGCAAGATATAGGTTTATATTCCTGGAAGGTTGAAGGGTTAGGGCCTTTATGAATCAAACACAAGAAGGTGCGATTGATTTCCTTTAGAAAGACATCATTGAAGAAGAATTCATGGACTTAACTCTTGATAAAGTTACCTGATAGCGTGTGTCAAGTGCATTGCAAAATTTACCTAACTCTACACACTAAAATTTGTAGTTGTGGTTAGTTGGGATCAAATCTACAGGAAATGTTCAGTTAATTTCTGTAATGAAATTAATAGATGCAAGGAAAATATAAAAAGGGGGTTTGGGTTTTAAGCAATTTAGAAAATAAAGTAAAAGTAAACTATCGAAAAAAATTATAGCAAACAATAAAAAATGATTAAAATGTTAAATATAAGTATGGTCCGTTCTAGGATCAATCTGGACCTAAACATGATTAAACATATCCCATCATCCTAATGTCTTCATGTTAGGCCTCGTTTCCGGAGTCCAACTCCTACTTGCTCTGATACCACAAATATTGGACCCCGTTTTTGGAGTCCAACTCCTATTCGGAACACATATATCCTAACCCAACATTTAATCGAAAATATCATAATACT
>JAOQMS010000001.1:10733413-10756404 GCA_027563885.1 Erythroxylum longipes | reverse complement strand
TCACGTTGCATGTGTTAATCAAATGAGTTTGAGGCTTTGAGAAGCAGTTGGTGTTTATGTTTCTGTGTTCTGTCCTTAGATTTAAATGAATGAGGGTGGTTGGAAGGATTTAAGTCTGTATTAAGTAAGATAGATTGTAAGAGGAAAACACCGACGAAGTGTATAGTCTGTGATGACGTCACAACACAAAGGCAAGGAAAAATGCAGACGAAGTATATCGTCTGTGCTGACGTCACAACACAGAGGCAAGAAAAAATACAGATGAAGTGTATTGTCTGTCCTAACGTCACGCACAGAGGCAAAGGAAAAATACAGACGACATGTCAGCACACAGATGCCAGGAATCGTCTGTGATGACACGTCATAAGGCAGACGATAGGTAGTCAACCCAAACGATAAAAGTCAACCATAGACGATAGAACACAGATGATAGAACACAGACGATGGGCAGTCAACACAGATGAAGAAATTCAACTACAGACTATAGAACACAGACCATAAGCAAATTCAGATGATGGGCCAACCACAAACGATACAAAGAAGAAGTTAAGGCCAATACATTGGACAGTTGTTTAGCTGAAGTTAGTTACAAAGTTCAATTAAATAAAGGTTTTTCAATAAGAAGTGGGTATCAAGGATCAAGAAACAGTTAAGAACTTGGACTAAGTACAAGTCATGGGATAAGGTGGTAAGAAGAGATCAAGATAAAAATCCGCCTTGATCAAGGATTGTCTGGTGTGGGCATTCCTCCCTTGTGGGATGCGCGTCCAGATGTCACTTAGGTCGTCGGCCAAGTGTCTCACAAAGGGTGGGGTCCCAACACCTATGGTATCAGAAAACGAGTTAGACTCTGGAAATGGGGTCTAACAGGATTCATCATATTGAAATTCAACTATGTCGTGATGTCCTAAATGATTCCCTACATTGTTAGACCAATAGAATTCATGGTGGTTTTGCCACCCCAAAGTGTATGGGTTCATATAAATATGATGATTTCCCCAACCAAATTGTGGCTCATTGAATTCTGCAAGAGTCCTTTGTTCCCTATAATATACATCCTCCATGATTGTTCTTTTTACCTCTTCTTAGCAGTTAACTCTTCGGATGTCTCATTCTGACTCTAAGATGTCACGATGTGTCTCTACTTTATGCCCAAAAAATTTTATTTTTTATTTTTATTTTTTTTATTTTTAAACCTAATTTAAAAACAAAAGATAGTAGAAAAGCCTTAGACTAAAGAACTAAACTAATCGCCTACCTGGTAACTACGTCAAAAACTTGATCGGGGTCTTACGCTATAAAAAAGTTTTAATATTTACAGCCTCGATATTTTTGCAAGCATACGTGTTGTTCGCGTAGTACCTAAGGTATCGATCCCATGAGGAGGGTTAATCTAGTCCTAAAAATCTAAGGTCAAACTAAACTGCAACAATCTAAACTAAACAATAAATGCAGAAAATTAATCAATTAACAATCAATTATAAGAATTAAAATTTAGAAATATAAACAAAATAGCAAATCACACAACCAAATCAAGAATTAACCTAGGAACTACCAATTGAGAGAAAGGAGGTTTTAATCCGAAATTAATGAAAATCTAATCAATTATCCAATTACCGAATATTAGGTCTAGGCGATCCTAGGACGGATTACTCTCTCTTGAGTCATAATCTTTAAACCCTAATTAATAATCCCTAATTTAAATTATGAAATTGTGATCTCTCGACTCACAATTGACCTAAAAACTAAATTAATTCTAAAATTGTCTAATAACCTATCGGAAACCCATGCTCGATCTCTTGTTACACGA
This sequence comes from Erythroxylum longipes, assembly GCA_027563885.1. Lineage (NCBI taxonomy): Eukaryota > Viridiplantae > Streptophyta > Magnoliopsida > Malpighiales > Erythroxylaceae > Erythroxylum > Erythroxylum longipes. The sequence goes on along the minus strand of JAOQMS010000001.1, from coordinate 10,754,594 downwards.
TTTCATCGGTTTGATTCAGTTCTTAACTACCAAATTACCTAACTCTCGTTAACCCAATTTGATGATATTCACTCAGCTCACCCTCTTAGTTTATTGCTGAATTATTTAGAACAGATATTGAATCACCAATAACTCAAATAAAAATGCAATAAATTAGATTTCATTAAAATCAATGACAAAATCCAGAAGGTGAGTTTATACAGTAATCAACATTCAACATAACCTATTCTCAACAATTATCTCAATTTCATACATCAATAAAAATGAAATAAATTGGAAAATACGCTCAGAATGGATCAATGCAAGTAGCTACAGTGGGAAACCACCTATTCTGGGAAATACTTCGCGCAAAGCTTCGTCTCCGTGTCTCTCTTCCTTCGTCTCCTTCCTCAAATCACTCAATACCTCTCTAGGGTTTTTGAATTTTGGATGATGTGAAAGCTCTGCCAAGGCTGCTGCTTTTGTCTTGTAATGTTCTATTTATATCTTGGTAGTCCTGGGGTTAATTCGGGGTTGAACCAGTCCAAACAATCTCGCAAAATTTCAGTTTTTGTATTAGCCTGACGTAGGCCACGATCGTGGGCAGCGCCTAACCGTTTTTGTCACAATCTTGATCCAAAGTGCACGATTATGGCCTTGCACATAGCTCTCTGTCATGACCGTGGTCTGGGTCCTATCAACTCGTCTCTTTCTGTCACGATCGTGGCCTACTGTGCCACGATTTTGGGCTATGTCGTTGGCCCGAAACTCTTCAAAACTTCTCTGTTCTTCGCTATTTACCCTGAAACACTAACAAACACATCAAGGTACCTTAAAAATATAACATTTAAACTCAAAGACTCATACTAACCCATAAAACAATTAAACACATAAATTAACACAATTGAAAACTAAATACAAACTAAACACTCAAATTAACACTAAATACCTAACAAATTGAACCTTAAAATATTGCGCAAATCACAACTATCATATGACATACCTTGTCATACTTGTGAGTGTTTGTGTCATGGGTGTAACTAGTGTGTCACACCTGTGACACACCTTGTCATGTTGGTGACAAGCCTCTCACAACTGTGAGAGACCTCTTACAGCCGTGAGAGGTGATGCACGAGTGTGAGAGAAGCTCTCATGCCCATGCATACCAATATGTGGCCGTGAGATGCTCTCTTCACTCTTCATTATTCATTTTCTTCCTTCACACTCTATCTTGTCTTTTCTTCTTTTAATCCTCTTCTTCTTCATTCTCCATGAATCGATAGAGTATAGGAATTGAGAAGATTACTTCAATGAACATGATTTCGGATCACTTTAGCTCTTTCACTTCTGAAATGTACCTAAAATCAAATTTGAGCTAAAGTGAGTATCTTAAGCATTTCTAAGGCATTAATCACTAAGTGTAGTAAATCAAATAAATCAACATTTAAGCACATATCAAGTTCTCCCATACTTAGCTTTTGACTGTCCTCCGGCAAATCGTCAAACTTAAAATCACAAACCAAAACTTTAACTCATTTTCCATATTTCCTTATAATAGATAATCACAAGTAAAGATGAATGATTTTCAAAACCTATAGCAATAACTTAACATTCAAAGTTTCTACTCATGATCAATCAACATTCATCACCCTTAGAAACTGAGTAATCTAGAGGTAGACTTGAACAAAAGGTGTTAAATAAGATATTTCCACTGGTACACTCAAACGCCATTCATGATCACAACAATCCACAACTTTGCATATCATTTTATTTCTCCACCACTAAAATTTACTTGCATAATCATGAATCAAAGGACTTGTCTAGGGTTGTAATATGGGAAAGGGTAAGGTGAGATGTATTTTGGGTAATGTAGCATAAAATTCATCAAGCTAGTGAAGTAAAAATAACACTCAATGAGATATCAAGTGTACAAGTTAGCATTCATTCAAAATTGGTTATCGTCAACTCTCACAGTAATGAGAATGCAACAATTATATTTCACAACTCACTTCAGCTCTCACACCATAAACCACATAAACATAACACAAAGAGTGCTCTATCCAAAACAACATCCATTTCATATGTAATATATTCAAATCACCCATTTTATACAACTTAATGAGGATAAACCACTAATTAACAACTTTTCAAAGCCATTGTATTTCGTCCTTGATACTTTTATTCAATCTCACAGTTTTTTCTTTCTTTTTCTTTTTCTTTTTCTTTTTCTTTTCTTTTTTATTTCTTCTTTTAAATATAAGAGTGATAGAATCTGTATTAATATGGGAATTCATAACATGGCATTTTAGCAAATAGAACCAACTCCTATGTATGCATACCCCCACGCTTAGGCATTTATACAATCACAGTCATCAAGAATTAACAAATGCTCCACTAACTTTAAGGGCTGGGTAGGACATTCGGTCAGTTTTAAAAGTATGTAATGTGGTTTATATAAAAGTAAAGGCTAATAAAGCTTAAAAGGGGTTAGCAAAGAAAATTTCACATAAATGGGTAGGCTATTTGGCTAATGTATCTTGTAATCACAAAGAATGCCTAATCATTTTCACAAAAATGCATGTGATAAAAATGTGGTTTTGAATAGAAAATCAAGGAAAAGTAAGGAATCACATGTCATGAAGGTCACATATAACAAAAGACGGTGAGACTGATATGGATGTGTCAGTCTAATACAGCTCAAAATCTCACTAGTTTTCGTATACCATTAGTTACCGCTCTTCTAAGAATAATGTACATTAACCAATCACAAGAGCAAAAGTACATTCCAAGGTTGTCATTGATTTTTCTAGTCAATTCATACTCTAATTATGACTAAATAATCTTAAAAGCAACAGAAATCAAGATTTTTTTTGATTTTTTTGTTTGATTTTGAAAACCGCCTAAGAAGTCACATAAGTTACAATTAAGCTCAAAAAACATGCACAAGAACTAATATCCCCACCCCTCACACTTTAAACTTACATTGTCCTCAATGTAACATCAAATGCAAAAAATAGAGCAATTTATGAAAATAGTAAATCTGAAAATGTAAATAATAGAAATTAACTTCCCTTGGGTTGCCTCCCAAATAGCATTTTTGTTTATTGTCCTTGACTTGACTCCTTCTTGTGTGCATCAAGTGACACCAATCACTTCCTCCAGCATTAACACTTCCAAATCCTCCGTTGTGGAAGCCTTTATGATACGACTTCAAGCAATGACCATTTACTCTAAATGTCTTGTCAATTTTTATACTCCATATCTCTACTGCACCAAAAGGAAAGACATAAGTGATAACAAATAGACCAACCCAATGGAAATGTAACTTAATTGGAAATAGTTTGATTTTGGAGTGATATAGTAGCACTTTCTGTCCCATAGAGAAGCTTTTCCTCAAAAACATCTTATCATGAAAAGCCTTCGTCTTCTCTTTCTATATCAATGTGTTTTGATAAGAATCATTCCACATTTCCTCCAACTTCTGCAGCTGTAACTTCCTATGCACACCCGCATCATCCAAATTCATATTGCATCTTTTGATAGCCCAATATGCCTTGTGTTGTAATTCCACCAAAAGATGACATAGCTTTCCAAACACCAGTATATATGGAGACATCCCAATTGGTGTTTTATAAGCCGTCCTATAGGCCCATAATGCGTCTTCCAGTCTTACGCTTCAATCCTTCCTATTGGGCTGCACGGTTTTCTTCAGGATTAACTTGATTTCTCGATTTGAGACTTCATCTTGCCCATTGGTTTAGGGATGGTAAGTAGTGGAAACCTTGTGCGTGAGACGATATTTTCTAAACATTGCTTCTCTCACTGTGTTGTAGAAATGGGTTCCTCGGTCGCTAATGATTGCTCTTGATACCCTGAACCTAGAAAAAATGTTAGCCTTAACAAAATCTGCAACAACTTTTGCATCATTAGTTCTGGTGGCTTTGGCTTCCACCTATTTAGAAACGTCATCAACTAAAAGTAATATATAAGTAAAGCCAAAAGACGAGGGAAAAGATCCCATAAAGTCAATACTCCAAACGTCAAAAATTTCACAGAAAAGCAAAGGAGTTTATGGCAATTGATCCTTATAGGACATGTTACCTGACCGTGGGCATCTGTCATATAATTTGCAAAAGATATATTCATCTTTGAACAATGTTGGTCAATATAAGCTGCTCTCCAGAACTTTATGAGCCTTCCTTTTCACTCCAAAATGCCTTTCAAATGGTAGAAGGCTAAGATTAAGGGTGTTTCACTTTCAGGTACACACCTCCGAATGACTAGCTCTGGTAATATCTCTAAAGATACGGGTCATCCCAAATGTAATATTTTGCTTTATTCTACAGCTTATCCTTCTGAGCCGTTGAAAAACCAACAGATAATTCATTAGTAACTAAAAAATTGACAATGTCTGCATACTATGGTGATGTCACATTGGCAAAAAATAATTGCTCATCTAGAAATGTTTCTAGTGGAGAGATATCATCTTCTTCCTTTATCAAACAGTTGAGATGGTTAGGCACGACATTTTCTGCCCATTTTTATCTCTGATCTCCAAGTTGAATTCTTAAAGGAGGAGAATCATTTGATTAGCCTCGGTTTTGCTTCCTTCTTTGTAAGTAAGTATCGTAAAATTGTATGGTTAGAATAAACAATTACTTTAGCACCAAGCAAATACGATCGAAATTTTTTTAAAGCAAAAACCATAGATAACAGTTCTTTTTTAGTAGTTGAATAATTCAATTGAGCTGGGTTTATAGTCTTGGAAGCATAGTAGATGGCATGCAAAGCTTTTCCTACTCTTTGTCCTAAAAGTACCCCTATTGCATAATCATTGGCATCACACATGATCTTGAAGGGGAGGTTCCAATCTAACTAATGAATCACGGATGGGGATGTTAGAAGATCCTTAAGTTTGTTGAATACTTCCTTAAACTTCTCATCAAACTTAAAAGAGAAATTTTTTGTAAGAGCTTGCATAATGTTGTGACTATCTTCAAAAAGTCCTTAATGAACCTTGGATAAAAAACTACATGCCCAAGAAAAGAACACACTTCCCACATAGTAGAGGGGTAAGGCAAAGAAGAAATAAGATCAACCTTAGATTTTTCTACCTCGATGCCCCTAGCAAATATAACATGACCTAAAACTATACCTTGATCTACCATAAAATGACATTTTTCTCAGTTCAGCACAAGGTTAGTTTCTATGCATCTTTTCAAGATAATAGCAAAATTCTCAAGAAATTCATCAAAAGAAGAACCATATACACCAAAATCATCTATGAATATCTCAATAATCTTCTCAAGACACTCAGAAAAAAATACTTACCATACATCTTTGGAACATAACGAGTGCATTACATAATCCAAATGGCATCCTTTGGTAAGCTAACGTACCGAATGGGCATGTAAATTGGTCTTCTCCTGATCTTCTGATGCCATCGGGATCTAAAGATAACCTAAAAGGCCATCTAGAAAGCAATAATAATCATAGCTAGCCAATCTCTCAAGCACTTGATCAATAAAGGGAAGGGAGAAGTGGTCTTTACAAGTTGCAAAATTCAACTTCCTATATTCAATACACACTCGCCACACGGTTTGCACTTAGGTGGGAACCAACTAACCTTTTTGATTAGTCACAACGGTAATTCCAAACTTCTTTGGAACTACCTAGACAGGACTTACGCATTTACTATTAGAGATCGGGTAAGTTACCCCAGCAACGAGAATCTTCAGTACTTCCTTCTTTATAACTTCCATCATCGGAGGATTCAACCTAAGCTGAGCTTGCCTTGTTGACTTTACATCTTCCTCTAACAAAATGCGATGCATGCATATTGATGAGCTTATCCCTTATATATCTACAATCGTCTACTCGATGGCCTTCTTATGTTCTTATAACATTTGAACTAGCCTTTCCTCTTGATTCAAAGTCAACTCCGTTGAAATAATGACTAGTATAGTATGCTTATCTCCTGAATAAGCATACTTGAGGTGTGTAGGGAGTGACTTTAGTTCCAATTCTGGTGCCTGCACATTAGAAGGTAACAACTTCTGGTGAGATTCAAATAGTTTTATAGAAGCCAAATCATACTTTTTTGGAGAAGTCTCTAATGATTCCAAAGTGACTGTCATTTCCATCAGCTCCTCTCCCATTTAAGCATCAATGTTGATTTCTGTTTCCAATTCCTCAGTCAAGACTATTTCTAAATGATCCTTGCAACCTAATTTAAGCATTTCTTATACCAAGGGCTCAATCACATCAACAATGATCATCAGGAAGATGTTTCATGGCATCAAATATGTTAAAATGGATCACTTCCCCATCAAATTCTATCATGAGGTTGACCTCAAGAACATTTATCTTAGTTTGAGTTGTATTGAGAAATGGTCTCCCTAATCAGATAGGTATCGAATTGTATGAAGTATCATCATTCATATCCACCACATAAAAATCTACAGGAAACATTAGCTTATTCATCTGTACCAAAACATCCTCAACCATATAATCAGGATAAGCATTAGTACGGTTAACCAATTGTATGATCACACTTATTTTTTTCAAGGGACCCAAGTTTAAAGAAGCATAAATTGAATGAGGCATCACATTAATTGAAGCTCCCAAATCCAACATAGCTTTGTTGATCACAGTATTACCAATTTTGTAAGGAATGGTAAACATACCTAGATCTCGACATTTTAGAGGCATCTTCTTTCTAAATACCACAGACACATTCTCACCCATCATTACTTTTTCATTACCCCTCAGTTTCCTCTTATCTGTACACAATTCTTTAAGGAATTTGGCGTACCTTGGTACTTGCTTAATTGCCTCTAGCAAAGGTATATTGACTTCCACTTTTCGAAAAGTCTCCAATATCTTTTTATCCTTTTCCTCCTTGTTCGGTCTTGTCAATCTGCTCGAAAAAGGTGGAGGATTAGTCTTAATAATATTGGGACTTTTGAAATATCCCTGTGTGTTCAATGATGAATTTTTTTCCTTTCTCAATTCTTTCTCGATCTCTTCCTCAATAGCAATCCTCGGTGGAGTTCTTTTGGGACCTCAATCTCCTTTCCGCTCCTCAGGGTTATGGCACTAACATTCTCGGGTTCACCTCAAGTTGAGATGACAGCTTTCCTCCACTTTGTGATTCTAATTGGTTGAGCCTCACTACCATCTGACCCATTTGTTGGGATTATTGTACATTCTGATTAAGCTACATCATACTTTGTTGAAGCTGCTGCATAGTTTGATTAATCTACTGCACAATCTAATTGAGTTGAAGAATGTTAGTATTAGAGGTATTGATGTCAAGAGATATACCTAAACCAAACAAGGAGGCTCTTTGTACTCCTTACGACTTTGGTTGAAATTGTTATGCTCCTTGCGACCAATTATGGAATTAATTATGCTGTCTATTCCCTCCGTAACTCAAGTTGGGGTTATCCTTTTAGCCTGGGATATATGTCTAAGAGTACAAATTGTATTGATTAGGGAAGTTCCCTCCTGCAGCATTTACATACTCTATGCTCCCCTTTTGTAGTGTCAAGCACTCATCAGTTGGATGACTTATGTTTGACTATGTCTTGCATACTTTTCACTTGTGCCTGTCCAACTATAATCTATCTCACAAAAGATGTTAGTTCATTTAGACGATGTTCAATAGATGAAGTACTTACCTCGTTTACTAGTTGAACATCATTGTAAGTGCCGAATTGTTGTGTATTAGTAGCCATCAATTCAAGCAGGATCCCGGCTTCAATAGGATTCTTCTCGCAAAGTGCCCCACCACTCACTGCATCAACCAAACTCCTCTCCATCGATAGTAATCCTTCATAGAAATATTAGATGAGAAGTTGCTCTGGTATGTTTTGGTGTGGAAACATGGCACATAACTTCTTAAAACGCTCCCAGTACTCGTAAAAAGACTCACCATTATGTTGTTTAATGCCACAAATCTCCTTCCGAATACTTGTTGTCTTTGATGATAGAAAATATTTCTCTAAGAACAATCTCTTCATCTTTAACCACATATTCATGCTTTCAGTAGGTAAATCGAACAACCAATCATTCGCTGCATCTTTGAGTGAGATCGGGAAAGCCCTCATCATGATCTGCTCATCTGTCACCTCAGGAGGCTATAAGCTCAGACAAACCACATCGAGCTCTTTGAAATGCTTGTGTGCATCCTCACCTATAAGACTATGAAAATTGGGTAATAAATGTATTAATCCAAACTTTAAATCAAAAATAACATGCTCAACAAAATTTGGAAATGTAATGCATAATGATCTCTGAGTTAGGTTTGGTGCAGCTAACTCCCTCAGTGTTCTCGAGTTTGCCATCGTGTGTCTTCGGATTCAGATTCAGATTCTGCTACCAAAGCTTTTCTTGCTTCCCTTCCCAATCTCGGCACTGTTCTCTCAATCTTTGGATCAAGTTGCTCAATTTTTTTACGAGGAGATCTCATAACTACCATACACCAATACTCACAAACGTTTAAAATTAAAAAAATAACAAAAAGAAACAATTATAAACAAATATATTCACATAACACCAACTAAAATCAAAAAAGAAAATTAAACTACCACATTCTCCAACAATGGCACCAAAATTTGACAACACGTGTCGAGTGCACTGTAAAATTTACCCAACTTTGCCCACTAAAATTTGTAGTTGTGGTAAGTTACGATCGAATCCACAGCGAATATTCAGTTAATTTCTGTAAAGAAATTAATTGATATAAGGAAAATATAAAAGGGGGTTTTGGGTTTTAAGCAATTTAGAAAAATAAAGTAAAAACAAAATATCGAAAACAAATTATAGTAAACAATCGAAAATGATTAAAATGTCAAATATAAGTAAGGAAGATGAGATTTAGAATATGGTTTTCAGTATGAACTCTAATATCAAATCTAACCTTACTTTGTGATAAATAAAGTCAAAATCATTTTTAAGTTAGGTAATAGTACAAATCTCAATAAAAAACCTAAAGATGTTTGTGACTGATTTCATCATCCTTTTATTAAGTATAATTTTGCTTCTACAGGTAGTCATTTTTCTAAGCCATAATGACCTTTAGTTCATCTCCAGCCTTATATAGGAGAGCACACTCATCTTGGCACCTTTATTATGCTCAATATTGTGCATTTTAATCAAAATAAGAAATCGAAACAAAAATATTCCTTATGCCTTAATATTTAACCTTATCTCACATTCCTCCCATTAGAGATGACATTGATCTAGATTTATTTTTTTGATTTTGCAACCCTTAATTTTATAAGTTACTAATTAGTTAATAGTCAAAGGAAGTAGCTCTATCCGTAGTAATCATCACCATCATGTGAGGCTCTCCTATATGGCATAAGTCTTAATGAACCTCTACTTAGTCACACTATTAAGCTCCGTACAAATGATAAGGTTGATATCCCTTAACTATGTCATAAATATATACCTAATGCTCACGTGGTAACTATTGAGTATCAGCTCACTATACAGCAAGACAAACTTAACTCTTTATGAGATATCATAATTCATTATCTTAATGACCTATATCATTTGATAAAGTCGTGTTTTCCTCTTTTGGCTAATCGAACTTTTATGTTTCTAAAAAAGGGGAGAGATATTTAGTGATATTTGATTCAGGGGAAGTGATGACATCTAAGGGAATTGACTTGTGTATATATGGTGACTTTTATATACATGATTTTTTATGCTTAAGTTAATTTATTGTATCTATAAGTGTGGATATTTCTTTTACTTAATATTGAATACATCTTTTGTTCTTGATGTTGAATTATTTTTATGCATGAATTAAGGGAGATCTAATGATTGGTCTTGATATAGAAATTTTTTTATTTGCTTAATTTTGTTATTGCTTTCTATTGTCATAAATGTTTTGTCAACATTTAAAATGGAGAGATTGCTAAACCAGGGGAGGTTTCAATCATGTTTTGATAATAGAAAAATATAAATACTACTATTGAATTTTTTATCTTATTGAAAAACATTATATAAGAACAAGATGTAGTCATGCACAACTTAAAAAGATAATTCATAAAGATGATAAAAAAATTGAAGTTTGCAACCGTCAAATTAAAGATCAAGTCAAGAACAAAAGAAGATCAAGGCATATCAAAGTGATTTTATATTTTTGTAATGTTAATGGTATTCTTATTCAATCATTTTTAGATTCTGAAAGGCTTACCATATATAAACATTTCATCTTCCTTCATTTTATGAGTCTTTTTATGCATTAAGAGGTATTAAAGCTTTTATTTTTGAAAGAAAAGTATCTTAATCTTTCAAACACTCTTTGTGAGATATTTTAAAAGATATTTTTAGTTACAATTGTATTAAACAAATCGATTTTGAGTATTTGAAGTTGTTAAAATCATGTTTTTATAGGGATTGGTCGACCGATATAAATTAGTGGTCAAGCATTGTAGGTTAAACTTGTAGCTAGAGCTTTTTTGACACATTAATCAATCAATGTGGTGATGTGGACAACCAATATCCTTCTAAAAGACATATTAGCTAACCATTATGCAATGGCTAGTTGATTTTATCTATTGAGTGTACATGGTTGATTAATATGACTTAATGATCAATCAATATGCTAGAACTAGCCATTGTAATGATTATTTTTTTATTCCAACGGCTAGTAGGAGTACCATAATCCTATAAATATATGTTTTATAATTGGTTCTTACATTGAAAAGCATTTAGGTGCCTTATATACATATTTCTAAGTATTTATCAAGCCTTTGAGCATCCATTACCTCATATTTAAGTGAGTCTCTTTGGTATTATCAAAGTGATAAAGTGAGATACTTTGAGTTATAGGCCTTTGTTGGAGTTTTGTGTGTTGTACTTGAGAGTATTCTAAGTAGGTTAAAGTTTCTCTTCACCCTAATGGAAGATTGTAAAAGAGTTCCTTTTGTTAATAAAAGATTGTACAAAAGTTACTCTTCACCTTTGAAAGACTAGTTGTGGTGAAATTATAAGAAGAGTCTTAGGAATTGATGTATATAAAGGTTACTTATCGAACTATTATAAATTGGTTTACATTTCTCTTCTCTTACCCTTTTACATTATTGCTTAAGTGTGTCGCTAAAATCTATTATTTTATACCATATTTTCATCTTTAATAAATTGAGCTTATCAATATACTAAGTTAGTGAATATTTCATTTATAATTTATCAACATTCAATTCACCACTCTCTTAGGTGCCATTAAGGACTAATATTAGTTTTGTTCATACTAAGATATTTTAAAATTAAAATATATATAGTAAATAATTATCAAATTTAAAAATATTTTTAATATAAAAATTTATAAAATCAAAATATATTATATTATATTAGTCATAATCTTTGTTAATAATTAACAGTAAAAAACTAAATAATATATATTTAATTGATGGTAAATTAGATTATAAAAACGAAAATGAAAAATAAAAAATAAAATTTTCATATGTTATCAAAATTAAAAGAAATTAAAACTAAAAATTTGCTCCTTTTCTCAAGGGCTGATCAACATTCAATATCCACTCTTATGACTTCCTTCAAAATCTTTAGTAAGATTTTAAGATTATAGGTTAACAAGGAGAAGAGTGGAGTGTTCCTTTCAGTTAAGGCTGTCTAGAATGCACAGTGGTTCATTACTATAACAGGCATTAGAGTTCATGAGCTTCCATTTACTTACCTAGGAATTTTGGTGAATTCTATAAGGCTATCCTATTCTGATTTTAAACCCTTGTTGGAGAAGATCATATCAAGGGTATGTAGCTGGAGCTCCAAATCATTATTTATGGCATGAAGGGCCCAGTTCATAGCCTTTGTATTAAATTTCATCAATATTTACTAGACATCTCATCTTGTTCTAACTAGTATGGTTATCAAATCAATAGCTAAACTTCTTAGGAAGTTTCTATAGAATGGTAATCTTAATGGCAGAGTTAAAGTAAGAATTAAATGGAGGAAGTTATGTATTCCTAAGAAACAAGGAGCCTTAGATTTTATCCCTATAAAAATTGTGAACTTAAAAGTGTTGACAAAGAGACTATAAAGGCTTGTTAAGGAAAAATAGTCCTTATGGGTTAAATGGGTTAATGATCACCACATTAGAAAGTCCAACATATGGATCATTAGAAGCCGTAGAAGAGCTTATGCCAACATGCCCAGCTTACTGAAGATAAGGGAGAGAGTTAAGCAATCTTTCTTCTACAAAATTGGAGATGGAAGAAATACTTACTTTTGACATGACAGGTGGTCTTCATTAGAGCTTAAGAATAATCAACCAGTACTATATGGTTTAAAGGATTTCTTTCATGCAAATGCAACGGTTCAATAAGTCCTATCCAATAAGGATTTGACATTTAAAAGTGTAGCTAATGTAAATTTCAACTCCTATCTTCTAAATATGAGATTAAATATTAGAGAATGACACTATAGTATGGGTATATATAAAAAAGGGGAATTCTCAAACATGTTAGCGAGGAAGTTGTTTTCAAATTCAAAACATGTTGTTAGGGGTATAAATTGCTTTGTTCAAAGGATGTTCTGCCAAAGGCATTGTCATAGTGAACGACAAAGGGGAGATTATCCACTATCGATAAGTAAGTAGATACTTAAACATGCCTAGCAGATGCTACCTCTATAGAAGTGATCAGGAAACCCTAGATCATCTTCTGCTTCGATGGTCATACTCAAATAGGGCATTGAAGAAGATTATTTGAAGATGTAAGTTTCCTAACACACCAAATTTGTGGCAAAATATCATCTCAATGAGCATTAAAGTATCACATATCAATATAGAAAAGGGATGGATTTACATAATTGCTCTATCATATCTAGTTATGGAGATGTAGGATGAGAGAAACAAGGGTGCCTTCAAAGAGATCTCCAAATTTAGTGATACCTTCACTAGGATAAAGTAGAATTAGGAATTATGTGATTTGAGAATTTAGAGTAATATCAAGAATGAAGGAAACTAAGAAATACATGTGCATTGGCAATACAAACTTGTATTTTGCCTATGCATAGGTTTTATCAATTGCTATAAAGTTCCACTTATATTTACTTTGTAACACCCAGTTGGCTTATCCTTTTGGATTGAAGCTTTTAGGCTATATGTTGTATATATAGTTCTTTTTAGTTCAGCCTTATGGCTAATGAAATTATGTGCATTTTTATTCTTTAAAAAGCTTATATAAATATATTTTTATTGAATTTAAAAATAAAAATATAAAGTAAAAAATATAGTTAAAAAATAGGTCATTAGTTATAGTGTAACCAGTTTTGTTTGTTAGTTTTTTTATTCATAACTATAAAATAATGTCGTATTAAATTTTAAAATTTTAAAATTACATTATTTTGAATAAAATAGATAAAAATTAATTAAATACAACAAAAATGTTATGTAATAGAAAAATACGATGCCATTTTAAATAAAAATAGATAAAACTTAATAAAATATGATTAAAAATGTTATGTAATAATTAAATAATACCATATGAATAAGTAGTAATCTCCAAAAATATGAAGATTAAAATAAAAATAAATTACAAAAAAAATCAATTTATTTCACCCTTATTTTTAGGTTTTTTAAGGCTTGTTAGACCACGTTGATTGTGGCAAGATTGGACATTATGCCTCGTACCGAAAAGATCGACCTACGGGTTGATTTTAAAGTTATAAAAGTAATCTACAACTTAAAGAGTCGATATTGAAACTTCAATTAAGTTTAGTATCCTAATTTGGAAGGGGTAGAATAAAATGACGTTCTTCCATTAATATATAATAATCATGTGCATAGCTAATACAAGACCATATCCATATGGGCCAATACAATACTCCAATATGGGGAATAGTATTAGGATAGGCTTATCCAGCCGCTATACTCTTCCTACCACATAAAATGACTCTCCGTATCTCTCTCGCGAAAAGCCATTGTGCCACGTGTCATGCGAAAAGCCATGCAAAAGATGAAAACTCGAACTCACTCACTCTTGCCAATACAAAACAGAAAGACTGGAAGCAAAGCCACAAAAGCACATGGCGTCTCTAGCAACCTTTGCTGCTGTCCAACCTGCGACTATCAAGGGCCTTGGTGGTAGCTCACTAAGTGGAACCAAGCTCCATGTCAAGCCTTCTCGCCAGAGCTTAGCATCTAGAAGCATTAGGTACTCTTAATCATAAAACTATCAACTCATGCGTATAATCTAAATTTAGAGTTGCAATGTGGTTGACTTGGAATTGGTTTTGGGTATATAGGAGTGGTATTGTGGTGGCAAAATATGGTGATAAGAGTGTATACTTTGATTTGGAGGACATTGGCAACACTACCGGCCAATGGGACTTGTATGGTTCAGATGCACCATCACCGTACAACCCTTTACAGGTTTGCATTCACTTCTCAGCATTAGAAATATTTAATGGCTAGTGTCATTTGGCAGTTGTCCCATTTTTCAGTTTAATTTATGAATAAAGAGTATAGTTGGCAAATGCTAGAAGATCTTGCTCCTATACAAAGGATCCAAATAGAGAAGGAAAAAGTAGAAGCAGTAAATTGAGGCTTATCATTGACAGTCAAACTCAGGATTACCTGCAAACCAAAGGGGTGCTCTAATCGACTGTCATCTGAAAGCTGTTGTCTATGGAGACCTAAAGTTTTTAGGTTGATTGAATGGGATAATCATGCAGGTTAAAAAAAGACAATGGAACTGAATAAAACATGTGAAGAGAGAAGAGATCTCCTAAATAGATCATTGGTAACCTACACGCTCTATTTGTAAAGTCAAAGGGAAAAAAAAAAACATAGTGAAGCTTTCTTCAACCTAGTGTATGTTTCTTGTGTCTTGCGCTAATCAGACTTCCTGAATTAATGCAAATAATTGTACTGTCACGTAGCTTTTTATTGACCTTTGATTATCTGTTGATCCGCATTTGTATGGTAATGCAGAGTAAGTTTTTTGAGACCTTTGCAGCTCCGTTCACAAAGAGAGGATTGTTGCTAAAGTTCTTGATATTGGGAGGTGGCTCAACCCTTGCTTACTTCAGTGCCACTGCTTCCGGTGACGTTCTTCCAATCAAGAAGGGTCCTCAACTCCCACCAAAGCTTGGCCCTCGTGGCAAGAAATAAATCTAGTTTTCCTATCCTCATAAGATTTCATTGTATCCACCGTTTCTTATATCTAAATTTCTAAGTTACTATGCTTCAGTTATTAACAAAACGAAATTCATTTCTGGTTTTGGGTCATTCTTTAAGTTCAACTACGAGTAAGAGTTACACATCATTTGTTTATGATACTTGGCGTTGGTATAGCAGTTTTTCATGTATAGTCAACAAAAATCAACTTTCAGTGGCTTAACAACATACATAACGAATTCTCTCATAAACGAAAGAAATGTATGTAATGTAGCATATATATAGTTTCCTTACACTTACAAGTCATTATCTGCTATGTACAAAACGAAGGGAGAATTGAAAATGAGTGTTTCACGATCCAAAGGTTCTCCTTTTTTGGATTGGAAACAACATTTCCAAGTCAGGCCTCTCTCACCCTTTAAGTTTCTTCTCGTTTTTCCGATCCTTCGCTCCCCCCTATATATATATATATATATATATATATATAAAGTTACTGTCAATGGCGTGCTGTTGGGCTCCTTAAAGCTCCTAAGGTCTCAAGATAGGATGTTCTTTTGTTCGTAACTACGATGGCAGGTTTCTGCATGGCCTTCTCGTCTTTGAGTAGCTCTTCTGGAGCTGGGTCTTTAATCATGTCAGTATCATTTTGATCCAAACGCCAACCCATGAAATCCGACAATGTCATTGCTATATGTGCGTCGGTATTCTCTTCATTAGGCGGCGTTGTGGGTGCTTCATTTACAACTTTCCACTTTTTCCCTGCCTGTGATGGATTCCTAGTGACATAATCGGCATACAATACGTCTTCGATACGTGACATAACCGTAGAGGCCAGGCTTTCTAAAATCCTTGAATAACTTTCCAGAATTGCCTGCCCAACATCCTGCTTCAATAAATGCAGAACTATGTTTTTAGTCCCACAAATGAAGAAAAAACCAATCTATGCATGTCTAATCTGTGTTTATGACCATTTCTTTCTATGATAAGTCAGCTCCATGTTTTAAGCTCAAGTGAGATGTAGGATCACAAGCAAATTGATCTTACCCTGTTGTATTGAATTTTACTTATTTCTAGTGAGGATTGTGGGATTCCAGGGAATCGTTGTTTGAGAATGAGTAGGATGGTTTCTGCTCTCTCTTCAAAGAGTTCTCTTTTCTCCAAGCTGACAGCAGAACCCCAAGCTGATTTACTATCCTTCTGGTTCATCTTCCTCCTCCAAATGACTATGGAAGCCTCAATTCTGTTCTTGAGGTCTAGAATTTTATGCTCTGACGATAAGTCCATGGCCGAAAGAAATTGGTCAGGGTCGAAGAACTCTACTGTTATACTCCTATATATCGAATCTCCAAGACTTGCTCTGCCGTTCTGTCAAATTAGCAGAATAAAAAAGGATAAGGTATGTTAATACATTATAAAAGTCAGCATCATCTGCTCCATGTCCCTTTCTTTACCTTGGGAAGGGATTCAATATAGCTTTCAGGTATCTCTATTTCTGCTAGGACCTGAGCATTTATTGCCATGGCAGCTTTTAGCACTTGATTTACACAATCTTTTTGGTACTGAATAAATTTTCTGGTATTATCTGATAAACCATCGGGAGGAACTTTGATTGTAGGAAGCCACCATTTATCATCTTTCTTCTTGATTCCTTGTTCTGAATCGGGGGCATTATTTGACACATAAGAGAATTCATTCTGGTCTTTGAAGTTATCTAGACATTCCTGAAGAAGTGCATATCACAGACGAAAGGGATAGTTTAGTCTACTTTAGATCAGTTTCCATAGCCTAAATGAACTACAAGAATGGTTGTTCATGTCAACTTACGATGAGCATTGCGTCGAGCTTTCTCAAGGCTGGAATATTCATAAGAAGATCAGTTCGTTGTCTTGTTGTCATTATCTATGAAAATCAAGTAACACAAATTTCAATGAATTGCAGAAACAGAAAAACGAATACGTTCTGATGGGTTCAAATAGGTTTTTACCTCCATACTTGATCCATCCTTAGATTTCTGCTGAGAAGGCACCATCTCAACTATGTAATCAGTTACAGATAAGAGCCAATCAATTTCTTTTCTCCACCTGGACATCCTCTCCGGCGGCATAGGTTCTAGACGCTTTTGCTCTCCGAATACAGAAGCTGCATACAGGAAAGAAAAACAAAATTACAGAGTCAGAATGTTTGTTTGATTATCCGAGCAAATAAAACTATTTCAGAAGGATTTAGGAAAGAATGGTTACTTTATCATTCGTCAATCCCATAATCCTTTAATTAGTACCATGCACGATGTATCTAGGAGCACTTTACAAAATTTAAGATCTTCTTCTATGATCAGACGTTTCTTTCTGTGGTATAAATCCAAAGAGGCCTTAAAGGTTAAGAGATTATAAGACGCACCTGCAAGGTTTGTGATGGCATTTGACAATGCCAGGGCCGAGGATACACCCTTCCCTCCACCTGACATATCCTCCCCCAACAGTAACTTTGTAAACTTTTCCTTCATCAATTCCATATCTGTATAAAATCCAACACATTATAATCGAAAAATAAAAAAGTAAGTACCCAGAAACTATGAATCCTGTTCTGTTTGCAGCTATCTCAATCGTCTGCTAAAAGAAAATATTGTATTTACATATGGTACGATATGAATGAATCGTTTCATAGGTCATGTCTACCATGAAATCACATATGCAGTTGCAATGAAAATGAAACTGACCATGCATATTAAACTTTTGTTCAAGTAAAACACAAATGAACCTGGAATAAAGGACTTGCCTTCCTTGACCTGAGGACTCGCACCAGCTTCATCTTTGTTGGACCTTGACTTAGGAGCCTTGTCGGTCCCTGCAAGAGTGCTTCCGTTTGATTGTTTCTCCAAAAGTTGGTCATTTCCATTTGTTGAATCTTGGTTAATAAGTGCAACGCTGTCATCCGTGGAAGTCTCTTTCAAACTAGAACTATCATCAACGCTTAAGCTCTTGACATTTCGGCCTGTTGCAGTGTCATACAATCCTCTGAAATTAAACAATCTAGACCTATAACTTTCTTGTTCTTGTTCAACAGCACCAACCATCTTCAATGCTCATAGCATATAGCTCGTTCTTAAGTTTCCTACACCAAATGAACGAGAAATCTGTGTCCAAAAAACAAGAAAAGAAGTGAAATTTTGTCTACCCTAATTGTTGACTATAGAGAATTTAGAGAGGGAAAGGAGCCCAACTTCCAAATGTTATTAGAGAATGTAGTTTTCGGGGTGATAATAGTAAGATTGACAAAACTGTGAAGTTATTGTCGTGATGGGATTTCCATATATTGTGTAATGCATGTCGTTAGTGGAACGTGGGGTGGACTAACATGAAGAAGCTAACTATACTAACTAAAAATTTGTTATTATTATTATTTTTCATTCCATGGTTTTGTTTGGTTTCGCAGGTCTTGAAGGCCAGGTTCTTCGTACCTTAGGAAGGTCAAAACTTTCCAAAGAACTCGGAGAGGCCAACTTCTGTGGTCATCCACATTCCCCTCTCTACAGTTCATTGATAGGTTTATTAAATGGACGGCTGAGATGAACTGATGCATTACACAACAGATAAAATAAATAGCATCTCATCATTATTTATTTAATAATATTGAAGCGTTATGGATTTGGTCCTGAAAATTCTGAAATCTGACGTCCAACTTATAGCAAGACTTAGGCCCTGTTTGGCAATTAGCTGATTGCATCTAGCTATTAGCTGATAGCTGATTATATTAGTTGATTCGACCAACGGATTGTATTAGTTGTTTGTAAGAAATATTTAGTAAATTTAGTTATTTAATATTAACTGTTTATGTGTAAAATGACTTATGATAACATGACTTTAAAAAAAAATATAAGGGTATGAATATTATATATTTTAGTATTTCGATGAATATTCTTATCAGAATTTAGATTTTAGATATTTAATTCTACAAAAATTAAGTTTATAACTCTAATAAAAAACATAGAACTTATAATAGTAGTAGTAGTAGTAGTAGTAGTAGTAGTAGTAGTAGTAATAATAATAATAATAATAATAATAATAATAATAATAATAATAATAATCATGATGATGATGATGATGATGATATATCCTAAAAATCATCCTTGATTCTGTTCTTCTCAAGCCACTAATAAGCAAGGTAGCTTTAATTTACACAGACAATGATATATGATCTTGACTGCCTTTTCAAGGAGACCGAACCATCTTCTTTGGGTAATTATAAAAAGATTCTCTTCAAATCACTTTAACGCTACCAAATGATAATTGCCATTAACAAATTTGTTGGTGATTCCATCAGAACATGCTATGCATCAAATGCATAAACATGTCGCAGAAACAAAATTTATACATCTGCAATGAGGTACACTTTTTTCAATATCACAATGTTCTACCTATCTATACCTATCACAATGTACTACCTATCAACTAGTAGAAATGTTTGCTAAAAGCATCTTCAATGTCTCATATGTCATGAAGACAATTCCTACACCGGGAACCACCTTACAGTACTTGGGTAGAATCCCTCTATACAATCCTCGTAGGCCTTCGCTTCGGACAATGTGCCCAAATGTTCCATACAATCCGGTTGTATAGACACGTGCTCTACCAGCAGCAACTTCCAATTGCATTCTCCTCCTGACAAGATCCAAAAGAAATATGGCTATAAATTACAGTGAAAAGGTATGGAATGAAAACCATGAGAATAAAAAAAAAGGAATATATAAGCTCTGAAACCTAACAGAATATTGAAAGTAGTCATCTAATAGAAGGTCACTAAGTATCCAATGTTAGTATAGAATCAGCAAAAAGTCCGTTAAAAGGAGCTCTGAAAGCATAACCTATTTCTTTGCCCAGAAGAAAGGATAGTCGTCACTTTATTAACCCTTCCTCTACAGACAAAACATGTAATTAACTTCTAGATTAAAAACCAGTAAATATATCTCTTAGTAAAAATATGCTTTTAGTTCAACAATTTCTTGCAGAAGTAATTTATTTTTTTCTGAAAGAAAAACTGTATCACGTGATAAAGCACAACATGCTATTAACAATATGTTTACTTCTGGACCAGTCCCCCGAACGATTAGATTATCATTCATAACCACACCTAAATAAGCAAATCACAAAGGGATGATTTACATATCTTACATGTAACATTCCTCAAGAGGAAATGAAGTCACTCTGAAACTACCTACCAAGCAACAAATCACATATACAGAATTTCCTGATGAATAATTTACTAGCACAATAACTACACAAAGGAGTTATATAGCAATGATATGAGGCAAGTCGTGGGTCAATTACATGTTGATGATGCAATGCCTGGGAGACTCCCACAAGCAAGGCTGACCACAATAGTAGGATCATTGGGCTTGAGTCAAATGATAGATACTTAAGCTGTTAGCACAAGTAGTAAAAACAACATAGCAGACCATATTGCTTCATCATCCATAATAAGTATTCACCTTTGGGACTGCCAAAATGACCTGAGAGATTCGTATATAGAAAAGCTTATTGCAATACTTAGTCCAACACCCTGCAAAACAATACACATTCATTTATACATCTAAATATTAATTAATGAAGCATGGAAGATACCAGGGAAAAAAAGAAAAAGAGAAGCATACCAGTAGTGTTGCTCCAAGTCCTTTATACAAACCTAAAAATCCTTCCTCTTTGCATATTGTACGAAATGCATGCCAGATACCTTTATAATACAATGTGTTTCTCTGTAAAATCCAACCTGATTAAGTCAGGAAAAACATTGAAACAAAAAAACCCATAGCAAGTAGGCATCAACAAGCCAGACAACCTAAAAGCAACACCCACTATACCCAAAAAAAAAAAACACTCACTGTAAGCATACATCAAACACATCTTCCACTATACCCCCAAAGACAATACCCACTCTAAGCATCCATCAATACTCGTATACCAGAAAAGATAGTTTCTGTTGGATCCCGCTTTTAGGATTTTTATATTTTTATTTTCTTTTAATTATTTTATTAGATTATCAAGCATGGAAATA
>JAOQMS010000001.1:10705413-10725914 GCA_027563885.1 Erythroxylum longipes | reverse complement strand
CTTAATCTTGTCACATTCTCAATCATGCGAAATCATACTCAATTCCTCAATCCAGATTTATTTCACAACCAACTTTTGGACCCACTTTGTTCAATTATTAACATCAGGTAGGTAAGGTAATTCGGTAATACTTCCTTCTAGAAAGTTGTCCCTCTTTGTCTTAGGTTTCCAATGATACCAAGTTCATCCAATTTGGGTTTGTATACTGAAAGTTATGCCCAAAAGATTTCAGACTGTTCTTAAGCTTCAACAGAATTCTTATCTCAACTTCCAATTAGATTCTGAAATTCCTAGAGGCAGAATTAGAATTCCATCACTTCAGACTACAGATTGTTCACAAACAGTGACAGATTTCAGATACTCAACTTCAAGCTAACTTTTGACATACTTAGTGACAGAAATCAACTTCGACGCCTTCATGAAATTTGTAGATAATACGAATTTAAATTCATCTAATTTGGATATCTACAGAGCAAGATATGGCTAAAATATTGAAACCTATTCAGTAGAACTACTCATCCGAACCAGTTTCTAGCATGTATCAAATCTCAATTTTTTCCCATTTTAGTACACAATTGATCCCTATCAAACATCACAATACTGAACCAAATTGCATAAAATTGGTGTCAGTAGAAACTTAAGACATAAAGGAACAAATGTTTAGAAGAATGTTTGGCCTAAATCTTTCATTTTCATTGTCAAAATGACCGTGTAACATTGACCCGAAGGTTTGTTTTGGACAGAGCTGGAAGAAGTTGGAAAAAAAAAGGTAGTGCTGTTTGACAATTTTGAACATCTTTCATTATTTTGGTTATAACTTCTTCTCCAGACATCCAATTGACATGGGAATTAAACCAATGGACTCTTAAGACATTAATCTTCATCTCCACCAAAAATTAGGACTTTCTGAAATGGATTGATTGAATAATTTAAGTTGGAAATATGACTGTACTGAAGTATTATAACTGGGATGGTTTTACTGAACATATGCATGCCTTCCATTTTGCCCTCCATTTATGCTGCCTATTGCAACACTTCCATTAGGCCACTTGTCAACTTATTAACTATGCCATTTGTCAATGTTTTAACCATGCCAAATGTCACCAAAAATTAGTCCTCGTATTAACCATCAATAAAATGTATTGATTTAAGCCGAATTTGACAAAGTTGTATTCATGAAAGTTGTAGCTTATCCTTTTAGCTTTCCAATGGTATAAAGTTTGTAATTTTTGGACATTAGAATCAAAAGATATGACACTTACAAGTTTGAGTGTCATATTGGTCTTGCAAAAAAAATCACTACAACCTAGAGTTTTAGGTACTTTCAAGCCTTCTTATCACTAAATCTTCACCTAAACCTTATGTAAAGTATCCATAACATATTTTCCGAGACCTTGGGCTCAACATTAATACCTTAAATCTCTATGATGCCAATTTAATTCCAATTATCCAAGTATGATTCTTTAAAAACATAATTAAGTCATATGGAATACATGTTCGATGAACATTCCAACTAGGCTATAATTTGGGGCCTTACACAAACCATGGGCTAATCTCGCTTATTGCTGACATTGGTGGTGAGGAGTTCATTTGAGTGGGGATTGGGGTTGTTGGATAGGATGAGTGGCCTTCCATGGCTACCATTTTTGCAATGATCTCATTCATCTTGTCGCCTAAAGCAGCTGAGTAGCAGCTAACCTATTCTGATTCACCATTAACTTTGTAACAACTTCTTCTTGACAATCAGTAACAGCCTTGGATATAGTATTTAACCATCGTCAAGTCTCTCAATGAAAGCACTAAAAAGTATTACATATTGTCTCTGTTTTTGAGGGTAGAGATCCCTCTAAAAGAAAGAGAAAGAAACAGAATTCTGTTGTATTTTCTTGTACTATTTACAAATCATTACATCTATTTAATGCATGTTACAACTCAACCTATCATGCCTCAACGCGCAAATTCCATTAACAAAAATAATAGAAAATGAAAGAAGGGAAATAAGCATGCATGTGATGGACATAGCCATACACCTAAAACTCATGCATGAAAAGCTCACTACATATATAATCTTTAACGAATGTAATCCTCCAAGTATTTTGGACTTTTGATGATCCTTATGGGAAGACCCATATCTTGAGGTTCTTTCTCGAACTCCATTTCCTGACTTAACTTCTCGGATTGGGTCTTAAATTCATCGTGGCCTTCAAACTCTTGGTTATCAACATCATAATAGACTTGTATGGTAAGAGATTTGGTGCTACTTAAGTGAATTTCACAAGAGGAAGTTGATCGAAGAAAGTGCAAATGCACTTAATAGTCCAGTGAACAACAATAGGGTAATATAAGAACCGAGGTACTTTGTTGATGATGAATTGAATGTCAAGGAAGGTAAAACAAAGGTAATAATGAGCACTAACAATGTTACAATAATTAGTGGTTTATAAAGAGAAGAAGCAGGGAGTAAGGCAGTAAGGAAACAGTAGATAAATTGATCAAACCTATATCATTTGATATGTTTTATAGTTGGAGACTCAATGTTTAAGGTATCAGATAGTGATTAAGGGTGCTATCAATATAGTCAATAAGGTCTGAGATGATTAGAATACTTTGAACCTAATTTATTCATATGATATAATTTGTTTACGCAATAGTATAGTTTGAAATTTGCTAAATCAATAATATAATTAGAATTTTGATTTGGTGTTCATTATACAATGTTTTGTTTCTATTGTTTATGATTTTTTTCCAGTTGATTGATGAAGGTGATTATGATTTGGGAGTGGTATGGTGTATTCTGGTAGTGTAGTTGAGAATTGTTTGACAGGTGTCGGTTTATATGTTGGTTCTAATATCATGATAAAGTATGTGTGTTAGATAAAATGTGACTATTTTACTGTTGATCATATGGAGGACTTGTAGCATTTATATATATTTTTAATACAATTAGGATATATAACTTAAGGTATAAGTCTTAACTATATAAGATAAGAATGATATGTATAATATGTTAATATCCTTATCACTAAAATATAAGAGAGTTTTGATAGGATGTATAAAAAATTATTACATATTATCAATCAACATGCTCACCATCATATCTTTTTCTTGTGGAAGATTTTGAGAACTATTTAATACTCTACAAGTTCAAAGCCATTTTAGATGAAGCTCAGCTCTTAACTAGTCATAAAAGCGCCATATATGTCGTTATTGGCAATGCCAATAGGGCCGCTAACGTTGAATTGATCATCTAGTTAATAAGATTGACTTAGCTAAATATAAAGACAGAAGCATACGAGTTATTAATATCCAAAATATTTTGACTAATAATGTTGCTAATTTAGACATTAAATTGATGTTGGTTATATTACTGGACATTGTGAAAGTGATCAATATTTTAGAAGTAAGAAATGGAAGAAAGGTGATTGTAAGTTTTTTTTTATAAAAGTAAATTTGGTTTCTATCAAAAATTGAATTCTAATAATAGAGAATACATTTTACACCATTTGTCAATGAGTCATAATAGCCATTGAGGTGATTATACTTTTATAAGTTATTTTTATTTCAAGTTTAAAGTTGGAAATTTCATTTATTGTTAAACTAGTATGTGTGTAAATGTCTATTTTTACTATTTAAAATTTAAAACTCTTTTGTTATTTGTATATATTTTTTAACTGCATGATGGGTAAGGCTTATTGCATTCTAATTAAACCAATACTATTCATTATATTAACTAAATTAATTAAAACTAATCTAAAGGAATGTTTAGTTTATTGTGTTCTTATAATATAAAATCAACTTAAACATTAAATATAACCAATTAAATTAATTAATAAAAATAATTAATAAAATTCTCTTCCTCTTGAACATAGGTATAAACTTATAAAACAAATTGATTACCAAAATTTTTTCAATTAAAGGAGTTTAAATTTTATTTTTCTCCTTTAACATTATAAGTACATAAACATAAAGAATTATTAAATATTAAAAAAATTAAAGAAGATAAGATATTAGCATTGACATAAGATACATATATAGTAATTAAAGAGTTAGAACACTACAAAAATAAATTATGTCTACCCTTTATCTAAATTTAAGCATATGTTTGAAAATTTTGTATATTCAACAAATAAGAGGAAGAATTAGATATTCCTTTACTTTTGGTCTTAAGAGGACTTTGTTCATGTGATTAGAATCACTATGAAGTGATATTTAACATATGCAAAGTGATATTTAATATGAATAATTTCTAAAATAAGTAAAGTATGTTAATCATTAGTAATTTTGATATTTCTAAATTGATTTTAACTTTGAAAATAAATATCATTATCTTAAAAATTTAAAATTAATGGTGACATATATATCTTTAAAATTAGGGTTAATTACCAAAAAAAAAATGCAAACTTTCGTCAATTTTTCAATTATAGCCCAAACTTTAAAAAGTAGCAATAAAATGTCCAAAATTTTCAAATTTTTTAATTATAGCCCGAACTTCAAAAAATAGCTATAAAATGCTCAAACTTTTAATTTTTTTCAATTCTAGCCTGATGTTAGTATTTCCGATAAATTCGCTAACGTGACTTGCTACTTGTTTCGGAAACCTTAACTATTAATACACATAAGCCAAAATTAACACAACAAATGGAGATGAATAAAACAATGTAGTTTAATCACATAATTAAAATGATGCCATTGTTTAAAAATGACCTAAATCAGATTACGTAACCCTGACAATCTTATACTTTAATTTTAGTTTTTCGTTCATTTCATTTTGTTCTCTCGACGCCCTTACCCTTCGATTTCATATTACGCAACCCTGATGCCCTCATACTAAGGGCATTAGGAGAACGAACTAAAAATGAAGAGCTTATTGTTGCAGTACGTTGTAATACAAGAGTAGTTTGGGACATTAAAAGAACAAACAGAAAACAAAGGGCTGAGGACTGAGGACTGAGGACTGAGGACTGAGGACTGAGGGCATCAAGAAAACAACAGATAACATCGGGCTAGAATTGAAGAAAATTGAAAGCTTGAGCATTTTATTACCACTTTTTAAAATTTAGGCTAGAATTAAAAATAAATAAAAATTTAGGCATTTTATTGTTACTTTTCAAAGTTTAGGATATAATTGAAAATTTGATAAAAGTTCGAGTTTTTTTATAATTAACCCTTAAAATTATAGTTATTTTGACCATAATTTACCATAATGCAAAATTCTGATGGATGTAATACACAAATTTTAAAATGATTAAACTATAATAAATTATTAATGTTCATATTTGTAAAATGATATTGTTTTCTTAAATATATTTATTATATTAACAAATTAAAATTGATGAAATATATATTTATTTAAAATTATAATTATTTTCATAATTTATTTTGCATCAAATTTTGGTGAGGTGTAACTTTATATATGTGTGTGTGCGCGCGTATATATATATATATATATATATATATATATATATAACCTTTTTATATATAATTATAAATAGGCCAAAGGTGTGATTTGTACCTCAATATTTCATAACAAATCTAAGTATGTTCGTAATGTTATTTCTAATACCACTTATGCATGCTAATGTTACTAAAAATAATACTCATTATATCCTAAAATTAATAAAAACTCATTGTACCCTAAAAGTAGTAAAGATATGACGTTAAGTATTTATTTAAACCTTTTATGAAATGTTAAAGTGCAAATCATACCTTTAATAAGTTTTTTAAAAAATAATTTTTAAAATCACATCAGTGCTTAGTAGATTTAAATTGCTTAGTAGTGACATGACACAGGCTAAATTTATGACTTATATACTAAAGGTTGGTAAAAAATTAATTATGGTATTTAGATGCTACTAATACCATTATGAAAATGTTAAGGTATAATGTGATACTATAGATAACGATAAAGATTAACCTAGACTTTTTAAGAAATGTTAAATGGTAATTCATATCTTTTACCTTATAAATAAATAGACTGATCTTTTTATTAAGGAAAAAAAAGGTCCATTTTAGTTCTCTTTTATTTCATGTATACTTAAGTCCCTGAATTAAAATTTTTGTTAAATGAACTTTCAAATTACCTAATTTTGTCATCTAAACTCATATTTAGATTCATATGCAACATGATTTGATTGATTTATCTTAAGTGCACAATCAAACAAAAATAATAAATCATTAGGGGTGTTTTAGTGAAAAAGATAAAAATTATAAGAAAAAGTCTAAATAGGTCTATTAACTTTGATCAAATGTGTAAATTTTCCCTTTAGCATTTTTCTTTTCCAAATAAGCCTATATAATTCAATAATGTCACTTGCCAAAATTTTAACATGTCATAAAATGTGACTCGGACACTATAAATTAATAATAATTAAATACAAAAAATTTAAAAAGATAATAAAAATTAATTATTCATCTTTTTTGGAACACCTTCAAATGCTATAAATTAAATTTTATTATTTGATATCAAAGATTTATTTGTATTGTTGTTTAGATCCATACATATATATAATTTTTACAAGTACATCAAACTAGTATTTACTTAATATAATTTAAATATGCAATAAAATATTATTGAACTAAGAGATGCTACAATCCATGTTTTGATAATACAAAGTATAGTTACTAGATGCATCAATAAATTTCAAAAACATAGAGTCATTTGTCGAATAAACCAAAAAATTAATAATAGGCTCTTGTCTCATATTTGTCCAACTACCACACATGATTGAACATCCATAAGTAGCCCAATTCACTCTTCTTTCTACCAAATACCTTCTAATTTCATAAACAAAACAGCTCAAAAGTTTACCTCTTAAGTCATCAATCGAAGGACCTTTCTATCCTGGACCATAAGGGGCTATTGCATCTATCATAAGTTGATAATAATAAGATTGAGAAGCATTGAATGATGAACTTGTATCATACCATCATCTAGCCAGTGCCATATTAACATTATGAGTTATATCTCTTGATTGCATTGCACTACGAATTGAAGGTTAGGCTTCAGAAGTTTGTGGTGAAAAAAACTAGTCTGCCTTTTTCTCTTCCTCACATCAAGTCTAGGTACTTCTTCAAAGGCATGAGATGGAACACTACTAGTACCACTACCACTGCCACTACCACCACTACCACTACCACCTTCAACATTTTCACAATCACCACGGAAACCAGAAGATGAACTGTCAGTACCAATTTCAAAATTCAACATTTCCCTTTTATCTTTCTCATGTTGATATTCTTCAAGTAATGTTTTTTGTCACTTCACATCATGGTGAACTTTTTTTACATGGTTCTACATCTCCTTGAACCCCAACTAAATGTTTCTTCAATCGGGTGATTCCTCCACCTTTCGAATGTTTGTTACAAAACAAGCAAATTGTATGATTCTTCATACCTGGAACTAATGCAATATGAGTCCAAGTTGGATCATTATTTCTTCCCAAAGCAGTTTGATCAGGAGTAGTTGAACTTCCTTCCATTTATCTATAACAAAAAATGAAGATATTAGTTTTGTAAGAAATTAATCCTTTAGTAGTTTCATTAACAAAATTAGCAATGCTAACGCTAAGTCCTTCATGAGGTAATGCAGCATAAATAATGTCATTAACTCTTTACATTAAGCCTAAAGAAATAAAGATTCATTAAACTAGAGTAAAATTCAGAAATAGATAGACTTTCTTATTGGAGAGTAGTAAATTCATGCTAAATTTAAAATCGAAGCACCGTTCAAAGATTTAAGATGACGGCTCAACGAATCCAAAAATTCAAGTCATGACTTAAACATCCTTAATTTCACTTTTTATCTTTATTCTTGTTTTTTCAGGAAAATGATTATTGTCATTGACATATCCTCATAAATCCTTGCCTTTAATAAATATTTTGAAATAGAATGCACAAGAGGAGTAATTCATTAAGATGAATTAAAAACTTTCACACTTATTCGAAGAATTAATGACAAAGTACTGTAAATGAGATAAAATTGGAATAATAAGAAATTAGATTTTGAATATGCAAAGGCTATGGGATGGACTAATTTTAGGATAAATAAAAGTTGATATTCAAGAGACTTGAATCCTTAAGGAGATGAACTAATTTTGGGATAAAAATTAAAGACAACTTAGAGATATAGAGTAATTACAATTATAATTACAAAAGTTCCTATTCAGCTTTTCCACAAGACCACAACCGAATTATTATTATACTAAATTAATTATTAACCCAATATTCAAATACCATTTTAATAATTTTAAGATTATGTCAATTAATTATTTATTTTCAATTCTTTCCGATTTACATTCTCGGTTTGTTAGTTTTAAATTAAGTTGAAACTTGAAGGCCTTTCTAACTTTTAAATCATGAATCATAAAGTTAAGTTGAAACTTGAATTGAAAGCCTTTCTAACTTTTAATGCTTGTCGTGAATGACCAAAAAATTTAACATAAATCAAGTCATCAATTATCAATCAACCGAACCACAAATGAACTAAAATCAGACTCCTTTCATTCAATTCAACTCCAAATCTAATCCATTATCCAACTCCAACCAACAGCAAATCACAAATACTTCACAATTTCATTCCAACTTCCCATTCACAATTACAATACAAATGTAATTAACCAGAAAAATTCAGCAGAAAGTGAAAACACACCCAAACAGAAATTTACAATCGGTATTATTTCAGACCGGTCTGGTCGGGTTTAGATCTGGGTATTATTCTCAGATCCGACAGCTGCGGATGCATGGGCGACAGAGGAGAGCAAACAATGGTGGCGTGGTGCGTTGGTGGTCCTTGTGGAAGACTACTGAAGGCTAATGTAGGTTCGAATGAGGCTTGGTGGCGACAGGTTCACGTGGTAGAGGAAGATCCGAAGATGACCACCAGAGAGGGTTCGTGTGGTGCAGCACCAAAGAGGTAGAACTTAGGAGCACCGTCGAAGAGGTAGGACATAGGAGCACCACTGGAGATGGAGAGGAGAACGAGAGAGAAAGAGTGGAGAGGATGAGAGCGTGAGATAGAGAGAGGATGAGGTGAGTTTGAGAAAGAAAAAAATGAAAAATCAGAGGGAGGCGTCGACGGGATTTTGGGTTAATTATTTTTTGTTTTTGCAAAAAGTCATCACTTTTTATTAAAATTACGGTACCGGCCAGTATATAACTAATATTTTGAGTATCTGTCAGTACTTAGTGAAAATACCCAATACTTATGGGCGATACTAAACATAATGATACCGTTCCATTTTTCGACCAATACGGCACGATATTCGATGCCTTGGTGGTGTGTTATGTCAATATTTTTAAATATAGTGTTAATTAAAAAAATTAATTTTATAGTAAACTAAAAATTCAAATATTTTTATTATTACTTTTAGGCTTTAGCAGTTTTACTTAGTACGGCAAAATCAGTTAAAATTTTTAATTTTAAATACAAATTATCTTTTATTTAAAATGTTGTTTCTTTTCAACCATCACGTAACTATTAAAATTTTTAATTTATGTCTTTGAACTTTTTTAATCGCTTACATTAAGACTTTCATTTATATCTTTAACGAGAATCCTAGCTGCATCCAAATCAGAAATACAATTCGTCTACAATTACATGTTAATTTATATTTTGATGTGAGGTGAAAATCCTATTATAATGTGTTTATAAAAATTGAAGGA
Source organism: Erythroxylum longipes (assembly GCA_027563885.1). Taxonomy (NCBI): domain Eukaryota; kingdom Viridiplantae; phylum Streptophyta; class Magnoliopsida; order Malpighiales; family Erythroxylaceae; genus Erythroxylum; species Erythroxylum longipes. Next base: position 10,716,254 of record JAOQMS010000001.1, on the reverse strand, counting down.
TTGAATTAATAAATCTAATAATTAGGAAACTAAAATAAAATATATTTTAAATGATTAAATATATGTTTATGCTATGCCTTTAAAGTTTTTTATAATCAAATATCAACGGAATCGTCCATAAAAATCATTTTTTCATTAAATGTTATTCAATCACTATGACGAAAACATAATCTTTTATCCACATAAAATTCTCTATTCTATTATATTCTAACTGCGTCCATTAAACCTTAGCCACGTATTTGTCTGGATAAAATTTAATATAACGTAATTAGAGTATCTGCTTCCTCTTTTATCACTTAAAAAGCAAACTCTCATATAGCAATTTCAGAATCAGGTCCACATCACCGTTCTTCCAAATGAGATTTTAAAAAAAAGAATTAAAAGCATATAAATAGAAGGAACAAGGACAACTAGCATTTCAAACTTCAAATTATTATCTCATTTTTATTAAATATAAAATTTAACACTTTTTAAATATAAGAATATCAATTTTAGCTTTAAATTTGACCTAAATTAATCGGACCATGAGCCAAAATAGTTCAGTCTGATCTGATCACAATTCGGTCTGGCCTAGCCTGAACCAACCCCTGGCTTGATAATGACAACAAAAATAACATTCTTTTGTAAATCCTTTTTTTAAAGTAAGAATGAGTCCAGTCAACCTGCCGTCCTAGCTCATCTAACCACGAGCCAAGTCACAAGTAGACAAGCTTCAGCCCATCAAGTCACAGGTAAGCCTGTGGGCCACCCAGCCGGGGTTGGACCTGGCCTGCCGGCCGGCGCATTGACGGCCCTTTTTAAATCCTATCGTTACGTTGCAAACGATACTTTCCTCTAACCACAAAAGCCATTAGTCTCCAAACTCATCGGAGAATCCGACGTCATCCATCTCTCGCTGGGATATGGAGTCCATCGGCGTGCTCATGACCTGCCCACCATCATACCCTTATCTTGTGGAAGAGCTTGAGAAACGTTTCAGTCTTTACAAATTACAAACCATTTCAGACAAAGCCCAGTTCTTGACTAGCCACAAAAGCGTCATACGAGCCATCGTCGGCAACGCTAGCGCTGGCGCCGACGCCGAGCTGATCGAACAGTTGCCAAATTTGGGGATAGTGGCGAGTCACAGTGTGGGTCTTGATAAGATTGACTTGACCAAATGTAAAGAGAGAGGCATCAGAGTTACTAATACCCCAGATGTTTTGACGGATGATGTCGCTGATTTGGCCATTGGTTTGATGCTGGCTGTGTTGAGGAGGCTTTGTGAGTGTGATCGATATGTTAGGAGTGGGAAGTGGAAGATGGATGACTATAAGTTGACTACTAAGGTCGGGTGGTTTGCTGATGCAACTTTTGTGTTTGTTGTTCAATTGTTTGGTTCGTTGTTCATGTATAGTGTTGATTTTTGAATGATTTTCACATGGTTATTTACTTCTTTGGTCTTTTATTCTGTTGGTAATGATTATGTTTGAGAAGTTCTGTTCTCCTATCAGCTGTTGCTTTTGTGGGATACTAGTTCGTAAATTTGCTGGAGATTTCATATGTTGCTGAAAGAATTCCTGTAAATGTGGATTCTTGCTACTAAACTCAGTAAAAAACTTTTTATGTTAATGTGTTTCTTGTCCTTTGTTAAATAGTGACGTAAGGCATGTTTCTGTTACCTTAAATTCAAGTGCTTTGATGTCATTTTTGGCTAATGTTTAGATCCTGCAAAAACTCCAGAGAAGCTCAGGGAGTTGTTACTAGTACAGGAATAATCTGGAGATCATTAAAGGCCTCAATTTTTAGTGGTCGTTTGTTTGCACTTTGAGCAGTACTTGTAACTTCCCAAATGTTTTCCTTCTCTTTATTTGCTGTCTAAACTTAAGTGGAAAAGCCATGCGGGTATGTCTTAAGAAGTTGAATTGCACCTATCTAATTGAGCTATATGCTAAATCGTAACTTCAAAGGGCTTTCATAGGCATTTGTATTTGACCACTAGTTTCGTAACATATTTCAGTACTCCTCCATTTCTTTAGGTTGGCTGCTTACTTTGTGTTTGTTTTTTCCTATGATGCTTTAATTTGCTGATTTCCCTTTTCCTTTCAACGCCTTTTTCAGTTCAGTGGGAAGACAGTTGGCATCATTGGTTTGGGCAGGATCGGCAGGGCAATTGCAAAGAGAGCTGAAGCATTTAGCTGCCCCATTAACTACTACTCTAGAACAGAGAAAGCGGATGTAAACTACAAGTATTACCCTAGTGTTGTTGAGCTGGCTGCCAACAGTCATATCCTTGTAGTGGCATGCGCTTTAACAGGAGAAACCCGACACATTGTCAATCGTCAAGTGATTGATGCTTTGGGTCCAAACGGAGTCCTCATCAACATTGGTAGAGGTCCTCATGTTGATGAATCTGAGCTGGTGTCTGCACTTGTTGAAGGCAGGTTAGGAGGTGCTGGACTTGATGTGTTTGAAAATGAACCCCATGTACCTGAGGAGCTGTTTGGACTAGAAAATGTTGTGCTCTTGCCTCACGTTGGATCTGGCACAGTGGAAACCAGGAAAGAGATGGCTGACCTTGTCATTGGCAATTTGGAGGCACATTTCCTGAATAAGCCATTGTTGACCCCTGTCGTTTAATTGTGATGTGAAGATGTCTCGACATAAGATTGATTGGAGGCTGTTTCTCTTTCTCCAGACGCTTTAGAGAGCTTTTTTTCTTTAACATTGAAAGTTATTTATGAACAAGGGAAATATTTGCAGCCATCCAAGTGTTTGGGTCGCAGTTAGGTTTGTGTTCCTTCAATATGTTGTTTGGAATTTGTATGCAGATAATGCCGCCTTCGACCGACGGATCCTTGCTAAGTACTATAATTTGTTGTGAGCTATATAATGATGTTCTTATGGTGGAATTCTTGGAAACTTTAACGGTTGGTTTTCCACAGGAATTATCTGTGGCGTAATGCTAGATAGATATCTATGAACATTTTCCTGGATTGTCAAGAAATGCACATGAGCAAGGAATGACGGGTAACAATAAGAGAAAACGGTATCTGTGCTAATCAGTTTCTTCATGAAGTGAATCAACTGATTGCTCCTTCCTGAACTCACTGTCTATGTAAAACCATGGTCCATGTGCTTAGATTTCATTGTAAGGCAGAAGTGAAAATACATGTAACCTCATAAAACTGCAGTCCTAGTCAAGTTGAGATCATTACATAAGCACACATGCACATACAGAAAATTCTACTTGCAATGAAAACACTACCATGTAACGTTTTTAGAAATTCTAGAAAAATAAAAGAAAAAGAAACCGGTTCCACCGCCACTATTTTCTCCGGCGGAGTTCTCTCATGATTTACTATTAGAAATGACATCTTAAAACTCATTCGTGCAGTAGTCGGCAATGCAATAGTTTAGAGGAAGGGTGTCCAAAGCTGGAGATTGTGGCAATTTCTAGTGCGGGGTTGATTCACACCTGATGCTTGGATTTGGAATTGAATTAGTTTTGGCTGTGTTACGGAGACTATGCAAGTGTATATTGAAAATAGGAAGTGAAAGAAAGGGAACTATGAGTTGACAACAAAGGTTGTCTACCAGTACCTGCTTCCTTATGGTTTGCTCATGCTCATTGCTTTTGAGGTTCAAGTGCTTACTTGATAGAGTTTGTTGAAATATCTACAATATCTACCAGGCAAATTTGATTCGATTTCTAGCCTAATGGTTTGCTATTAAGAAATTTAGAAATATCATTTCTTTTCGTTGCTCCTTTTGTCCTAAACACTAGCCTGTTTCCTGTTAAATCAAATTTAGTAGTTAACAGTTATTCGTATGATACGTTCTCCATATTCATAAACTTTTGCTGACAAAATACACTGGTCCTTGATCATCTATAGCCATTGTCTTCTTATAAATGGACAAAGACCCAAAAAAAGGAACCTGGAGCAAAAGATATAAGACACAATTGGATCTCTTAATACAAATCATATTATGTGCTTCAGATAGAGCTTTCTAAACACATAAATCGTTAAAATCCACAAAATCTTTACGATGCTCAAAATGGATTCAATCGGAGTCCTGATGACCTGCCCAATGCACCCATACCTTGAACAAGAAATTGAAAACGGTCGTGAGGAGGATTTGTGTTGGTGATGGGTTTGTGAGAAGTGGGAAGTGGCAAGATGGTAACTTTCGACTGACAACAAGGGTTTGTTTTCTGGGCACTTGCTGATTTCCTTTTTTTTATTTTCAAAAAAAATGTGGGTTTCCTATCGTGTTTGTTTCGTGGACTTTTTGAGCTCATTGATAAATTTGAGACGGAAGATACTAGCATAATGGTTCTGAAATAGTACGACCAACAACTTTTTCCTGGATTTGATACAATTACAAAACTGTGCAAATATTGTACTTTAATATACATGCATAAAAGGTAATCATTTGTGAAGATGGCAAATCCTTGTATTTGTAGAGTGAAAAAAGCCGTCTTCTTCACTCTTTGATGTTAAGTTGCACACATTGGGCTAAAAAGGATTGAAGACCAAGTCATACACATACAACTTCACCACTGTTCTATTTGATTTTTGACTTGTATTGTGTAATCGAGAACCTGGCTTCCCTGTTGGCTTCTGGTTATTGCCGCTGACCATGCACGTTAAAGTCATAAAATGCAGACTATAAATAGCAAATTTCTAATGGGGCTTCATTGTGTGTTCTACTTGACTAGAAGCTGAACAACTTCTCTTTCATTTTTCTATTGCGAGTTGTATGTGATGCGTTAACACAAACTTCTCTATTTTCCAGTTCACCGGTAAATCAGTTGGAATTGTTGGATTAGGCAGGATTGCTTCTGCAATGGCAAGGAGAGCTGAAGCATTTGGTTGCTCCATAAGTTACCACTCAAGATCTCAAAAACCATATCCAACTTATAAATACTATCCGAACGTCGTCGACTTGCTGAAAATTGTGAAATAGTTGTTGATGGAGATAATACATATGGGTCGGTTCACAACTTAACCCAACAAGAAAACAGCCAGCCAGCCCAAACAAAAAACAAGCAAGTAAAAGCCTAAGCCTGCTCTATTGCTTCTAGAGGATTCCAGCCACTTCACCACCATGCATCTGCACAACATGCACGTAAATTCTCATAACAAAATATCAGCTGTAATCTTAGTCTGTTAGAGTCAGTTATAAATCTTACTCATTGGATTGTAACAATTTCATATCAATGGATAAAATCCATTGAACCCTCCGTATAAATTCACTGTACTCATTGACAATAAAGTTTTTCAACGTTAGATTCACAAAAACATTCTCAAATATTACATGGTATCAGAGCTCTCCACTGACTAATCGTCCAAACACTGCAATGGCTTCCTCTTCAACAACAGACACCAGCAACCCCATTTCTCCACCCTCTACCTCTCTTGAGTTTTTAGCCCTTGCCAAAACACTTAATTTCAACCTACCATTAAAGCTTGATCAAACCAACTATCTGAACTAGTGTCCTCAAATATTGGCTGCTATACGCGCCCTAGATCTGGAGATGTATATCTCATCAGATTATGAATGTCCTCCAGCCTTGATTCCTTCTCCTCATTATGACACCTTTGCAGAGCCTGTTTTCATCCCTAATCCTGCACACAAGTCAAGGACAAGAGTGGATCAACTACTACTATGCTGGTTGCTCACTACTATTGGTGAGTCCGTAATTGGCTAAGTGAATCATGCAAGCTCTTCTAAAGAGCTTTAGCAAATTTTAATACGCTTATATACGCAGACCTCCCTTGTCAAGGTCTTGCAGCTCAAACAAAGGCTATCTTTTCTACAAAAAGGAGCCTATACTATTTTTGATTATATTCAACAAGTTAAGTCTATAGGTGACTCTCTCAAGGTGGCAGGGCATGCTGTTTCGGAACAAGAATTAATCCTAAGTGCTCTCAATGGTTTAGGTAGTGAGTATGACTCGGTGGTGGTCATGTTAACAAACTATATGGCTCTATCATCTCTTCAGGATGTTCTCTATACTCTCATGATGCATGAAACCAACTTAAGCAACAACATGCTCATTCTCAAATCTCACTGTCGAACACCACTGCCAACATGGCAACTTACTCTCAGCACTCCAATCGTGCTCCTACTGGTGGTCGAGGACCCTATCATGGCAAGGAAAATAGAGGACGAGGGGGTAGATCTCATAAAATTTCCTGTCAAATTTGCAACAAACCAGGACATGATGCTCTAAAGTGTTACAAACGATTTGACACTAATTGGCAAGGCCACCGATCTTACAACATTACTCAACAATCCACTCATCCCACTCAACAAGCCTACATTGCTCATCAGTCCACCCCACATAACCCATCAGATGCTACCTCTGACCCTAATTGGTTTGTTGACAGTTGTACTACCAACCACATCACAGCTGATCTTTCCAATCTCAATATTCAGAATGCTTACACAGGCAAAGAACAACTAGCAGTTGGTAATGGTCCTAAACTTCCCATATCACATGTTGGCTCATCCTATCTATCTTCATCATTCGTTTCTCCTATCAAGTCAAACAACATTCTTCATGTCCCTAAAATAACCAAAAATCTATTGAGCATTTCTCAATTGACAAAGGATAATAAAATTATCGTTGAGTTTAACGATTCTTGTTGTGTTTTTAAGGACAAAACTACAGGGAGGACTCTACTTAAGGGCCTGCTCCAGAATGGCCTGTACAGCCTTAAACCAGAACCTACTCAAAGATGGCCAGTACAACCTTCATTCTCTACTTTCTTTTCTGCATTATTAGCTGAATCAAGTGTAAATGAGTGGCATGCTTGTTTACAGCATCCAAATGCTACTGTATTGAAACACATTTTACAATCAATGAATTACAACTTTCATTCTCCCAATTCTTCTTTACAATTTTGTGATTCATGTCAATATGGCAAACAACACAAACTACCTTTTTAGACACATGCAATTTCTGCAACAAAACCTCTAGAAATAGTTTACACAGATATTTGGGGACCTAGTCCTTTTCTTTCTACAAATGGACATAAGTACTATCTTATATTTGTTGATGCCTTTTTCTAGATTCACTTGGTTGTATCCCCTAAAACAAAAATCAGAAACCATGGCAGCATTTATTCAATTTAAAACATTTGTTGAATTACAGCTGAATCATAAAATTAAGGCCTTACATAGTGACATAAGAGGGGAATTTACAGCTTTAAAACCATTTCTTACTGCACATGGAATCCAAACACGCTTCAGCTGTCCTTATACCCATCAGCAAAATAGGATTCCAGAAAGAAAACATAGGCATGTGATTGAAACTGGACTCACTTTACTTTCTCATGCCAACTTACCTCTACAGTTTTGGTTAGAGGCTTTTCAAACATCTACCTACCTTATCAATCATCTCCCTACCCCTGTGTTAGGCTGTCAATCACCATTTCAAAAGTTATTCGACAAACTACCCTCATACACTTATCTCAAAATCTTCGGTTGTGCTTGTTTCCCATTTCTCCGATTCTACAATAAACATAAGTTTGGATACCACACCAGCAAATGTATTTTTCTGGGATATAGTCCCATTCACAAAGGTTACAAGTGCCTATACCCTACATGCCAAATTTACATCTCTCGACATGTAACCTTCAATGAAACAGAATTTTCATATTCTTCCTTATTTTCAAAACCTACTCCATCTATCAATACCCCTCCTAGCCTACCTATGTCCACACTTACAGATACTCTACAGGTCATTCCAGTGCACTCCCCTATAGTAGATACCTCTCTGCAGTCCTCCTCTTCTGAGACATCACATCAGGTAACCCATTCTCCTCTTATTCCAGAATCTACATCCTTTTCTCCTAACCATTTTGTTCTTTCTAGTGTCTCCAATTTACACCCTATGCAAACTCGCTCTAAGAGTGGCATTTTCAAGCTAAAGGCATACAATACATCTCTTTCTCCATCAGCACAAAAATATTCTGAACCAAAATCAACTGTTATTGCTCTATCTGATCCTAAATGGAAGCAAGTAATGTTTGAAGAAGTTCAGGCTCTGCAGAGAAATCACACATGGCATTTGGTGCCTTATGACTCTTCTAAACCGATTATTGGAACTAGGTGGGTGTTTCGAATAAAGTATGACTCTACTAGAGCAATTGCAAAATACAAAGCACAATTTGTAGCTAACGGGTTCAAGCAAATACCAGGGCTTAATTCACAGAAACATATAGCCCAGTAGTCAAATCATCCACAATTTGGGTCATTTTATCTCTTGCAGTAAGTCATAACTGGGATATTCAGCAGGTTGATATCAATAATGCATTCCTAAATGGGGCTTTGGTTGAGGAGATCTATGTTAGACAACCAGAAGGTTTTGAGGATTCTACTTTTCCTAACCATGTGTGCAGGTTAGATAAGGCTCTCTATGGCCTTAAGCAAGCTCCAAGAGCTTGGTACACTACTCTCAAGTCCACTCTTCTCAAATGGGACTTTCACCAATCATTATCAGACACTTCTGTATTCTGCAGTTCTGCAGATGGCACTATTCTACTGATCCTAATCTATGTCGATGACATTCTAGTAACAGGGAATTCCCCTACAGCAATCAGTTCAATCATCATGCAATTAAACACAAAATTTGCATTGAAAACACTTGGCAGTATAAGTAACTTTCTTGGATTTGAAGCATACAGAACTGACTTGGGACTATACCTTTCACAGAGACAATACACGCTTGATATTCTGGCCAGGGCCAACATGATGGACTGCACTCCTTGCTCCACTCCACTAGCCACTGGAACCAAGCTTTCTGCTGTTGATGGTACTCCCTTTGCAAATCCCACTCTCTACCACAGCACTATCGGTGCTCTTCAATACCTATGCCATACAAGACCCGACATTAGTTATATAGTGAATCGTCTAAGTCAATTTCTCTCTACCCCTCTCGAATCCCACTGGGTTGCTTGCAAGAGAGTCTTACAGTATCTCAAGGGCACCACTGATTACGCTCTTCTTTTTCGGCCCTCACCCAATCCTCTCTCTCTACAGGCTTACAGTGACTCCGATTGGGGTGGGAATCCAGACGATAAGAAGTCAACAACTAGGGGTTGTGTCCTCCTAGGGGGTAATTTAGTGTTCTGGACGTCCAAGAAACAAACTACAATGGCTAGGTCTAGTACCGAAGCCGAGTATCGTGCTCTAGCTTAGGTTTCTACAGAGGTACTATGGTTGCACTCACTATTAAAGGAACTAGGGTTCACTCTCAAACACACACCGATTCTCTAGTGCGATAACAATGGTGCAAGTCTCTAGCCCTAAATCCGGTGTCTCATGCTCGGACAAAACACATCGAGGTTGATGTCCATTTCATACGAGACAGAATAGAGAAGAAAGAATTGGAAGTTCGCTATATACCCACAGAAGATCAAGTAGCAGATTTACTTACCAAGCCTCTCACGATGGTCCGATCAATGGCATTGTTGTCCAAGGTTAATGTCTCCGTCCATCCCCATTTTCTCTTGAGAGGGAATGATGGAGAAAATACATATGGGTCGGTTCACAACTTGACCCAACAAGAAAACAACCAGCCAGCCCAAACAAAAAACAAGCAAGTAGAAGCTCAAGCCTGCTTTATTACTTCTAGAGGATTCCAGCCACTTCACCATGCACCTGCACAACATACATGTAAATCCTCATAACAAAATATCAGCTGTAATCTTAGTATGTTAGAGTCAGTTATAAATCTTAACCATTGGATTGTAACAATTTCAGATCAATGGATAAAATCCATTGAACCCTCTGTATAAATTCACTATACTCATTGACAATAAAGTTTTTCAATATTAGATTCACAAAAACATTCTCAAATATTACAGTTGTGGCTTGCTCATTAACAGAGGAAACCTACCACATTATCAATCATCAAGTCATTGATGCATTGGGTCCAAAGGGCATTCTTATTATCAACATTGTATGAGGTGCTCATGTTGATCAAACTGAACTTGTTTTTGCATTGCTTGAAGGGAGGTTAGGAGGTGCAGGCATGGACTTGTTTGAAAGTGAGCCTAATGCACCTGAAGAGTTGTTTCAACTTGAAAATGTCGTCCTCCAACCTCATGTGGGAAGTGACACTACAGAGACCTGCTAGGCAATGGCAAACCTTGTGATTGCAAACTTGTAGGCACATTTCAGCAACATGCTCCTCTTGACTCCAGTTATATGATGATTAGGAAAAGTTAGATGAGCTGGCTGAAGTGATGATGCAGAACATAGCAATTGATATTTATATTATCAACAATTATCTAATTGTTAATAAACAAACAAGCTATTTGATAAGAGATGGTTACTAGCCGAAAATTGATAAGGGTCTGGTATGGTGCTTCATTGTCTGATGTACATTGCTATATTTTTCACTTGAAGGGCCTACTCCATTTGCTCAAGTGCATCTTTAGACCAATGATTTCTGTAACCAAGTAGACCCAACCAACAAAATATCATTACATGAATAAATACATCTCCTTAGCTTTCTTCTGGTTTGGACGCTTAAGTGAAAAGTACTTCAAAACATCAAATTGTGTGTTCAGAATTCAAAGAGTGGAACTAATGCATACTAATAATTGAGTGGGCTTATTGAGTTTGAATTTTTCGGGGTTGCAAATAATGAAATATCAAAGTGATGGACTTAAACTCTAAGTCAATAAAGAGATTGAAAAATAAGATAACTAGATAGTTGAAAGGGAAGATGATCCTTAACTTTTTAAGTTCTCACTTATGCAGATGTTGAAGTAAATCACACGTTAGTATAAACTTTACGTACAAGAAACTCGATACACAAGAAGGGGGGTTGAATTGTTGTA
>JAOQMS010000001.1:10687603-10705313 GCA_027563885.1 Erythroxylum longipes | reverse complement strand
TTTATTTTAAAGTTTTATTTAATGCATAATTATTATGAGTAATAAAAAATTTTATTTTTTAAATAAAAATTTTAAAATCACAATAAAAGTTGAAATATATAGCTACTTAAAAAAAGTTTGAAAAGGAATGGGAGGGGCAGCGGTGGACACAGAAATTTTTGAAAATTTTAAAAAATTTGCGAATAAGTCCTTCAATTTGTCAAAGTTTACAACATTGATTAATATTCAACCAATATTTTAAATACTGACTAATACTATGCAAAATTGGCCAGTACCAATTGATATTGACGATTGATATTTTTTAACACAATTTCGTGTGTGAAATTCGTATCTTTGCTTTTAACACCTTAGAGAACACTGAAAGCAAAAAGCTTTGGTTTTTTAATTCTCAAAAAAAAAAAGCTTTCGTTCTCTTTCACTCTGTTCTCATCGCCCTAATAAATAGAACTAAACCTTTCCTCAGAAATAAAAGTTACACTTAAGAATCTAAAATCAAGAAATCACATATAATTGTTCACAGAAACAAATTGAGAACCCAAAACAGTGACTTACAGAAATATAATGTCATAAATCGATTAAAATTTCTTTTATCAATTATTAAATAGAAAAATATAAATTCTTAAAATTACAATCTGATAGAAAAATATAAATTCTTAAATTATAATTTAATATCACCTGTTAGTATTATTTTACACAATAATAAAAGATGATAATTTGATCCATAATAAAAATTGATGATATTTATTTTAATATAATTATAATAAAATAATTTTAAATGTTTCTATCTGTCAGCATTAATTATGTGTTTATAATAATTTAAAGGGAGTATTGTTATATGATTTCTGTCTGTTTAAATGATTCCTTTATACAGATCTTTAATAAAAAGAATTGTAGTTCCGACACAACTCTACTGTAAAAAGCATACGGATTCAAATATACTTTTTTATGATGGATTATACCTGTTCAAGTACGAACATCAATTATATCTGTTCAAGTACGAACATCATCCTTATTGTGCAATAATTCTTATATGCAAGACATAATAATCTGTTCTTTAAGAATGATTCTTATCTGTAAGTCGTAATAATCTTTAGGAATGAGATGAACGAGAATCTTCAACCCAACTAACCAATTTCGACGTGTACATAAATATTTATTTATGAATTTCTTTAGTACTGGCCGTTAAGCCTGATTCCATTAATATATGAACCGGATCAATAAACAATCTTTAGTGTTGCAACCCCTTACTCTGTCTTGTGGGGCAGAATTCATTTCGTAACATCTGTCTCACTCAACAAATTGTCCATTTTGAAGATGTTACTTCTGAAACTATGATAGCATCGTAGTTGAATAGGCTGTACCGTTTCATTGGTTTGTATGTTTCCATTCTGCAGAAAGGAATCTTATTCTGAAAGAGCAACCACAACAAAAGGATAAAGATACCAAGGGTGGATCGAGACAACATGGCAACTAAGCTACCATATCTATACAGAAACAGGGGTATTGAAGAGCCTTTTAGTTTTATCAGAAGGGCTCTTCTTCGTCATCTTTCTTGCTTTTCTCCTTGAACCTATTTTCGAAGACATACCTTGCTAGGGGGATGATGATGGAGAAGAAGCTCCTTTGAAGATGAGGAAATTGAGCGTCTCCAATGTGAAGTATATAAAACTTCCTTTGGAATGAGTGAAGAAGCATCCAAAGTTAGAGCCAACCACACATTGCCACCCTCCCCCATATTTCATATCAAACTCCTACCAGTTGCAAAAGACAGATGAGCCAAAGAGTCCATGCCTATCCCTTTTCCCCTAAAAATTTTCGTAGAAGAGCAAGATCCAAGCACATAGTACCCAACCCCCAAAAAATTTTATGAATTTGATCATAAGGAAAGGAAAGAAAAGAAAGAGTGACTCATCTTACATATGGAAGAGATATTATGAGAGGTTCAAGGATGGTACCTTTTTTATGTGGGCAGCAATGGATTTGCAGTCAAAGACATCATAAATATCCAAGGCCTGAGAAGCAGAAGCCATGGCATGGATTTGCATCTTCACTGGCATATCTGTATCTTCTATCAAAGCCTTTCCTTCCAACATTTTTCTTTCTTTCTCTAAAACAGAAAGAAGGCCCAGTTTTGGATATGCACTCTCTGAGCAGCCTAACTCTTATCTAAACAACCCCGAGGAACAAAAGATTCACATATTACTACATTCAGAGTTCGGGAACCAATGTAAACAGAACACAAGGCCTCTTAAGGACAACCCAGGTGGCCCCTCTCTCTGTGTCGATTCTAAGGGAGTCATACGAAAAGTATAGAAATAACTGGGTACGTCATCCAGCTTCCCCGTCCCTGTCTTTCCTCACTTTAAGGGCCTTAAAGACTTCATTTTTACGCTGTAAAAAGAAGCCTCTGCGACTATTCCTAGATTCTCTCTCTAAATTGGGTCTTCATCAATCATCATTTAGGATAAAGCTCTGGTGAAGATAAAGGTGATGAGGCTAAAAAATGGGTCAAGGACAGCTCGGATTTTAGCGATAATGAGTAGCCAAGTTTGCTTTTGGATGTCACACACCTGTCATTCAACTAATATTTTCCAATAAATATTTATTCTAACAGAAATGAGGTTATTTTTAAAGGTTATTAAAGATGTACTCAAATCGCACTGTGATTAATTTATTTAAGAATTAAACATGGTGATGGAGAAGGTTTCATGTTGATCCACCACCACCGGAACGGAACTGGTGGGAGTTCATCCAGGTCTTGAAATTTGGTTTACAAGGAATCGAAAAGTCTAAAGAGGAATTAAAAAGCAATAGTAATTGCTTCTTTTTTTTTTCTATTTACCATGTACCAGTACACAAAGTTATCCGTTTAAAAGGATTATATTATAAGCAATCTTTTTTTATACTTTTTTAAAGAGGTTATTGAACATTAAAAAAATAAAATATAAGGTAAAGAAAAATCCTTTTAGCCAATGTTAAATTTCTATGGGGTTTGTAAGAGTAATTAAGATTAGTTCTAGACATGACAATGGGCCGGGCTGCGGGTTGACTTGTGGCTTACCCAGATTGGAAGGCCCGGCTTGTATATATATATATTTAATAAAAACTATATAAAATAACGTCGTTTTGTACATGATCGACCCATGGCCCGACTCGAACGGACCATAATCAACCCGTAACCTGCTCGTACCTCGGCTAATTTGGGCCAAAAACTGGACTAAACTGAGCCAAATTTGTCATTCCTAATTAAATCAAGGTCCAAATTGTAGTAAAATCTTAACATATCGGATAATAATGAATGTATATACTAATAACAGAAAATTGGAATTCCTTAAGGCTGCTGGAAATCTTCGTCACACGTCATACCTAACCATCGGAGAAGGAGATAATTATAGAGTGTGAAATATCAAGGATATATTAATGGACCTATTCTATACAAAAAGTTATTAAGACAAAATAGATTCTAGCATGTTCTTTTCTGCGCTTTTTTCCTGCTTCCTTTTCCTCTTTTCTTTTCAATTTTAAAAAATACAAGTTAACTATCTCTTTATTCCGATTACCAGTATTTTTCATATATTTCTTATTTAAATAATAAATATGATTAATATAATAAAATATTAAAATAAAAAACTAAAAATAATATAAAATACTTAAAATATTATAATTAGTTATATCATAATTTTATATAAAAGTTAGCCAGGGGTCTATCAGGAAATAGTCTCTGTATCTCTATCAGAAATACGGACATGACTGCGTACATTTTATCCTCTCCATACTCTACTTAGACGAAAATTTGGGTATGTTTAGTTTGGTTTGGTTATAATTTCATATAAAAGAAAAATATAACTAAATAAGCGTAACAATAAGAATTTGCATCAAGGGCTACACAAGGCAAAAATGAAACTCAAAATAAAAGTATACACAATTAAAATATTTATATTTATATTGCAAATATATATATATATATTTACATATAATTAAAAAATATATCAAATACTAGTGAAATTAAAAGAAAATGAAAAACTTCATTTTATGACATATCAACTTAAATTACAATGACCTCAATTTTCATTTAATATGAAGTTCTCATCATTTAAGAGAGTCTTAATCCAATATACCAAATGACATACGAATACTTTCTTATTTAATATTATTTTTCAAGTCATTTTCATTTATAAAACTTATTCATTAAAAACTCAATCCACTCAAGGATTGATATGATCCAAGCAAAATTGATATATAAAACTTCTTGTTATATTTAAAGGCATGGTAAATAAATAAAATTATTAAGAAATTATATTTAACTTAATGGTGACAATGGCATTATCTTTATCGAAACTTTAAATTGTACCAAATAGATACCAGACTGTATAATCTTTTGCATTCTAATTTATTTCTTTTTTTTAAATGAATGAATTCAAATATGTTTTAATTCTTTTCACATACAGTTACACTCATTTGAATTGCAAACTTTTATAATTTTAGAATATCATTTTCGAAGTAGTCTCACTAAATAACTGTAAGATAAGAAAGTAAACTAAAAAAATGAAATAATGAGTAATTTAAAACTAGTAACAAAGTAAAGAAATGTATACCCAAATTAATTTTGTATCTTTAGCATATTGTGTTGGGCATCTCAAAATCACTGTGTATATCCTTGTATACTTTTATTTGTGAGCTCAAGAGGTCTTCCATTATCTTGTGTGAAATAATTGATGTAATAGTTAACTTTAAATTTCTTTAAAAAATTTGGTCTAAAATAGACATTTAGATTTAAAAAAGTCCCAATAGCAAACGTCCCAATGTAATCTTTCTCATATGTCATTAATAACTATAAGATAAAAATGTGTATAATGAAAACCTATTTTTCATATTATCTTTGATTATTTCCTTCGTCTTATTTATAGCATCATATAAGTAATTCATTGTTACTTTTTCATCTTTATCAACCAAACAAAATATTTTCATTAAAGTCTCACAAACTCAAATAAAAAACTAATATTGAGATCAAAATTTATGATTTTTAAGTATAGTCTTAGAAACTTTCATTCCAACACTAGACTTATCCTATTAAGATACAATTTACATATTACTTGTAACATTTGTCTTAATTCCTTTATTTATAAAAGTAACTAAAGTGATAAGAAATTAGTTACAATTCTTATAACGACAGAATGACACATATTTTTTTATTTGTGAAATCTATTTTAATCAAATTTTAAACTCATGGAGAATTATAAATTAACTTAATCATTGTCATCACTTTTTGCATAGTTTCTTCACTGACAAAAAAATATCTAATATTTTATATATATTTTAACATAAGATCAATACAATGTAATATATAAAAATTTCAATAGAGAGAATTATACTTATTATGTAACCTTTTCTAATGACTTTATAAGCAAGATTGTTATTAATGATGGCCTAGGTTATGTTTTCATACTCAACTTCACCAAAAATCTCTAACAAAATATCAAAATTTCTTATAAGGCCATATTCAATACACTATAACAAATATGACAATTAACTATACTTTTTTGCTATAATTTGAAAATTGTAATCAATAGTAAATATTTTGTTACGAATTTTTTTAAATCCTAGCCTATTGAACCATTATTACACAAATATAAATCTTGTGAGATTTTTTGAAGGCTATTAGCTACGTTTAATTTAACTATGAATTTTTTTATAGAAAAACTATTTTATGAATAGGATAAATTTAATTTTTGTAGCAAATTATCTCTAGCGACTTATTTAACTACGAATAGAATGTTTTAGCTAGAAAAAGTTTAGCTATGAAATCATTTTGGTAGCTAAATCTCAAATTTGTCTTCAAAATTACCTTTAGCTACATTTTTTTACAACCAAATGATTTTTTTAGCCAAAAAAAAAGTAAAAAAAATTTTCGTGGTTAAAAGAAATCCATCCAAAGCCACTTAAAGGACATTGTTTAGTTTTGGTTGAAAACATAATTGAAGAAATTGCAATAATTAAAAAATTCTAATTGATTCAATAGTAAAAGTTCAACTTTCAATTCAACTTTTAATTTTGTTTTTTCGATTTATTTTAATAGTTTTTATTATAAATAAATAATTAATTAATCAATTTTAATAAATTAATATTATTATTATAAACTAAAATAAATAAATAAATGTTTATTTAATAATTTTTAAATGCAGTTCAAATTTTTCAATCAATAAAATATTTAAAATATCTTTAATCTTTATCTTATTCATTTAACTTTTTAACTTTAAAATTTTTTAACTTTTAAACCTTGCGAAATTGTATCAGTTATCACTGCTTCTGTCTTCTTTTCTGTCGTTGTTATCTTCGGTTCCTCCGATTCTTCTTCTCTGGTCCCAATCGCTCTCTGGTTCTTAGGTATTCATCATGTCCTCTCTTCTTTTCTGTTATACTTAGATTAGTGTAACAGCAATCCGAGATTTTACCAACTGGGTTTCTCCTGCTTTTGTTACTCGTTCCCCAGTCAACGAGACTGATCCTGAACAGTCCGCCGAATCGCCTATTGTATTGTGCCCTTCACCTGATCTACCCCTGCGAGATCACTCCTGAGTTTCCAATTCTTTACAGATTTCATTTCCCTCATTGCGGTTATTTAGTTGTCCGTTTCGTTTTCTTTCTTTCTTTTATACAAAAATTGAGAACACTAGTGAGTTGAGCAAGATTGAATCTAGACTGCTAGGATATGCTTGCTTACCCGGAAATTGAAATTAATTGAGAGCTTAGGGAATTTGACTGATAGTTGACTCAGGAGAGATTTTTTTTTCTTCTGTGTTCTAGTGTTTGTTTACCAGCTTCCGATATTCAATTTATGAGGGCTTGGTGCTACTGCTGTTTGCTCACCGAGAAAATAAGAGGGAAAATGGATGGTGGCGTAGATTGAGTAGATTTTGTTTTTTTTTTAAATTTTAAAATGACATGCTATTTTTCTTATTTAAATCTTATTTTAGTTTGGAAGGAAGACATAACTTCTTGTGTGAGGGAGTAATGTTTAACAGCAGAAGTGCTTATTCATGTACTTGTCTGATATTTTGTTTGTCAGGGTTTCAATCGGGAGTCTAAGAAGCATGACTGGTGGAGAAACTTTTTTTTTCGAAAATTAAATAGCTTATATTAATCTGTTAATATAAAATACAATGATGCTTCAATTCTAGGTTAGTACAAAAGATCAATTGTTTGGATTAACAATTCACAAAAACCTGAAAAGACTTGCTCCTAGCTACCCGATATACAAGGTGATTCATTCCAATGACCATCTCCTTCTCATATTGGTAGATAAACTAGTTGTTACCCCTCTAGCTAGTAGAATCAACCTGATCTGTAGTACTGTTTCTTGAAAGACCTCCTCTATGCTTCTGCTTTCTTGTCTGAATATTCTGCCATTCCTTTCCTTCCGTATGTTATAGACCAATGTGCTCCAGCTGATTGTAACAGCCTTGTAATCGGCCTGATTCTCTATTTTGATTCTCGTCAGCCAGTTAACGGTGTCCTCCCAGGATAAAGCTGGACGACTGGTGGAGAAACTTAAAACTTAGTAAAGAAGATTCCTGACATTGCTAAATCAGGGTTTATGTTGGCCTGGCTGCCTCCGCCCTCTCATTCCTTCTCGCCCGATGGTTAGACGATGAGCAATGCAGAAATTCGATATGATGACTGGAACCCCGAGCTTATAGAGTTTGAGATTTTTAAACTTTGATTGTTCTTCCCTTTATCAATTGCAGGCTATCTTCTACAGAATCTTTATTCACTCAATTCTGAATATGGTTCGAAACATATTTTAAAGGCTTTGGTTCAAAAAATGAAGCAGTGTGAAGTCAGAGCAATGGTAGATATATTCATTAAATCATCATATTGGAACTACACCAAGGCATGGAGTAATGTATAACAGCTATGATGGAATTCCTCTATCATGGGAAGAATGTGCTGTTACATCCTGTACCGGTGGATTGATAACTACGTTTCTTATAGCTGAAATTCCTAAGCACATGTTTGCTCAATTGAGCTCGTCTATTGCGTTATTATATGTTATCGTAAATGTTTGCAGATTTGTGTTAATGGATGCGCATGAAATGCATAGACATAAAATTGAAAGCATATAAGATGCGCATATGACAGACCATTTCAATTATTGATTTACTTGTTTCTCAAAATGATTTTGTTCTTTTTTGCAGATTTAAACATTTTTTTTAAAATTCTGTTATCATTGTTTTTAAATTGAAAATTTGGAAATTGAAATGGTAGATCAGATGACTTTATCTTACATAATTTATATTCTGGAATTTTCGTTTTCCTTTGTACTATTACGTTAATCTCTTATATTTCTCCTAGGAAATAGTGGTGAATCTCATTAAAGGCTTCCTCCGTTACTACAATAACCTCGCAATTTCTTTCTTTCCTTCATTTTTTTTTAATCAGTTTCCACTTTGCTGTTGCTTTATCAGTATGTTGTACTGCTCTATTCTTTCTATGCAACATGATTTGCAGTGTTATCAAGATTTCCTTTCTTCCAACTGTATCTTTTAAATATCTTACTGGATGAGCTCGAATATGACTTGGATTATTTGACTGAAAAATGCCATTATAATGATCTGATTGGTCCCAGGTGACTTCAAATGACAGCAAGGGGATTTTCAAGTTTCTATAAAATGCTTAGGATTTGCCTACTATTAGTAAGTTTAAAGCCAAGATACTTATGTATACCAATCTTTACATATTATATCACGGCAGAAAGTGGATTTTCGTGAGAGTAATTTAGCTCAGATTTTCATTTCTGTTATATGCATTACTCTTTCATTTACTTTGTATTGTGAAATTAATTAATTTTCTGAAGTTACATAAAAATTTTACGTAGAAAAGGTTCTCTTTCATATAAATCTAAACTTACAGCTTCTAATACTATGCAAACTCTATTTTCTCCCAGCGACTTCAAATATTCAATGCCCCTCAAGGGTTGTGATCTTCATTGATAACCACGATGGAGGCTCAACGCAGGTACTAACCTCGACTTCTTACTAACTCAAGTCTCAAAGGTGCATTAGAGTATGATCTTGGATATGGCCTTAAGCTAAATGTTTGAACTTTCATATATAAGACAATTATTGAATAACTTCAAGAAAAAAACAAGAAGCTTAAGATTGCATTACAGACTGAAGTAATTAGGGGAGAAGAAACTTAAGCTAAATTGTGAAGGATTTTCTTGGTATTGTTTTTTTGTAAGGATTGCTCAAATTGTTATTAATATTCTATATAGAAATATAGGATCATCTTTTAATGTTATATTACTTTTGTTGGTACAATTATATAATTTTATTTTATACATTTTAAATTAATAATATTGCTCTACGATTTAATTTGATAATAATAACCAAATAATTCATAACAAAAAAATATGTTGATACATTACATACAGAATGCTACAATTACTCAATATTATGGATTATGTATATCATACACAAAATGTAGATAAAAGTATGTACAAAATTAAAAATATAGCAAAAATTATATCTCTACTAAACATAGAAAAAGGTAGTTTTTTTTGGATTGTAATGCAATACAAATTGAAGTTTGAGTACTATAAGTTGTTTGTGGAGCAAAAAAGTACATTTGTTTTTTTTTTTTTGCAATAATCCTTTCTTATTGGATATGAATATTAGCTTATGTATTATTAATATATCTTGACCACTACAAAATAAACTTTTATTTCTAATTTTATAGCTCATTCTTTGCCTTCTTTCTTTCATATTCTGATACTTTTTAACGAAAGTTTTTATTATATCACGGCTGTGTGGATCCGTATTATCTTTGATCTTAGTTAAATATTTCTTTAATTCAGTGATTCATTAACTTTTCATATGTTTATTAATACAAATAAATAGTATAATTCTTTATACCAGGAATCAATTACACATGAGCTTAAGTTACGAGTACTTGAATTTTCATCTCTTTATCTATAAAAATAAATATAGATTATGTAATATTAAAATGAATTTTTTACAGGTGAAGTAAATTTGCTAAAAACATAGTTACTAACAATTATCTACTAGAAACTTTCCTTTTCTTATTTATTGGTAAAATCAATAAATGGATAACATTCAAATTTTTCTTTTGAGTTTATATACTAATTTACATGGAACTTACTACAGGCCAATTTGCATTTAGTAGGAGACGAAAAACTTAAATGGTGTCTGTGTCCTAATATACTTGATGATATAAGGAAAACCCAAAGACTAAGACGTAAAATAACCTATTTATTTTGAACTTTGTTAAACGAGTTTAACCAGTAATTGTTAGTTGCAACTTGCATATGAAACATATTATATTTGTGGAGAAGTGTAAGGTCGATGAAGAGAATGTTATTTTATATAATCTTGAAAATTAGATGTTGAACTAGGAAAAGAACTAAAATATTAGAGTGTTGCAAAATTAATCAAGAAAATATGAATGCTAAAAGCATCGAAGAACAGAGAAAAAAGGGTTTAGCTTAAATGAAAACAGTATGGTAACGTATCCTATTTATAGGTGATAACACAAAACTTCTCTCCCCTCTGGGAATTGAAGACCCTAATAAAAATGTGAAAGTAAATGCAAATGCAAATTCAAATCAATCAATCAAATAGTCTGAGAAGTAATTGTTCATTGCTTGTATGCGAAATTTCAATAATAAAAAGCTCACATAAATGAAGGCCTTTTCTGATTGGTATCAAATCAATAACTTATTTATCCGTGTCAAGATATTTTTCAAGGCGACCTAAATTGAAGCCTATGCCCAATAGTAATCAGAGCGTGATGTTGCTTTATATCTCTGTTTTAGAAATCTTAAAACGTTTATAAAGAGTCTTCAGGGAACAAAATCTTGGCTTAGAAAACAAATTCACCTTAGGTTGGCGACGATAGAGATGGAGAGCTAGTGAGAAAACGTCGAAATGATGATGAGCGGCAAACTAGCAAGCTCGCGACGGGCGACGAGCGACAAGCGATGAGCGACGAGCGACTAGCTGGCAGGATGGCAACGGCAATGAGGAGAGGAGTTCTGTGAAATTGTGAGAGAAAGGAGACAAACTCCCTGGAGGAGAGGGGAGCGTAGTCAGTCAAGTATAGGAAGAATTTAATCCTTTAAATTTTTATAAATTGACGCATTTCATTTGGTATTGACTGATATTTTACATGCCTATCTCAAAAAGGTCGAAGTAGCTTCGAACTTTGATCGAGTATAAGATTATTCTTTTGAGTACTATTTTTTGTTATAGTAGTAATCCTTAAATTTTTATAAATTTACATATTTATTTATATCGATAAAAAGGTCGATAGATCGAGTATAATATTATTGTTTTAAGTAATATTTTTTTGATATGATAATTTAAACTTTAATTGAAATCATTAAGGGCAATAAAGGTTAAGGAATATTTGTTGATAGATGATCATATTTATTTTTGTATTCTCTTGATTTTATAGGGGACTTTGTATTTTTTCCAAGTCCGGACTGGACTCGTCCACTTTACTCTTAAAATTTATTCACTACAGGCCCAGTACTCCATTTCAACTGCACTGTGAAAACGAATGTTTTGCATTTCAAGGCAAAAACATCAATACTACTAATTTTACACTACAAGAAGCTGCTTCAGAGCGTTAAACAAAAGCTGCTTCCGGCTTAATACTCTGTGTGGGTCCCAAACAAACATTGCGACTTAGGCAACCGCTTCACTTTAGCCTAATATAATCCAACGCCAACGGTAGCTTTTAGTCTAATTGACTGAGTAGTAATAATAATAATAATAATAATAATAATAATAATAATAATAATAATAATAATAATGACGATGATGATGTC
Source organism: Erythroxylum longipes (assembly GCA_027563885.1). Taxonomy (NCBI): domain Eukaryota; kingdom Viridiplantae; phylum Streptophyta; class Magnoliopsida; order Malpighiales; family Erythroxylaceae; genus Erythroxylum; species Erythroxylum longipes. Next base: position 10,693,462 of record JAOQMS010000001.1, on the reverse strand, counting down.
TTTTTGTCTCCACTAACCACTGCTTCTTTCCGGCCTTTTCACCACCAACTCATGTGGTCCACTGCTGTCACTGTTTGCTTTATGTATGTGTGTGTATAGATATATATAGTTTTGAAGTGCCTGTTTCATGCTCATCCAGCTAAGCTCCTATCTTCACAATCCTCCATTACCAAACCCACTTTAACACTAAAAGCCTGTGACTACTACACCATACACATCATGTTAATTTCACAAATCTTGCATTTTAAGCTACAATTCCCTAAAAAATATATGAGAACTCCTCAAAAAAAAAAAACATTATTGTATTACCTCTCACACATACAAAACATTTTATTATTGCAATATGAAGTTGGTATAGTAACAACAACATCAACAAAATAATAATAATAATAATAATAATAATAATAATAATAATAATAATAATAATAATAATAATAATAATAAGGAGTGCACTCAATAAATTCCTTCTAAATGTCAATGATACAGTTTTGTCAGCATGCATAATCCAGCAAGAACTTCATCAAATAGCAAATAAATGTAAAATTAGTTCCTTTGTCACAATCGTACCCAGAGAATGACGGGACTAGGGCCACCAAAATTTCCACGTAACATCACTATACATATCCTGCCGACACATTCCCCAACCTCAGGTTCGGTGCTTTTGGTTCTTTTTCCCGAGCCTATTGAACCACTTTACTAGATCTCTCAGGCCTTAGTCTTTATATATATATATATATATTGTATAATTGTTTGCTTACTGATTTGTTAATGATAAGCCAAAGTTTCCATTAACTGAGCTCTTCATTAGTGCAAAGCAATGAGATACTTTTGGATCAAGTGGTGTAGATTTATGGTATTATAGAGCCTTATCATTACCGTTGGCGTAAACATTACAAAGATCAAAAGGTGTTTCCTATTACGAACTTGTTCTGGGGTTTCAATTTCAGTTTGGTTCAGATCATCTTCATTCCAGGTCTGGTATCGATTTTCCTGATACTGACACCTATCTTTGTTCATCTCGTACTACTTTTTACTTGCTCTTCTTGTTTAATCACTTCCAACTCAAACTTTTTGTATGTTTCGCTTGTCTTGGTCTAGTTTTAAGCTTTATACTATCTGGAAACAGCAGGAGAGTGACTTCCTGCTCCCTTAAGATTATTTTCTTGTAATTTGTGGTGTTGAATTGTGCTGTTTATTCTCAAAAAGAACAAAAAAAGGAACGAAAGATTCGGGGTTTCTGTTTCATTTTTCTGATCTTCCCAAGTTCATGCTGTCCTTGGAGGATTGATTGTGACAAACCATAGATCGCCGGGAACTTAATTCTTCAGAATGCATTCAGCAAAATCAGAGTCAGATATAACGAGTTTAGCTCCATCATCACCTTCAAGGTCTCCTAAACGCCCTGTATACTTCGTGCAAAGCCCTTCAAGAGACTCACACGATGGAGATAAGTCATCGTCAATGCAACCGAGTCCAATGGAGTCACCGTCACATCCGTCTTTCGGAAGGCATTCAAGGAACTCCTCTGCGAGCAGGTTTTCAGGCATATTTAGGTCGTCTTCCGGTAGGAAAAGTGGAAGGAAAAGAAGCGATCAAAAGGGATGGAACGACAAAGGGTGGCCCGAGTGTAATGTGATTATGGAAGAAGGGAAATATGATGATGCAGAGGATAAAGCATTCACCAGGCGATTTCAGGCATTGATTGCTTTGTGCAGCTTCGGGCTCTTGTTTTCTGTTTTTTGTTTGATTATTTGGGGTGCAAGCAGGTCCTATAAAGCTGAGGTTACTGTCAAGGTATGCCAATATTTAGTATCAATAGTATCTTATATTTTGTGGAGATTCATTCTTTTCTTTTCTCTTTCTCCCCCTTTGATACTGGCATCATCTTCACTCTGTTTCTGGATTTGTGTGTGTCTTCTCTTTCAGCAAAAGTTGATTAGTAATAAGTTTTTTGTCGATTTTATTTAAGATTTATTTTCATTTAAAACTGCAATAGCACTTACGATGGTTGATTTTACAAAAGTTGATCAATTCATATAATTTAAGATCCCTTCATTTTGATATTCTGGGAAACTTCACAATCAAATAGTTTATTTTTTCTACGTTGCAGTGAATATTAATCATGTAAATTGTGTGGCGTTTCCTAATTATCCAGTATATTTTGAAATTATTTTTGTAGCCTTTTTAGAGATGCAAACACCTGGAGTTACTCTCAAGATCTGTAATATGGAAGTGGATTGAGTAATGAGAAGTGTATCAACAACAAAATCCAAAAGTTCTTACTTCAATGGAACATGTTTTACTGCATTGACATTGATTTCTTATAAAAGCTATGATCTTTGCAGAGCTTGCTAGTTCAGAACTTCTATGTGGGGGAAGGTTCAGACTTCTCAGGTGTTCCAACGAAGATGTTCACAATCAATGCCACTCTGAGAATGAACATATACAACCCTGCTACACTCTTTGGCATTCATATCAGCTCCAATCCAATCAATCTCATATACTCTGAAATCCCTGTTGCTACTGGTCAGGTAACTTGAGACTTTCTCCACACTCAGCTCTTCGATTCCTAGTAATATCTTTTACTCGTGTTCAGCTCATAGTGCTGGTTTTCATCGAATACTGTAGCTGAAGAAGCACTATCAACCCAGAAAGAGTCATAGAATTGTATCAGTAGTTGTGGAAGGAAACAAAGTTCCAATGTATGGAGCTGGATCAAATTTAACAGTTTCTCAAACTGGGATTGTGGTCCCATTGACACTGAAGTTTGAAATGAAGTCAAGAGGGTATGTGGTGGGAAAGCTGGTGAGTACCAAGCATCGAAAGAAAATTTCATGTCCTTTGGTCGTTGATTCTACTAGCAACAAACCTATTAAGTTCAAGAAGAATACATGCACATATGAATAGTTTTCTAAGTTGATGATATTGAGCTATTTAGCTTTTTCCAAGGACACTGCAATGAAGGAACAAGTCAAAAGTATTTCAAGTTAATTAGTTCCTTGAACTTATTTTTCTTCCAGTTGGTTTTGTTTTATGTTTATTTTCTTGTTTGATTCATGCGCAAATAAAGTGTATATATGAATGATGGATCTCTTATATAACCGTATGGAGGATTCAACCATAAGATTATACTTGAGATACAACAGAATAATAGTTGATGGATGTGTTAGAAAATTAGGACAAGATCCGATCTTACATGTAGTGAAATAATAACGAAAATTTTCATTTTAATTTCTCGAAGTCAAGATCATTTAAATCTTATAACATGATTATCATATAAAATGTAATAAAACACAAAGTATAGTTTGTACTCTATTTCGAAATTTGATCATTTTTCTTCCCATTTCTATTGAATCAATTTTGAAATCGCTTCATCTCAATCACTATTGTCACACAAGTGTCCAGTCTCTAGTATTTATAGAACATGTTAACAAATCTTTACAACTATTGTAAAGAAGATTAGGTAAGAAATGTTAGCTCTCTTAAAGCCTAAATCTATTTATAATGGGTTATATATATTTTAGTAATTTAATTAAAATAAGATTCTAATTTTAATTAAATTTTAATTTAGATTAATTAAATACTAATTATGCCCAATTAAGATTTAATATTTAATATTTAATATTGATTCTTATTTATTAAATATTTCATATTTAATTATAAAGTTTCTCAAATTTTACAATCAAATTTAACTGGATTAAATCTTCTCTTTTTAACTCATTCTTTGTATAAGACCCATTAAGTTCTCAAATATATTGACATTGATATAAATTATTACCTTAAATTATATCTAGGATTAGATAAATTAAATTCCTTTAATTTATTTTTGGTTATCTAACTAAACAATTTATATTCATATATTAAAATTGACATCAACTAACGCATTATGACTACTTCAATATTTAGAAATATCAAGGTAGTTTTGACTAACCTTTTCTAGCATGATTTTTACGTATAATTCAATCATTTCATCATATAATGATCAGATTATACATAGAACATATAATTAACATCTTTATTTGAGTTCAATCATGATAGTTCTCTATTATTGGTAATCGATTCAATTAATGACATTTGAAAAATATTTTAAGACTACCATTTTATCTTGGCCAAAGATTTCTTAAATTAATAATAATCAAGAATAGTAGAACATTATCTCTAATTACTTTAGGGTGATGAATCCTATATTGATCACTCAAATACCTCCACATTGTTCATGCTATATCCAATGAATACTGATTGAGCTACCTTTGACTAGAATATGTCATAAGTAGCATCAAAATATAGCAATCCCAATATGAGATACTTTAGTAATCTCAAGTCTAAGGATCACTTATAGAATCATTACAATGAGAATTTCCATAGATATATAAGAAATATTTCAAATGAATTTCTTACATGGCAATTCAGTGAACTTGCTTTTCTAACAAGCATCCACACGTTTGTTTAAGTATTTTCACACTTTGGTTTACGAGATTGACTACTTCTTTTATAAAGAGGAAATATAATGTGTGCTAATCTTTTTATGCTCTACTAATGTCCAGTCTTAATAGAATATGACTAAGAACAATTTAAGGATAATACATAAATGTAATATGAATCTCATATGATCTCATCATAATTTTATTTGTAATGTATATATATCCTATGGATTTTATCATAAACATGTGAATATGTATAAGATAAATAATTCCTTTAAATAATTATATCATTAAACTATAACAAACTGATTAGTTATAAGGCATAACCAACAATCTCCTACTTGCATTAAGCCATTCATTTAAGTATTGTATATCATATCTTTATATGGTGATTATACTATTGTTGAGATAGTGGCTTAGTGAGAAAATTTTACAAGATTCTCTATATTAAGCACTTGTTTAAATCTTACAATTTTTTTTCTAAATTATCATTATAATTGAGAAAACTTACCTAACATACTTGAATATTTGATGAGATGATAACTCCTTTTGCATGCCCAATTACTCTAATTTTTTACAGTACATTACTTTCTGAAAAATGCAAGGAACTATACCAAGTTCATTAAAGAACTTCTTGATCCAATTAATCATTTTCACTAAATGGAAAATGCATTATGGGCAAATTAGCAATAATCTTAAATTGAAATACTTCCAATCTCATAATAATATTGTTTTAAGTAACAGATAATTTAATAAGGATTTACTCATAAAGTCAATATCCTTATAATCTTAAAATCAAATATCAACTAATATATAAAATAATGGATATCTTTAATACTTGACAAGTATAAGATATCTCAAATACTAAATACCTTTAGTATATTATCTATATATTTAGACTAATTATAGAAATCACTTCCTCATATATCTTCACGTGTCTAATTTTCATAATTAAGTTATTACTTTTTCATATCCAGTAATAGTTGTTCTTGTATAGTTATATTTTCAACTATTAAAAATACATATTTTTGTCTCTATAAGCAATATATCTCTTGTCAGATCCCGTTTCCAGGGTCTAACTCTTACTTGCTTTGATACCATATCTGTCGGGCTCCGTTATCGGAGTCCGACTCATGACTTGCATTCTTTGATACCATAAATTGTCAGACCCCACTTACGGAGTCTAACGCTTTCATGCATACTTGCTCTGATACCATATCTGTCGGGCCCCATTATCGGAGTCCGACTCATGACTCTTCATGCATGCTCTGATACCATAAACTGTCGGACCCCGCTTCCGGAGTCTAACGCTTTCATGCATACCTGCTCTGATACCAACTTTGTTATTTTCATGCATGCACACTATCTTAGTACGTAAGTTATCACCCAAAGATAACACCTTGATCACTTTCGGATTATCTTCTCAAAACTCCACTTT
>JAOQMS010000001.1:10660604-10676040 GCA_027563885.1 Erythroxylum longipes | reverse complement strand
TCAAATCTTCAATCTTTAACACTTCATAAATATTTCACTTCTTTCCCCCTATCACATACGACATCTTCATCATCACTATGCATGAGTAAAATAAGAGAAGGCAAGTAGGATATGTGAGTGTTTATAAGGGTAAAACAAGTAGAAGAATTATCAAAGAAGAGGGAGGAGAGGAGAGCATCGGATGGAGCAAAGTTTCTTTGAAACTCATTAAACACTTTAACAAAGAAGAAGACAAAAGGAAGAGTCGTGAAAGAAGACTCAAGAAGACCACTAAATCATTTTTTTAATGAATTAAAAGTGGTATGTTAGGCAAGTGACATGTGTCACTTGCCACATGTCACACTCTCATTGGTTTACTAAATTTTCTTCCAATTCAATTCTCAATTTCTCTCCAAAATTCCAATTGATCAATTCAAAAATTCTTAATTCCATATGTCTAGGTTTCCAGTGCCATTGGACAGTTATTTTCACTACTGATAAACCTCTATTCTGTCTCTTGACAATTTTCTGGGTCTAGAAACAATCCCGAAAATTTTTCCGAAAAATTCCTATAATTCTCTAAAAATTAGAAAACCCCAATGACCCTCTCCAACATAATTTTTACACACACAAAGCCTATTTTTCAAAATTCCCATTTATTCACAATTATACCGGGAAAATGTCATGAATGCATGTACAGACATTTTTCATGTGCAAAAATCACTATTCACAAATGCATGAGCATGAGATGTGTTTTCCTAATTTCTTCGATTGATCTCACGTGTACCCGTTTCTATGGTTCAACCCGTTATATGAAAACGGGATGTTACATAAATCCTTTTATCTTAAGATGCCTTACTCTTTCGACTTCTAAATATGTACAATAAAGTCTGGAATTGACTATTTAAATAGGAGTTTAAGCTTATGTTAAATGTCCTTAAATCTCATAAAGAAGGTAAACTTTTGAAGAAGAATTCAGAGTTACAATATCCATCGTTCATCCAGATTTCTATTTTAGGATAGAATTTTGGATATGGAGTGCCCTAGATATTCTTTTAGTGCTTCTTTTTCCATGGAAATGCTCACTTTGTCCTTAGGATTTTGATACAAATCCTTTTATCTTGAGATGCCCTCCTCTCGACTTCTGAATATGTATAATAAAGTTTGGAACTGACTATTTAAATAGGAGCTTAAGCTTATGTTAAATGTCCTTAAATTTCATAAAGAGTTGGAATGACTTATAGCCTTAAATGGGGATATGCAAATCTCATTTGACTGCTTCTTCAAAGCCTTAATTGGTGGTGAAATAATTAAAATACTTGAAATGGTAGATTTTTGTTTTAGAATCAACTAGATTGTGGATCATAATGGGACTATGGTATGAAATAAAGCATCCCTAAAAAGAGGCATAATTAGATGGGAATTTCATCAACCATTCATTATTTGTAAGGGCTCTATCCAATTTCCATCATATTAGACATTAGCCTTCTTGCTTACTATTCTAGGTGAAATGATATCCACAAGATTTCAATTCAGTTATCTCAATTGTAGTAAGCTGAAGTCTCTACAGGGTTGAGGATTAGGTCTATCTCCTTCAATCTCAGAAGCCACTAATGTTTAATTAAAGTCCCCAATGGTGATCCAAGGATTATTCACCATAGGCATAAGTCTTTAAGTTCCTTCGACAAACTTACCCTCTAGAAGGAATAATTTGAAGCATAGATGAAGCTTATCTAGAAGATACCTCAATTGCCATTCTTCACTTTCATATTAATCCCTTGCATTGATTTTTAAATTTTTAACACATTGATCTTATAAGGATAAAAGCCTATCGAATATTTTACCTTACTGAAGGAAGGATTGACTGATTATCACTTCCCTATTATTAAGGAACTCCAATCTAAAGCAATCTTCTTCATATAAATTAGTTTCCAATAACCCAAATATCATAGGTTAGTGGATTTGATGTAATCACCTATGAAAAGTTGTTTGTTGGGATTAGTAATTCCCTTGGAGTTCTAAGCTATGATTGACATAAAGATGGGATTTAGAAGATTTCTTTTTTGTCTTATAACCAGATCTTCTCCTCTCTACTATTTTTAACTCTTCAGGAGTAATTTTAGTGATGTTTGCTCCTTCAACTGCATTGCTTGGTGCAGAGTCATTTGATTTCTAGGAAGAGAACTTTAGGAGGTATCTATTATCATTTAAACCTCTTACAGTTGAGCATCTTCCTTAAGCTTTTGGGGGGAGTTTCCTTGATCAACTACTTGACCATTCTCTTCTTGGTCTAGATTGGAATTAGGCACTATATCAATGATCTGAGCTTCTTGGTTTTCCCCTTCCAAAGCTTTAGCAAAACCTACCAACTCTCATAGTCTCCTTTTATGAACATTTTCCCTGTTATTCTCCAGTTTTCCCCTTCCAAAGCTTTAGCAGAACCTACCAACCCTCATTGTCTCCTTTTATGAACATTTTCCCTATTATTCTCCGTTGCTTTCCAACCAATGTAAAATAAGGTTTCTAGTGGTAGGAGATTTAGATAGTGTTTTCCACTAGTTTATCATCTTTACCAAGCCTAAGTAGAGGGATTTTGTCTAGGAATTGATTAGTTGCATCAACATTAATATCGATTATAGTACATGTTTCTTCATCGAAATAACGTCATCCATATAAATAGGTTTGCCAATGTAGCTAGCGAGAAGGCTTCAAGCCACTTGTAGACCAATATTCCAATGGAATTTAAAGAAAGTTAACCCACGTAGGAACATGTTTTTGTTGCATCTCCTCCATTTTAATCCCCATCTGCCGCATTTATAAAAGAATATGATTGTTATTAATTTGTTAGGGGCCTAGCTCAAGAATCTAATTTGTAGCTCCTTTATTTTTGAAGAGAGGAGAAGGTAGTCCTCATTTAGGAGGACATCCTGTAAGCCACGAGATCTCTACTGCCTCATCGCCCGCAGCTTCACTATTGGAAAAGTCAGTCGCTTCCTATGGAAGAAACCCACTATAATTAAAGACCAAGCATTAGCCCCCTTTTTGAGTGTTTCTAGTGACGAGGACACTATTAGTCAGCCATCTTGTAAAATAGGAAGGTTGAAGTGGCGCACCGAAGAGGAGCTATCTCCAGTGAATGATGGACAAAAGCTAAGAAGGGACGTGGTTTTGGAGTTGTCACCTAGTTCTAATGTAAGAGTCAAATGAGAGGCAATTCTGGGGAGCGGAGATTTGGAGGGCAGAGGGGGAAATCTATAACAGAGCTCTATTCAAGATTAGTCTGATTGGCAGCAAACGCCATTTAAAAAAAAAGAAAAAGAAAAGCTAGGTTAAAAAAAAAAAAAGAAAAAGAAAAGTTGTTTATCATAAACAGTAACTAAAGAGGGCAGGAAGCTGGTTAAAGGCAAAAATGCCCTTGCCAGCGAGCGGAGAAGAGAAGCGAGTGCGGTGAATTCTAAGAGAATGTCAAGATGAACGATGAAAGGAGAAGCTAGAACAGTTGGATCCAGGTGAAGAATGAAGAAAAGAGGGAGGTTTAAGATGAAGAAGAGCCAAGGAAATCGACAAGAAACCAAGAGGGAGGGGAGGGCAAGAGAACAACACTTCGCGGCTGAAGAGAGTTTTTGCAAGAGCATAGGTAAAGTAAATTGCATCATGCTCGATGGATGATACCATCTCTTATGAATCCTACACTATACGGAGTGAAGGATTAAATAATGATATTGAAAACAACAATCGTCCTTGTTGCCATTAAAATATTGTAGGACAATGATTATGTTTCTCTTTTGCGCAAGGTAATCATTTTTCATGATATATTTAGCACTTATTGTTTTTTTATTCTTTGTAGTTTTTGGAGCTTTAGTAATATTATCATTTAGATCAAGCTTTTAACAAAATTCAACTCAAAGACATCAGCCATTAAAGATTAACTGTTGTAGAATGTATCAATCACATATCAAATTTTAACTACAATGAGAAAGAAATTTAGGCAAAGCCCATGTAAGTAATATCGATAGCTTGCTTGTCTCCAAAATCACTTGAAGAACTTCATATAGTAGTCCCTTTGAAAGTTTGTGTTAGTATTATTATATCTTTATGTGAGCACCCTCGTTATCCACAGAAATGATGCACCAATTTTGATAATTAAAATATTCAAAGATTTAATTACATTCTTCGTTCGGTTTTATTAGCTAAAGAGTCCTTGAAAATATTAAGAACAGATGCTCTCAAATCCCATGTACTCCTTCCTCTCAATCTTCTTGATCATGTGTGCTACACCAACACCACCTATTGGGAAACCAACAAATCCTCCAATAATGAGAATCAACACTTGAAATTCTAGTGAATAATACAAGACTTGGTAAAAAAAAAGTGTGATTCCACATACCTAATGATAATATACTCACAAAGATTGTCAAGACAAGAGCAAAGATGATCATAGATGATCTTCCCAATACACTGATCAGCTTTCTTACCACATGTTGCCCCACTAGAGCAGATATAGCAGCTACGACGAAGAAGTAAAGAGCTGCACGACGTTGAAAACAACTTATCCGTATGGAAGGAAAATGGTTGTCTTGTTACTCATTCCATGTTTGTTTATCTAAAAGACTTACCGTACGGAATTGGGAAACGTTTCAGAAGGTAATATTCTATTGCTGACATTGAAGCAGAAAATATCATGGCAAAGGTCGCTGTGGCACTTGACACCTACAAGAGAGATTCATTCACAAAATTGAACTATGTTCAAGCATCTATACAAAATAGGAAACCTTGCCTGTGGTGGGATGCCCATCTCTAAAAAGAGAGGGCCCAAAATGAAGCCTCCACCAAGACCAAGCATGCCACCAATTATGCCAGCGAACAGACCAAGTGCAGAGTAAAGAACAAGTTGGTCTCCTCGCCAATAGGTGTTTTCTTCTCCTCTGGAGGCTATCTTTCTCCGCCCATTGTTCAAACAAACTGCCTCATACAACGTCACCCCAATAGTTGTTGGGATCTGATCCAAGAGAACATAACATAATAACAGGTTCTGGCAAATTTGAAGGAAGAATAAGAATGTATGATAGTCTCTTATTGTGCTAATGAAGGTACCTGCAATATGTTTAACACCCAATATGCAACCGAACATGTTTTTGAGTAATTCTGAGCCAAAGTCATAGGTTCCCCATTACCCTTGATTGGAATATAAAAGGCCAAAAGAAAGATGTCTAGGAATTGAGAAACTAAGGGGAGGATCAAACCTTCCCAATCTGCAATACAAGAATAATCAACCAGACAGCAACTAGAAGTCCAAGTTCTTTCCAGTACACATTCTCAATGATAGAGACCTGAGACAATATTAGAACTAAAATTCTAAGAGATCAGAGATCAATGAAATGAAGACTAGTTAACTGCTTACCTCTTCCCTTTTCGATGCCCTATCTTCTGGTTGAGCTTTAGTAGTGGGATCTTCAAGAGGAGGCTTGGCCTCCAGTTCTATAGTGTTATCATCTGATTACAGAGAAATTCTGTTTGGACTAATGGTATAACGAGAAGTAACAACTTATATGCACTTGATTTAAAGGATAAAAATAACACTAACATTTAGCTTCCGTCTGTTTAATAGCCTCCTGAAAATTCATAGTAAGAAGTGAAGCAGCAAACTGGAGAAATTTAAGTTTAAATCATAATACCATCAAACTGTGATTAAGGAATGGAAAGACTAGCAGACAACCTTCTTGGATTTGGTTTCTTTTTTCCAGGTTTCAACACCTTTTATCAATGATTTGGTTGAAGTGGCTACAAGCAGCAGAAAAAGATAAAGAAAGTTGTTCAAGAAAATGCAAGAAAAGTCTTCGTCTCTTCATTCAAACACAATACCTAAGAATATAATTATTATCAAAATAGTGATCATCCAGTCAGGAAAAACCACATTTAGAGCAACTCCAATACTTATTCCCAACAGCAACATTGGCTGAAATAGAAGTGCAAGGTCATAGTCGATGATTGGTAACTCAAGTGTGGGATGCCTTAACTTCAAATTGTAGTAAACCGTTGAACCTGCTGCTCCTGTGACCATACCTGGAAACGTAGCCTATATCAGCTTTAGGAATGGATACATAAAAACACACATGTTGTGGTAGGAAAGATGACGATAGAGAGTATTAATCCTCTTAGATCCATTAAGAGGATAGTTATTATGAAACTTGATAGTAAGATTGAATCAATCAAAATTGTAATATGATAATGATTGCATTACAGTCCTTACATTTTGATATCGCTGTGGATGATTTGGAATCAAACCCTATAATTAATGTAAGCATGGGAACAAAAATGCCGCCCCCACCAACACCTCCTACACTCCCGCATGCTGCTCCGAAGAATCCAATTATGGTGCACACCACAATTTTCCACCCAAATTCCATGCCCTGCAAAGCACAGTGTTAGAACTTAGAGTCCTTTGCGTTAACATCAAGATAGTTCCCAGGAAGAAGTCAGGGTAGAAAAAGATTATTCACGGTCCTAGTTGATTGGAGGTCTAAAATCTATTAGGTCCCAAAACCAAGAAGTAAACACTTGCAGCATTAATGAAACAATAAAAGTATATGATAGGACTTTATGAAGAGCCATAAAGTTCCACTTCACTGTATCCAAAACCAAGGAAAAATGGGACATGATTTACCGGCCAAACATGTTTATAACTTGATCGACCTTTCTGGTAAAAGAAACTTAGCACTCTCCTTGCTTGATGAGACTCAATCTCTTTGGTACCATTATGGATAGAGCTTTCAGGTCTTAAATTTGAGTCTGCTAGGACAACTAACGAAATCCCAATAAGGGAACCACTAATAACTGCTGTTAACAGTCTCAAGCACAACCGTTTCACTTCAGCCCGAGCCATTGTTTTCCCCAATCTAAATGTTGTTCTTTGAAAAACTCCTGAAAGCGTACAAAGTTTTTATTCCAAGTACAAGAAACAGCAAAAATATCCCTCCTAAACCAACTCTATCGCTGAAACAGAGTTGATACCCCGCTAGAACACCCTCTTTTTGTTATAGCATCAGAGTCCACGTTCAAGAATTGTCATTTGTGCTTTGTGCGTGTGCATTGTATAAGAACACCCTCTTCTAGTTATAGCATCAGAGTCCACATTTAAGAATTGACATTTGTGATCTATGCGTGTACGTACGTTGTCTATGAATACCCTCTTCTACTTATAGCAAAGTCCATCATTCGAGAAGTGTCATTTGTGCTCGCTGCGTGTATATTGTACTATAAACACCCTTTCTTGGTCATAGCACGAGACCACATTCAAGAAGTGTCATTTGTACTCAGCGCGTGTGTAGTGGTACTATATCTCCTGAAAGCGGTCTGTCGTTTTTGATTGCGTGAAGCAGTTATATGGAGGAAAGCTGACATTCATGATAAAAGAGTTCTCTTGAAGCTATTTAAAACCACGTCTACCCGACATGTAGTACTGTTCTTTTATCCAGGTGAAAGTTACTATATTGTAGGAGAAGGATTTCACTTATTTTGGAATGTACTTAGTTTGTCTTTATGAATGGTAACGGGAGATTTTTATAGACAAAAATAAAACGTCGAGTCCTCGTCATTCCATTTCAAGCCTGGTTGCGGATGCTGGAGAAAAGCTGAAGAGTTCACACACGATTTCGGACACATGCAGACTCTTCAAATAAGAAGGAACCGTGGAGCCAAAGAGTTCACACAAGAATTCTGACACATACAGACCCTTCGAAACAAGAAGGAGCCGTAAAGCTGAAGACTTCATATGCATTGTGAAAACGAGACCTGATACGCCACACAGGAATTCTTTTAACAACTTCCAACTTGCTTTTCAATGCCAACATAAATTAATTATTTAAAATAAGAAAAATAATTACATTTGAATTAGAAATATTCAAAATAACATTAAGGTAAAATAAGAAACTTTTATTCTAACTTGATTACTAAACTACGATCTTGCATAATTCTATTAGCTATGCAACCCGTTCAGACTTGCAACTTCCTAAAACTTGTATTTCATTCACCAACTTTGGATTTATTTTGCTTGGAGACACTTTAATTAATTTACCTTAACTTAATTAACTATTGATTGCTTTGAATTTACATCTTGAAAATCAAAAACATAAACTAACAGATGTTACAACATTTTTTCATTGAATTGCTACTTCTTTCCTCACTTAGCTTCACTTGATTCTGACTTGTAAGAGTGTATAGTTTGTGTATTTGGAGAAGAACGTAACATTAAAATTCAACACTCGTCCTTAAAATTCTTACCCAAACCCCCAAGTTTGCTTCTCGGAAAATATAATCTAGTCCTAGCTAGCTAAGACTTTTATATATACATATATATGCGTCATGTGTTATTTCGATGGACAACACTCAAGATTTGCTTCTTCTTCTTTTTCAGCTTCTCTTATGGCATGATATTTTATTTTGATATGCTTGGTCTTGTCATGTTATATGCGATTCTTCATTATGGTAATTACTATTTTATTATCTACAAACAATGTTCTAGAGTTAGTTTTCTTGATTCCAAAGTCTTGTACTAATTTTCCATTGAAAATGTATTTATTGGTAGAACTAGTAGCGCCAACATATTCTTCGTCTGTCAATGATGTTGCAGCAACATCTTCCTTCTTAGAATGCTAAACAAACACTCAATTTCTAAGAGAGAAAGTGTAAAGTGCTTCTTGCCTTATCAAATGGCCATGCCCATTCACTTCCAATATAACCTCTCAATTATGGGCTTGCAATTTTTTTATAAATAAATCAATAATCATATATATTGATATATATGATTTCGCTTGAGGTGTTGTAATTAATTAAAAAAAAACTAAATCACTCTTCTTATCTTGTTTAGCTCTTTTTGCTTTAAAAATGTGCACGTAGCGCAAACTTTTAAAGGCTTTCAATCTTGAAGTAGAATACAATTAGTTAAACTATTTCTCAAATGGTATTCTGCCTTTAAGAGATTTAATGGAAATCATATTTAATAGAAACAAACCAATTTCTTTTTTTAACTCTTACATTCAATTTTTTGAATTTGTTAAGTACTTCACATTTTTTCTTGAGAAATGAGATCCAATAAAATATGATAAAATGTCAAAATCATTTAAAAAATTTTTAAAAAAAAACTTATTTTCATTGAATGGAAGTTTACTCGTTGGTGCACAAACATCAAGTGGATCAATTTTAGCTTTTCTTTAATTTTCCTTGTTGCTTTGGAGGATAATTGACAAGCTGAACACAATATTTTCACTTTTTACTGTTTAGGAAGACGTTCCAACACTTCACTTTTACTCATTTTGATCAAGAAATCACCACAACAAGTCGTAATCTATTATTATGCCATAATATATATTCAACAGAGGTAAAGTAGACTTTGTTTAGGTAACTACTATCTCTAACAACTTCAGCTTTTGGATCCCATGTACATCTACCACAAGCAGTTAAGAATAATGGTCTGGACTTTAGGAGAATTGACAACATGTTGCTCGGTTGCGGATGTTAAATCAAGCAGATCATGCCTGTAAATCAATCAGTAATTTGCATAGGCAGCTAAGTGCCGACAGAGAACCGAAATCTTGTTGATTAATGTATCCTCAAAATTGAAACCTTCACAAACAACACTCATGCACTAATTCAACGTTTCACACGGTGTTTCCAATTGAGCGGTTACCTCAAAGCTTGCTTCCTCCATGTTTGATTCCCTTGTGAAGGGACAAATAGAAAGCTACACAGATATGTAGTATCATGCTCCATGCTTCTTCTTCCTTGGTAAAGCATAAACTGCAAGAAGCTAACAACTACCGGCATCAAACCGTCATTTGTATATTGGAAGACTTGAGGTCAGCATCAAATAAACCGCTGTAACATTTACTGGTCTTGAAGGATGCGTTCAGTTTGTAACTCTCAAAATAAAACACAAGTTGGACCCCAAAGACACTTAAAACATGGGTACTTATACACTGTACCCTGTTAAAGTTTCTTAACAAACTAAGAACCAACCACCGGCATTCTTGACTCAATCAAGTCTGTTTAAGAAAATTATAGATATTGTTGAAATATGTTTATTTTCATTGAGGAAAAAGAAAAGACTTCTTCATTTTCTTCTTTTTTGGAGTAATTCCGAAACTTGAAGAACATTTGGCTCGTTAATACTTATACTACTATTACATGGAATTATCCCAAATGGTGTTAATAGTAAATGAGTTGATAAAAATACCGATTCCCGTTACAACAAGGAATACAAGATTGAATACAAGTGAAAAGGAGAAAAAAAGAACATTAACAACAACAATTTGAGTCGCATATGATACAATGCTGATTCCACCACCTTGCACCGTCCTAAACATGTCAATGGAAGCCAGAGAGAGAGATCCTGATCGACCTGGCCTGCAAGTTCTCTAGCATTCACAACCTGTAGATCTTTGCTGCCGCCCTCCACCTCCTACATCAATGGTTTCAGGGAGGTATCTGGTTGTTGCAAATAAAAACATTCAAAACAAGCAGTTAGCATTAATGATATAAAGAACAGGGAAGTTACTGACAGCCTGAATCTAACTCATTAATTTTCAGTGAAACAAAAACAAGATTAGTGTGACCATAACATTGCTAATGTGAAGGGGCTAGAAGGAATTCCCTCAAGAGTCGAAGGAAGGGGAACATGAACATAAGATTAACTGAGAAATTTTAGGCATTTTCCTTGTGTAAACTTACAAGTCTTCTTCAGGTTCATTCTTAAGTGCATTTCTGGCTATACACTGGAAAGCAGCATCCACGTTGAATCCTTCCTTAGCAGAAGTCTCAAAGTATGGTATACTTACCTTAGAGGCACACCATGCCTTTGCCCTCTTCTCAGAAACCTAAAACCAATCATAATGATTACATTTACACACAATTAGAGCAAAGAAATTTGCTACCATCTTTAAGAACCAAAAAAAACATGTTTTTGTCCCAGATATCTCCATGAAGAGAAGATCTTTTTTTCTGTTCTACCTCCTTCCTAATTTTCTCAGTGTAAACATACACAAGGCTTCCAAGTTTAAGTCAAATTAAGTACTTCGGAGGAAAAAACTGTCACACCACTCGGCTATTGCCACCATCAACATCTATTTTGTTCCCCAACAAAACAAATGGAAAGTTTTCGGGGTCAGATGGACTAGCCTGCCGATTAGTAACACAAATCAGAAATTTCAGTCATTGTTAAGAATCTGTAAGACATGTGTCCATGTAAAGGACAACAGCAACCTGAATCAGAAACTCTTCTCGCCAATTATTGAGATTATCAAATGACTTCATGACATTCACATCGTACACAAGAACACAGCAATCTGCTCCACGATAGAAAGCCACCCCAAGATTTTGAAATCTCTCCTGCCTGGCAGTATCCCAGATCTGCAAGAACAAATAGCAAGGCACGGAAAGGAACCACTTGTTGGTGACCAACCAGTATTTCAACCCAGTTTGTCTTAAAGCAATAACAGTTATCATTCGATCACATTCCTCTAGGGGTTCATGTACATATTATCCTCGCTCTGCAATCAGTTTCACAAGTACAAAACAGGTCACATTACTCTAGACATTGTCTGTCTGGATTACATCACACAATTATGGCAAATGAACAACATAGCTCCCACTAAGCTTTAAATACTTAGCATTACTAATTTACTTCCCATGCTTTATACATAATTCAGACACTCCCATCATTCTAGATCTTTTCTTCCTAGTTTCCAGATATAATATCCAGAAGTTAGACCATCCATAGACCACTGGAACAAAAGTTGATTACTGCCCATGATTGAAATCCATTTACATGATAAATTGATACCATCTTATAAATTTTCACACTCTAACCGCGACAAGGTTACGTGCCACCTTTCTTCCCATATTCGCCCTCCACTCCTAATTCCATTGTAAGACCATCAAATGTGATAATATAAAGTGTCCAGGGATCAAATTCCACCTTATATTCATTGGCTTACAATTATGGAAGAACAACCATTGACAGAAAAAAACCAACAAATCCAAAATCAGAGTTAAAAGTTCAAAACTTGTAACCTGCAATGCGAACAACCTATCCTCAAGCTGCTTCTTTTGTCAAGAAGTCCGCGCCAATACAGCCTTGTACTGATTAGTGAACTTTCGATTAACATACCTAGAAATCCACAATTTCAATACAACTGAATTAGACAAAAAGTAGCTAAAAAGAACAAAGAACGTCAAATTAAAACAAAGAGAAATTATTAAAAAAAAAGAAACTAAGATCTGGGTATTGAAGATTTATCCTGGTTCATTAGCGAAGTCTTTCCCACCCTGCAAAATAAATCCAAAAACATAATTATAGAGATAAATGTGAAAATGAACACCATTTAAAGAGAATTTTAAAAAATTCGATGAGAAAATAAGTGATAAAAATACCCGCCGTCGCCGAGGATTATGACCTTCAAAAGCATGCGCCTGCGAGAAGCCATTGAATGAAATCTTCCACCAAAACTTTCTGAGTTTCTGTGGATATAAATTTCACAAAATTCGACTCTAGAGAGGGGAAGAGACGAAGATACAGATTGTTGGCTTTCTGTTATTCTTTTACATATTAGAGTTTATTTTCATATTATTTACCTAAAATACTGAAAACAGTTTGCTGATGTTTGTAACTGATTAAGGAAGAGCTCCCCAAATGGCGAATACTCTCGAATTAGGGTAATGGATCTTTGGTCCATTTTGTTGTTTGACTTGTGTAATGGCTTGCTCAATATATGTAGATTACTTGCACAAGATGTCGAGTGATAAAAATATCATTTAGATTTGATCCTGAAACTTAGGAACTTAGTAGCATTGAACACGTCGTTAAGGTCCCACAATTAACATGTCAGAAAATAAATTTAACAAGCTAAGATCATTGATATTGCTTACAATACATTAAAAACTACACGACTCCTGAGCTAGTTAAAAAAATGGGCAGCTGACATGATATTGATAAATGATAATGTTATATTTTTCTTTAACAAGCACTGTCAGTTGCAACCTGGATTTGCATGCAAACTCGTATGTGACAACAACAGCATTCTAATTGGCTAATCAGCTTCATCTTGCTTTAATGGTACGGAAGGAAACTCAGGGTCTAGTCAAATTGCAAATTCCACTAGCTATAATTAGGGGATGAGGTCCATTGTACCCACTACCTTAGATCTATTATGTTCTATATGATCTCATCTATACATTTCTCTGGGTCCTATATGGATCTCACATATTTGTATGGTTGAGATCGCGTGGAACATAGTTGGTACAGGGTAGTAGGTACAGAAAATCTGGTTCCTATAATTAGTAACTGGAGACTTGCTGGCATTGGCTCAACGAGTTTTGGTTGAATTCTCTTTAAGGTTTTGTCAGGCCATGCATAGACTAGATAGTTAGTTCAATGAGATTGGATTGCAAAAACGTAGGAAGGCCTAAGCCAACTTGAAATGTTGGGAGGAAGTATATCCACGTCAGGATCTCTACTGGCAGTCTAGCAAGTTTTTATTAACCTCCAATTATGCTTGAAAATTGGTACAGAATTCAATCCTGATTGCAACGAAAAAATTAAGAAATTTTTTCATAATTTGATTTCTCGAAAATTAAGATTACTTTAATTCTATAGAATAATTAACAATTCAATCATAATAAAACATGAATCTTAATTCGTACATGATTTTTAAGCTTGATTCTTATCTTATCATTCCTTGAACTGTTTCCGAAACTGATGTATCTCAATTACTGTAGTCGTATAAGTGTTTGGCTTCTAACGGTATCCATAGAACAGATTGATAGAATTCTGTAACTATTGCAGATAGGGTTAAGCAAGAAGTGCTAGCTTCATTAGAGCTTAAGCCTATTTATAATAAATTCTAGACATTTTAGTAATTTAATTGAAACTAAATTCTAAATTTTATTAAACTTCAATTAAAACTATAAATAATTCTATTTAAATACCAATTATGTCTAAATAAGATCCAATATCTCATATTGATCCTTATTTATTAAATATTTCATATTTAAATATAAGTTTATTAAACTCTACAATCAAATTCAACTTGACTAAAATATCTTTGCTCTCTTCAACCTGTTCTTTATGTGAGACTCATTAAGTTTTCTAATATGTTGGTAATGAATATAAATTCTAATTCTAATTAAAATTAAATTTTATTTTAATTTATCTTTAATTCTCTAATTAAAATTTTATAATTATATATTAATATTAGCGTCTAGCAACATATCAACCTAAATATTTAAGAATGTCAAAGTGATTTTGACTAATATTTTTGTACATGATTTTTCTGTATAATTCAATTATTTCATCATACAATGTTCTGATTATATATAGAGTATGAAATTAATGTTTACTCTAATTTGAGTCCGATCATATTAGTTCTCCACCATTAGCTATTGATTTAATTAATGACATTCGTAAACTATTTACATAGTATCATTCCACCTTGGCTAAGAATTTCCCAAATTAATACTAGTTGAAAACAATAATACATTCTCCCTAATTACTTTTGGGCTATGCATCCTATCTTGATCACTCAATTACCTCTATAAAGTTCATGCTATATCCAATGACTATTAATTAAACTACCCATGATTAGAATAGGTCATAAATAGTATCAAAACATATCAGCCCTATATAAGATAACTTCGAAGATTTTAAGTCAAATGATTACTTATACAATCATTACAATAAGAATTTTCATAGACATAAAAATAATGTTTAGAGATGTCAAACTTAGCTTGGCCCGACTCGCTTTTGGCCCAAGTTGACCTAGCCACAAGCTGACCATGTTCAACCCGGCTGGGCTATGGGCCAAATTCTAGCGGGCTAGGCTCGTGGGTCGACCGTTACTTCCAAACGACGTCGTTTTGGAAGTTTTTCTTAAAAGAACAAATGACGGGCCTAGCTGGTTTGGTCAGCCTATGGCCGAGCCGGGGGTCCATTGACATCCCTAGTAATAATCCAATTGAATTTCTTATATAAAGTTAGATTAGTAAACTTGTTCTCTAATAAGCACCCACGTGTTTGTTAAAGTATCTCCATTCTTTAGACTATAAGATCGATTTCTTCCTTTATAAGGAAAAACATAATGTTTGATCGTATTTTTACATCTATTAATATCCAGTCTTAATGGAACAATGATTAGGAAAAATTTATGGATAATACATAAATGCAATATGAATCTCATTATAATTTCATTTGCAATGTATGACTATCTCATTGACTTTATCATATACATTTAAACATCTACAAGATAAAGAATGTCTTTAAATCATTTTATCACTAACTTACAACCAATCGATTGGCGGTAGGGCATAATGTTGGACCCCGTTTCCGAAGCCCAACTCGTATGCAGAATATCTTAATACGTGAGTTTATCTCCCAAAGAGAACACCTTGACCATTATCGGATTATCTT
>JAOQMS010000001.1:10640012-10655579 GCA_027563885.1 Erythroxylum longipes | reverse complement strand
GGACTGTCTAGGCCCGTTGAGTCAATAATTGCATAATTGGTTGAGTTTCTTTAATTTCGAATTAAAATCCCCTTTCTATCACTTAGTGATTTCTAGGTTGATTTTGGATTTGGTTGTGTGATTGCTTTTTTATTGCTTTTAGCACTTTCAATTCTCATATTCGATTATCAATTGATTTACTTTTCTGCAATAGTTGTTAGGTTTGTGACTTAGCTGCCATTAGACTTAGGACTAGTTCCTTTCCTCGTGGGATCAATACCTTAGGTACTACACAAATGACCTGTGCGCTTGTGGTAATTACCAAGGTTAAACATATTGAAACTTAGAGCGTGTAACCTTGAGCGAACAAGTTTTTGATGTTTTCACCGGGGAAGGCAATTAGTTCTTTAGTCTAAGGCTTTTCCACTAACTTTTGTTTTTATTAAAAAAATTGGGCGTAAAGTAAAGACACATCGAGACATCTTAGAATGGGATATCTAAAGGGTTCAATGCTGAACAATGATGGAAGATAGATATTATAGGGAGCAAGGAAATTTTGAGAATTACAATGAGTCGCAGGATGGTTGGAGAAATAACTACCCTTATTGGACCATGTAAACTTTGGGGTGGCAGAACCACCCAGATTTCTATTGGTCCAACAATGCAAGTACTCACATGGGACACCAAGATCTATTTGAATTTCAACATGACGAATCTAGTTCATGGGATTCTAAATTGGACAAGATCTTAGATAAGCTCACAAATATGGAAGAAGGGCAGAAGAGACTAGAAGAGCAAATTGATCAAGTGATGGAAAATCATGTCGCTTCTATTCATAACTTGGAGATTCAAGTAAGGCAGCTTTCTCGTGAATTTTGTAAGAGAAGTGTGGAAGACTTTTTGAGGAAAATGGAATTACAACAATTAGAGCAATATGAGGCTATCACACTTAAGAATAAGGTAAAGTAAGAAGAACCAAAGGAAGACCATGCCGAACCCCAATTCGTTGGCAACCAAAAGATGATGGAAGTGTACGAGGAAAAGAATTCAAATCCTCCCTATTATCCACCAGTCCTAGATATACTACATGTGAAAATTGAAAATTCTTGGGTAAATGTCCATGCAAAGAACCCTACCCTTTTGATTGATGATGATGAAGAGACATTCCACATAAATAATGTATTTAAGAATCCGAAGGTTAATAGCTCATTCAGGATAATTGATGTGTTCGAATCTTATGATGAACAAGAGGAAGAAAAACAGACAACAGCAAACATCGAGTTTGAAGAAGCGATAAAGGTCTCTGTTCATGAAGTGGAAGAAGCAAAGGAGATGAAGGTGACAAAGGATTAAGGAAAGCAATTCACCTTTGTACAGGACAAACTGTTAGATTCGATGGAAGATTTAAGGAGTTTCATTATTCCCTATTTTATTGACAGTCTGTTAGTGAAAAGGACATTACTAAAAATAATTGGTTTTATAATTTTATCAATATTTTCCTTTTGATCATCTTGCAATTTATAGCTTACTTACAAGCTATAAAATTATTGTTGAACGAAAAAGGTGGAAATAAACCACTCATAATTGATCCTGGTTGAGTTTTTAAGGATGAAGGTCAAGCTAATGACCATAAATTAGCACATTTAGTAATACGTTTAAATTGTTTTGTAGTTAGGTTTGTTTTAAATTCTTAAATAAGTCATGAATAATTTGGAACGGTGTAGAGTGCTAATTCTTTTGTTCTCTTGAATCACTTATAAAATAGGGAAACATTTTCGATATCAAGCTGATTTGGTCTCAACACTATAGCCATCACCACCTCATTCACCATAAACGATTTCGTGTTCTAAACCTTTTCGTTTCATTTTGTTTTAGTATTTTCTTCTTATGTTTTTTTGTATATTGTGTTTATTTCACCC
The DNA here is from genome assembly GCA_027563885.1 of Erythroxylum longipes. Lineage (NCBI taxonomy): Eukaryota > Viridiplantae > Streptophyta > Magnoliopsida > Malpighiales > Erythroxylaceae > Erythroxylum > Erythroxylum longipes. The sequence goes on along the minus strand of JAOQMS010000001.1, from coordinate 10,653,681 downwards.
AAGTGTGTGCTCTCTTCTCACATTGAGGACAATGTGTTGTTCAAGTGTGGAGAGGGATTCTGTGTTTTTATTTTATATGTGACTTTGCATATCATATGATAGTAGTAGGCTACATTGTGTGAAATGTGTAAATGGCTCAGGTTTGAGGGAAATTCATTTAATTTTTGACAGAGTCTATTTGGTTATTAATAATCATTAGCTTGCGAAATTAGTGAATTAGGAGGCCTTTGAATAAATATACAACATAATTAGGACTTAGTGTAAATTTAGCTCACTTTAAGTTGTCACATTCATTCATAATTTGAGGCCTTTCTGCTAAGTAGCTTAACTAGTATTTTTCTACATGGAAACGAATAGTTGTTAAAAAAAATTTAAGTAAATACTATTCCGCTAACGTTCGGTTTATAAATAGAGCTAGCAACTAGTTGCACATGTGATAATAGCTGAGTAACCGAATCGACATGCATTACAAATGTGTGCCTTCGCGTAAAAAGGCTATGATGACATTCCAACCAAGCTGTTAATAAATGACCTAGTCAAGTAACCGGATCGACATTCATCACCAATGTTTGCCTCCGAGTAAAAGACTAACTCTAGAAAAAAATGTTTTAAATAAAAACATACCGTTCCTATAATAAGCTTGATTTTTTCATGAAAATATACCTAGGAATGGTTACAAAGTCTGAGAGACTGAAAAATTATTAATGTGTGTGCACAATTAAAAAGGGTACATAAGTAGCACATGGGTCTCGATTAAGTTGTATATCTAGTTAAAGCCCCTAGAAACCCATTTTTTTGTTAATGATTTGATATAATTTGAATGATTGTGTCCATGATTAAATTTATTTCATGAAGATTAGAGTCGTTATCGCGTTATTGCATTGTGTGTCTTTGATATTAAGTGTTTGTTGTTTTATTTTCTTGAGGACAAGCAAACGTTTAAGTATAGGGATGTTGATAGTTGTGATTTATATTGTGTGTTAGGGTTAGATTTGATAAGTATTTTAATGCCATTTTAAGTGTTTAGTATGCATTTAGGGTTTGATTAGGTTTTTTTGTGTTTAAGAGTTTTTATGGGTTAGTTTGAATCTTTGAGCTTAAATTGTAAATTTTTTAGGTACCTTGATGTGTGTGCTAGTGTTGTAGGGTAAATAGGGAAGAACGGAAAGAGTTAAAGAGTTTTTGGGTCAAAAGCATAGGTCACGATCGTGCACACAAGCCACGATCGTGATAGAGGAGGAAGAACCAGAAGTAGCCAGGCCACGATCGTGCACACAGGGCCACGATCATGACAAAGGGCGTCAATTCAAGCCACGATCTTGCACCGCATCAAACTGACAAAAAAACTCAAGTTTTGGATGAATTTTTGGACCATTTTGACCCTGACTTTGACCTAGAGCCTTGAAGATATAAATAGAATATGATGTGATATCCAGCAGAAGTTTGGAGAGAGAGCCAAGAGTTTAATGAAAAAGTTCCATTCCGTCGATTCCGAGAGAAAACCTAGGGTGACACCAAGAGATTGAGGAAAGAGACAAAGGAAGATAGACACAGTGAAGAGCTTGACGCGAAGTACTTCCCGAAACAGGAGATTTCCCACTGTCGCCGTCTCGAATTCCGTTCCTTATAGTATTTTAGTTATTTCAATTTTATTCATGTATAGAATTGAAATAGGTGTTGAGATTTGTTTGGTTGAATGTTGAGTTGATGTCTAAACTCACCTTTGGATTTGATTCTTGAGATTAATGAAGTTTATTCGATTGTGTTTTTTATTGATTGGATTGTGATTTAAGTCTTGTTCTTAATAACTTGGCGATAGACTGAGAGGGTGAGCCAAGTGAAATTAATCAATTTGGGCTAACCAGAATTGGGTGAATTGATAGGTAAAGGATTAAACCAAACTGGTAGAATCGTGTAACAAGAGATCGAGCATAGGTTCCCAGTAGGTTAGTAGACAACTTTAGATCTAATTTAGTTTTTGGGTTGATTGCGAATCGAGAGATCGAAATTCCCATAAATTGAATTAGGGTTTATCAATTAGGGTTAAGAATTATAATTCGAGAGAGAATAATTCACCTTAGGACCGTATAGGCCCGTTGAGTCAATAATTGCATAATTAGTTGAGTTTCTTTAATTTTGAATTAAAATCCCCTTTCTCTCACTTGGTGATTTCTAGGTTGATTTTGGATTTGGTTGTGTGATTGCTTTTTTGTTGCTTTTAGCACTTTCAATTCTTATATCCGATTATTAATTGATTTACTTTTTTACAATAGTTGTTAGGTTTATGACTTAGTTGCCATTAGACTTAGGACTAGTTCCCTTACTCGTGGGATTGACACCTTAGGTACTACACGAACGACCTGTGTGTTTGCGGTAATTACCAAAGTTAAAAATATTGAAACTTAGAGCGTGTAACCTTGAGCAAACACTTCCCAACCATGCAGGTTAATTTAGTGAGTTTGAAGTTATGAGTGGATCATGCGGTCCTCTGACATTTTCAGGGTATTATCGCATGTGAGTAGTCTCTGTTTTGTCCTTTTGTTGTATAGTGGTTCATGATTATGTTGATATGCTTTAAAATTTTGTAAATTAAGTCTTGATTGTCTTGTGGTTTCTAAATGACCTTATGTATGAAACTTTTGTACTGTTGCTGGGATTGCTTGAGTAGACTTAAAAGTCCAGAAGTTATGGTTGAGTTGTAATGTGATTTTAGAAGTGCATTTGAAACTGAATTACATGTGTTTTTTTTCAAAATATAGTCGTTGTGTTGCCGAAATGTCTTTTTAAAGATATTCAGTTAGCCTTGCATAGTCAAGTTAAAGGTACTGTGAGTATCCTTAACCCAGATATGCAATAGTTGTCATATGCCCGGTGTGGTTTCGGGTCGTGACAGAAATAGAGATAGAGAGAGAGAGAATATAAAATGTCCAATTCATATTAATATGCTTATGAAATCGTTGCATCAATTTATATATTTAATTTGAATTCAAATACAACTAATATTAGGTTCCTAAACTAAAAAATATTTTAAACTCTTTTTATACGTAATAAATGTCAACCAAATGTATATGTTATTCATACGACAGAAGTTAATTGGTGGTAGAAACTATGTGGGTTTAAAAGAAATTATGCTTTAACTTGTTCATATTATTTAAGGTTTGTCTTTCCTCTTTCTTTATATGACTACGCAGTACGTACAACATGAAAAAGAAAAAGATACATGTTGAAACTTTTCTTTTAAAATCTTTAGGACTCCATTAGTTATATTAGAGTATAAACGAATGCATATAACATTTTAACTCATATTGTTATATTTTAAATTTTTGGTTATTTAATTAAAAAATTTAAAAGTATTGACACTTAGGCAAAAAAAATTGAAAAAATTTATGAACTTTTTTAAATATTATCTCTATTTTATGAAATAAATGGGCATATTATGGTTATGTACTTAATAATAAGACTACATTTATTACAAGGTGAATTATTAATTTGATGACAAATAAATACATCAAAAAACATATTTTAACTTTTTTAGTTTTTTTGTACATGTACATCTAATATCTTATTTGATATTTGCTTTACTTACTTGAAAATAAATTAAAGAAGTAGGCAACTTCTTAAATTTAGAGGTATTGTTTGAATTAAGAAGAAATTGTAACCTTAGACCATAGAAGAACCCTTGTAAAAGGTTGGCTTGAAGCATGATCATTTTATTTCTTTTTTTGGACAATTTTCATATCTTTTGCACGTCATCATACACATAATTTATTTTGTCATTCTAAATTTTCAAATATTTTATATGTTTTATTTAAAGTAAGTTTTTGTTAAGTTTAATATTTTATATTCATTAACTTTTTATTTCTTTTCATTAAAATATAGTCTTAGATAAATAGTAAATATTATAACTGATTAATTATTTTCAAAAAATAAACAATTCTTATGTTTATTCATTGTTTTGGAAAATTTAAAACATAATAATCTTTTTGAAATTTGTAAGATTACAAAAGAGTATTTATACACCTTTAGCCCTTTACACTTTTGCTCTTCTTTTGACTGCCTTTGTATTCTTTTACTCTCATCTCTGAGCACTTTCTTGCCTTTACACCTAAGCCCTACCCTGATGTTCAAGTTATCTTAATCTTTATATCCTTGCAATTTGCCTACTACAGCTTTTAACTTTTACCTTTAGTGCTACTTCTTTTTTTTGAAAATTGAATTTGTATTAATAATGTACAAAGCTATATATCTACATTACAATAAATTCAAGGCTTATAGCCTCAAATTAATTTACAAAAAGCCAAAAACCTGAGAGGGTTGAAACACTACATATAGATAAACTTAGAGTACAATACAACTAAGCTATAGTTCCCATCTTCTCTTCATTTCAATTAAACGAGTATGTTTTGTATTTTTAGCATATATGGAAGCTCGAATCCAGTTAACAATTCAATCAGCAAGTTGGTATTTCTCTACTTTCACATCTGTAGATCTTCTGTTGCTTCTCTCCTTCTAGATGGTATAAATAATGGTGGTAAAAGCTACCTTGTATAGAATTGCATTGGTTGTCCCAATTTTGGAATTTTGAATAACCCTTTCCAGAGTTGACTCCCATTTATATCTACTGCTAGTCTCTGGTAGAATATGTAAAATACTACTCTAAATTGCCTTAGATTATCTGCAAAGAAAGAAAAGATGATCTTTTTCTTCCACTGCCACTTCACATAGAATACAAGTACCATCTTCATTTCTATGCCATTGTCTTTTGGTCTTGAGTCTATCTTGATTGTAAGTCAGGTGATGAAAGAGATTTTAGGGATCACAAACAGATTATACCATGGGACTTGAATGGAGCTGGAAGAGAATATCTGATAAAAGGATTTATTAGAATATGCACCATTTGGATTGAGAGACAAAATGATAGTATCTAAAGTTCTTACATGATTCAAGTGGGGTAGGTATGTAACTGAGGAGTTAAATCCTTTAAAATTACCCATCTAATCTCCATTGTAGATCAGTGAAGAGACTTTAAGATGAAGTGGCAGTCGGTTCCTTAAGTGAAGGAATTCAAATTTGTGAATAAGAGAGCTAACCTCAAGCTAGTTATCATATTGTTGCCATATTGCTTCTCCATTCCCAATTGGATGTTTAATGTAAGGGTAGATAGTAGCACTCATCTTTATCATTTTCTTGAGAATCCATAAGCCATCCCTTATCTAATTGTCCTACCATAAGTTTACATTTCTAAGGTGGTAGTCCTGCATTCGTTTGATCCATAGTGTTTGATGATCCTGTATAAAGTCTCCAAAGTCTTTTACATATGAGAAAATTTTACATTATTGTGATTGGAATAATACCGAGTCCTCCTTGTTTCTTCAGAGTAATCACTTCACTCCATTTTATCTTAACACTCTTAGAGTGATCTATTTTGCTTATCCATAAGAAGGCTTTGAGTATTTTGTCAATCTCCTTGATAGTTTGCTTTGACAAAGCAAAGTGGGTTGTCCAATATAAGTACAAGCTGTTAAGTACAAATATGATGAGTGTGAGTCTAACAGTATCTAAGAGGAATTTGTTCTACCATATATTAACTCTATATTTGATTCTTTTAATAATAGGCAAGCAATCATTGTATTTAGGCCTAGAAGCAGTAATAGGTAATCCAAAATAGCAAAAGGGGGTTGATTGAACTTGAAGACCATTAATTCTTCTATTCTCTACTTCATTCCTCACATCAGTAGATAGAAAGAAACAACTCTTCTTATAATAAAATGTAACCCTGAACACTTAGCAAATATCTTGAGAACATGCATCATTGTGCTAATTGAATGAGCATCAGCACCACACATCATTATTATATCATCAGCATGCATCAAATGAGTGAGATTTAAGTGACTGCATTGATAATGAAATTGGAATCTTTGAATGCATGAGATTATGTTGTGTAGTCTTCTTGATAAGCATTTTATAACTAGTAAAAACAAATAAAGAGACAAGGGATCACCTTGTTTGAGCCCTTTGGAAATTTTGAGTGGTTTAGTAAGGCTACCATTTATAGTACACTCAAAGAAGGAGTTTGAACATAAGTGATAATCCAACTTATAAATTTTTTAGGAAGCTTGAAAGTATCAAGGCAAAATCGAATGAAACTCCAGCTAATGGTATCAAATGCTTTGGAAAAATCAATTTTGATAAGACAACTATTAACTTTTTTACCAAAGTTGTAATCATTCGGCAATTCTTACAATAATATGATGTTATCCCTTATACTTTTATTAGGAAGAAAGGCTCCTTATGTAGTGCTTATAATATCTAAGATTGCAAGCTTGAGTCTTTCAGCTAGGAGCTGTGATATCACTTTATATATGGTATTGCACTAAGAGATAGGTCAGAAGTCTCTCATGTTCTGTGGATAACGTTTCTTAGGCACAAAACAAATATATGTGTGATTGATTTGTTAAAGCATCTGAGAGGAGCAAAAGAACTCTTGGATTGTCTCAATAAAAAGTCTACCTTTAATGTCCCAAGACTTTTGAAAGAACAAGGCAGTGAAATCGTCAAGTCCAGTTGCCTTAGAGGGGTGTAAACTAAACAAGACTCATTTGACATCTTGTGCATATATTGGGGATATCATTAGCTCCATAGTTTCATGGTTAATTAGACACTCGAATAGCCTTTGCAAGTTGGGGCTCAATATAGAAGATATTACTATTCCCATTAGGTTAATCAAGTATTTTCTTACAATTTCTTGGAGATTCTCTACGTTTGTTTGCTCCCTCCCACAATTATCTTGAAGCATTGAGATAGTGTTAACATTTCTTCTAACTAAATGCTTCATTTATCGGTTGCTGATTTGTTTTTTTTATATCCTTGAAAAGCCTATTGCTTCTTTCTTTCCATATCATATGTGTGTTTCCTCCAAACATCAATATTATTATAATTCTATCATGTTTTTCTCTTGCTTTTAACTTGCTAAACCATATGTTTATTCAATTTAATGAGTTAACTTGATTGTATGTACTTAATTATGATACAATGAACATAATCCATTTATGAAAATAATTCGATATTTTGTTTATAATGATAGCTAAGTTTAGTAAAAATTATTTTTGTACTTAAATTTTACAATAAAGAAAATTGAAAATAATAATAATAATCAAACTTAACAAAACTTATGAATTAATTTCTTTTTTAGTTTTATTTCCTATATAGTCACATAAATTAATGAAATTAATTGTATCAATAGTTATATACATTTTTATGAAAATAGGATAATATCTTAATATTTTTAGTTTAAATATTCATATAAATTGCAAAGAGTAATATTTAAATGTGATGACCTTGATTTTTGTTTAAGATTGCTTGTTTTAAGTACTTAATTCTTTCCTATTTGTTAAGTTTACCTCTTTTGGATAAGTTATTTGAGGCTAAGAAGTTATAAATGAGTAGAGTAAAATTTATAGAATTAGCGCAGCATCGGTCAACTGATTGATTAGTAGATCAGTCGACCAAAGCCATAAGTCAAATGAAGGACATTTGAAGGGTGACAATTTTTACAATTTTCTTAAACTGGAGTGATGGGACTTAATTAGAGAAAACTCTTTAGTACAACAATAGGCCTATTTTGAAGGAGAATACAACAAACCTAGGACTTTTCTTGATTTACACACTTTAGAAAGTGCCTAGGTGGATATTTTACTTCTCAAGAAGACTTAAGGTAATTTTTGTGTGAAAGTTGGTGGTATTTACCACTTAAGACTTTTTAAGTTCATTATTTTGTTATTTGTACAAATCAATTATGTTATTGTCTGTTATTTGATTGTTTGTAATCTTTGATTTTTGGCTTTGGTAGTTTAATAAAGAACTCTAATTCGAGGTAATGGACATAATTAGCTTTTATTAAATTGATGATTCGAAAGTTAGATTGTGAAATTGCATATGTTTTACATGAGTTATGCACATAAATTATTAAATAAGCATATTAATTGGGATTTTAAATGTTGGTTTACACCTATAATTAGTTATAAGTATATTTTCATAGTTGGGTGTTGTGACATGTGAATTTGAGACCCCTTATATGAATTAGTGATGAGTACAACTGGTCAAGACCTATCAGTCAGCGTCAAAATAGGTCAAGTAATATTACTATCTTGAAAAAAATAGTCAAACCTAAATTGGGATGTCATTTTTGTTAGTTGGGATAAATTAACCGATACTTTTCCTGGTCATGGGATAGCACCTCCTAATTGTATTTGGCATGATTTGTTTGTTATGAGTTCTTAGTATATATTTTAGATAGGTTGGTAATGTCATTTAGGCATGATATTTTCATGCTTATAATGGTTGCTGGAGATGATTTTAATTTATTTTTCCTTTTAAATTTTTTTATTTAACAATATACTACTCGACTTTATATATTTTAGGTGAAGAGTCAATAAAAGAAGACTTTTAAGAATACGAAATTGATTTGTGCTTATTATATTAAATGAATCATGCTATTTCTTAGATAGATTATTTTCTTGTTTCTAGTAGACTTTTAATTTTTATTTTACTTTGTGTATTGTATCAGATTTTATTTATAGAAAGTTAATTAATATGATTATAAAGAATTTATTATATTTAGAGTTTTGGTTACTTATTTTTTTTATAAGGACTTGATAAGAAGTAGTTAGCCTAAGCTTGGTGGTAGACTTGAAAGTTTAGATTCCACCATTAAGTAGCGTTCTATCACAAATATAGTAAATTGATTCATACTCGAAGCGTAATATCAAATAAAAATTTTTTCTAATTTTTTTAATATATTTGCATAAGAATTTAATATCTAATTTTGTCAATTTGTCATGAAATATTAATTTGCGGTTTGATTAAAAATTCTGTAATTTTTTGTTTCTAAGAGGTTTGAATTTATATATAAATTAAAACCAAAGGACATAAGTATAGCAAACCTCTTCTATCCAGTTAACTTGGAAGGTCACACATGGACTAGATAGTTCATTTCAGTGAGATTGACTGTAAAATTGACGAAGGCCTAAGCCAACTTTAATGTAAATTCTGCTTAGTAGATTACTCTGAAATTAGGAAGAGAAACAGGCTGTAAAAAGAACGTGGTATGAAATTGTCATGACCTCTGATGGGAGACTCTGAAGCTGTTATCATCTCCCAGATCTTCCTCTTCTGCAGTTTGTCCTCCTTCAGTGCTTGAACGTGATGGTTTCTGACCCAAGTTACTGGTCGGTCCATTCTACTCATTTCTACCACACTCCGGACTTTCCATTACAATCCTCTTGAATTTCTTCAAATCTTCGTCGTATTGGCTAGAACTATAGTCTGAGCTTCCATTAGAGCTGAATCCAATGCTTTGCCCAGGCAATGTTCCAGCAGATAAATTATCCAGAGGCATATTTCCTTCCAGAGCTCGGACTATCTGCATCATAAAGAAATAATAAGAGGAACATTCACCTGCATAATATTTGATTCTACCGTTCCAGTTCTGGTATGTGATCATTTTACGAAGCTTTGGACGAACAAATAAGGACTCCAATGATTCTTCACTGACCCAAGATATCCGAAAACGAAATGATATAGTTAGTTAATGGCAGGACTTGGTGTTAAACACAAATTACTTCAAGTTGATGCTTGAAAGACTGGAGCTACCTGGCTCAATGATGGTCGAAGTCGTGCTGAATGACGTATACAAGCTGCTGCACAAAATATCATCCGATTCATTTCAACCGAATCGTAGTACTGCAAATTCTTATCAACAAGCGCACTGCAGTTCCCATCTTCCAGAGCTTGTTTCAACAAAGGTCTTGCCTGAAAATTCAGAGAAAAAAAAATTCCAAGGAAAGAAATCTTTCATTCTGAAATCCATCATTAACTTCTTTCTTTTGCAATAGACATATCAAAGAATATCAATTTTTTGCAACAGATAATTCAACTCAAGCTTAAATCAGCAAATCAACTTCCACTGTAACAAAGCCACGTTGTCTTCTCAACATCTACTCAGCAAAAGGCTTCTGATGTTCAAATTCATATTCAAAATGATTATCAGTGGAATTATCTCTGATTACATTACCTTTGAAACTACTACCAACTCAATTACTTACCCAATCAACAATACTTCCATCAAGAAAAGATTTTCTATCAACAGGCCTTTTGCCAGTTATTAACTCTAGAAGCACAACTCCAAAGGAAAACACATCTGACCTATCTGTAAGCTTCCCTGTAGATGCATACTCTGGTGCCAAATAACTACAGGTGAAGAAAATGGACAGAATAACAGTTCAGTAACTTTCCTAATGATTAAGAAATTTTAATATGAAAATTCCCAAATCATAAACGTTTTTGTCAATTAGTTCTGAGCTTAAACATCTAACTGGGCCATGATTGTCTGCATGTAAAATAAGGAAGTTTCTTCTTGTTCTCACCCGAAAGTTCCCATTATTCGAGTCGAGACATGTGTTTCAGTATCTAATGAGTACTTTGCAAGTCCAAAATCTGCAACCTGAAAAAAGAGATGCAGAATATTTGGAATAAAAGAATTTGAAGTTGGCCAATGTGTTTCACAAATAATATGAAAGGAGGCCCAACTTTCAAAAGCCGGAAAAGCAAGCAAAAAGCGAAAGACATATGCCATGTTCTACATCAATTACTAGCTTGCAATGAGTCGATAAGCTCTATCAATATTTATGGATACAATCAAAAGAAATATCCAATAGCTCATAAGATGAAGAGATGATGAAACCTCATGACCTTTTAAAAGTAAAATATATCAAAATAGTCTTTATTGCATCAACTACCTAAATCTTTTCTCTTGGCATAAAACGAATGAATCAGAAATGAGCTCATGACCATCTGGAAGTACAAACAAACAAAAAATGTCATAAACTGCCTAAATCTTTTATCTGGGCACAATATAAATGATGAAATGTAAACGAGAAATTTAGTGATAACTTCTGTTTGTAACTCAAGTCTACCTTAGCTTCAAAGCTATAATCAAGAAGAATATTTGCTGCCTTGATATCGCGATGTATGATCCTCGGATGACCTGAGTATGCGTATTCCATCTCAGATTGTGATATTCCACATTAATCTTGAAATCTGAGTAAGTATTAGTTAATTGAGTACATCAAGCAAAGAAGACTCACAATCCTCATGCAGGTATGCCAATCCCTTTGCTGAGCCTATGGCAATTGTCATCCGGGTTGACCAGTCCATGGTTGGCCTGTCCTCTCCTGAAATATGTGTAGTTACAATTGAACAAACTCAGGCATTGATAAATATGTAGTTGTGGACTCTATGTTTCTTAATATTTAGTTTATGTTATAGATTTCGATGAGTCTAGTGAAAAAAATGAAGCTAGAGGTTCAACAGATCAAACACTGGTTTTACATCGATGTTCTCCCATTCTCTAACTTTAGGAGGCCAATAGAATTGGCATGTTTCTCTTTAGTGGTTGTCCAATCCTAGCAGCTATAACTCGGAAAATTACTTGAAAGTGAAAGTGAAACATATAATTTTATGATAGGAATATTATCTTGGGGTCATTCACAACCAGATAGCTTCAAATTTTCTTTAACTCAAAAAAGTTTTCAGAAAATGAAGGATTTAACAAACTGAAAGCTGCTATAACAGCAGAAGACTAGACTTTGATTGTATTCGTATCGAAAAGCTGCAATAGAGGAAAATACTTGAAAAAAAAGAAGAAGAAGATTCACCGTGTAAATGAAATTCTAAAGTGTTATTTGGAACAAATTCATAAACAAGCATCCTTTGAGCTCCGGTAATGCAATATCCAACTAGGGAAACAAGATGTCGATGATGAACACGGCTGATGATCTCAATTTCTGCTCGAAATTCACGCTCTCCCTGTCCACTCCCTGCTTTCAGCTGCTTAATTGCAACCACTTTACCATCCGACAGGACTCCCTTGTGGACGTATCCGAAACCACCCTGACCTAGTAGGTTGGCTTCAGAAAAACCATTGGTTGCCGCTGATAGTTCTCTAACGAAAATGTGTTCTGTGAGAATCCATATCCACTGCCAGCAGCTGCTGACAGTAATGATTTTCGAGAGCTCAAACTTGCATACATTGAACGGAACACTGGAAATAATCGAGCATTTAGTGACATTCCTAAGGTAGGAAAAGGCTTTGTTGCAACGTGGGTTTATTGTTCATACCTGAAGGAATGCTTTGTTTCCAATACTGGGGTGGACCAGTACTAAAGTTTTCTAAGAAATCGTAAGGGCACACAAAAACAAGCTAAATCCTTTAGTGCTTTATGGAATCCCTACTGCAAAAACATTCATACCTTCTACAAATAATTGTGAACTGTAAAACAGCAAGCTCAATAATAAACAAATGGAGAAGTAACTAGCAGTATCAAACATGATATCCAAATTTAAATTGATAAAGGATTGTCCTCAAAGATGGACAACAATACATGGAAAACGATAAACCCGAAATGGGAGCTGTTACAAAACTATGACAACCAGCAAGTTCCTCCAGAAACCACGCAGGAGAGGAGACTCCATAAATGACAGATAACATAAAACACTTACAGAATTATAATATAAAAATAACCATCTATTTCAATCAATTCCAGATTCCAAATCATTCCCATAATCGAAAGAAATGGAAGAAAAACACAAAGAGCAACAAAAAGCTTAAATCTTTTCTAGTGCAACCAGAAAAGAATGAGTCTTTTACACCCCACTGGGCTCACCACGAACCTAGGAAGAAAAAAATTCCAAGTCCCACAAAAGGATGAATAACAGAGACATGCATGCAAAAGACCATACCTTTTTGTCTACCTCCACGAATCCTTTCTGCCAACTTCCTATTCCTCCGACGATGGAAACATATGAAAATGCAAACACAAATCAGCACAATTATTGCCCCTAATACCACCCCCACTATCAGTCCAGCCAAAGCTCCCGGATCAAGCTCATCATCAGGAGATCCCACCGGACTACTCCCATTCATGGAGGTCGTCGCAAGCGGAGCAGGTGAAGCCAGCATTCCGGCCATTGTAGAATCTGCTGACTTAGTATTGCCCTCCAGTGCCGACGGAGAAGGAGGTGACATGAAGTTTCTAGTTAACGTTGAATTGGGTTTCGGGGCTGGGGTTGGAGGCGAAGATGACAACGCCTGCGAGTTTCCGGTGAGTCTGAGGAATATATTACGTGTTTTGTTTAGAGGAAAAGAGTAGATAGTGTAAAGCGAGATGGGACATTCTCAGTTCTGAGAGATACAAATTGGTCGTCGGTGAAGACTTCTAAGTGAACCCCACCTTCTTGATTCAGTTCTTTGTCTGCTTTGTCCATGTCTTGTCGAAGGTTGATATTACTATTTCATTTTTTCTTTAAGTTAAGGGAAGGGATCATCATCATATTGTATATATTACTACCAAAGTGGATACCTTTTATCGTCTGTATTGTATATTTGTATATATTATGTCAAGCTGTTTAATTATTTATTTTATACCTCAAAACGGACGCGTAGAAGTTAGACAATGTTTGTCAAATTAACTCTTTGAGATTTTTAATAACTACAAAGTTATCTCACGATGAATTTTTATAAACATTGAAAAAACAAAGGTATTTAAGATTTGTTAGCCTACTTTGTCGTAAAGGAGAGCCTTAAGTTTATGATTTTGAAGTGAGGGCAAAC
>JAOQMS010000001.1:10624771-10639912 GCA_027563885.1 Erythroxylum longipes | reverse complement strand
TTTATGGATAAAGATAATCTCTTTCAATTATATTTCAAAATTTTAATTTTATTCAATTTCTAGTCAATTTTATGACACTCTATTACTGATTGAATATTTTAAACCTTAAACTTCTTGTTTTACCGGTTTAACTTTTGGTTCGATTTTTAAAACATTAATTTTTAGACCTTTTAATTTGATTTCTAACCTTTAGTTAATTTGATTATGCTAGACAAATCTGACCATAGTTCTAACTTTTATCTCAATTAGATGTGTTTGTACATCTCCTCTCTAATTGACATTTTCATTTCATCGAATTTTCCTTAGTGGCCCTTATCTAAACCTACACTTTTCATTCTTAGAGATCCATATTAACATGTCACTTCAACAACTCTTACTACTTTGTTCTTTTTCCTCGATTATTCTTATATATTTTTTATTTTTCAAAAAAATGATAAAAGGTCAATATTATTAATATTGTATCAAACTTGGTATTAGTTTAATTTTGAGATAGTACATTATCAATATCAGTTAATACCAAATACCGTTTCGAATAATTTTTAAAATTATATATAATCTGTTAATTTTGTAATATTATAAAATTCAATAACTTCACCGAAAGATCAAATTAGTCTTGATGAATCAAAAGAATCAATTTATATTTTTTTTCTTAAAGACAATGATAATTGTCAACAAGATGCGAGTTAATAGTGAGAATATGGAGGTTGTAATTGTAGTTAAGAAATTCTTCGTTCAGTGACACTTAAATTCAATTATGTGGTCTATGCAATTAGAAAAAAAAGAAGGATCTTGATCTTCTTTTAATTGAAGAATTGCATGGCTCTTTTTAAAAAAAAAATTAATCGAGTATATATATTGAAAATGTTTCAAAATATAGTAATACATCTTTCAGAGTTTTAGACTCCCTTGCCAAAATAACCAATGATTACTAACATCATGCTTAGCAAAAACGAATTCATATTTGAGCCCCTACATTGACAACAACGACGCCATTTCAAGATTAATGAAGGTTCTGGATTAAAGAAGTAAACTTCCACCTCTTTTGCTTCTCGCTACCCGTAATCTTTCCCAATTAGGGTTGTTATCTTCAGTGGCAATGGAGGCCTTGTTTTGCAACCACCACCCGTAAGTGAGACACTTCTGTTTGGTACATCTTTTCTTGCTCCTTCTTCATCTAATCACTTTCATCTTTCATCAGGTCAAGTTTTATGGTGAGATTCTCTCTGTCACTGGATATCGCCTTCCTCTAGGGGAATGGAGAAAGGTCTTTAATCAGGTTTCTTCTTATTTCGTTTTGATATATATTTCCTTTCTACACCAGATTCTCCCTTAAACGATTTCCTTTTTCTCTTACTTTCCTTCTGTTCCTATCCTTTGATTTTATTACGTGCTCTTGTGATGAATCACTTAGCCTATTAAACATTTAAAGAGGCTCTGATGTTTCTGTTACATGCTTGGTTAAGATTTTTCAAAAAGATGAGCTCTCTGAGTTCTTGACTTATTTCAAATGCAAGAACCTCTTTGGATGATTTGATACCTCCAAATCATCTGAGGTTCCTTTGCTTCCACACCCGTATATACAAAGCCCTAAGGATAGGACATGGATCTGTATAGGGTTTGCGTGATTGGCCAGTTTTTGTACTATCTTTGTTATTGTATTCCCAAGAATAAGCCTTAGGCATTTGCTCGATATAGACTCCTATATGGAGCGGATTTAAGGACATGTGAAGAAGTGGTGATCTCTTGTTTCCACATGGATCTGGCACAATAGGCATGTTCTGTCCATTTGCAAATATGGCATTCTATCTTTTGTATTTAGTCTATTTTGGATTGTTAGCCATGATATAAAGGATACTTTTGGGGGTAGAACCTTGCACCAAATGTATCTATGCCATTCCACCTTCTGCTTCCTACTTCTTAGCATATCTTTAGTGGTACCATTGGGAAGTTTATGGATTGGTTGGCTCTGTCAGTAGAATGTATCCTGAGAGTTTGGTTGAGGTTGATAGGATGGCTAGAGTTGTCTTAATTGTTTAGGAAAGTTCCATGTTCCCTCTATAATCATAGAGCTAAGTTTGAGTTTGAGTGAAGAGTTTTGAAGACTGCTTAGACTGTTGTAGTAGTGTATGGAGGGTCTCAAGTTAGACCAATTATTGAACCATACATATGTCATTTTTCCATTCCCAGTTGTGCAAGAAACGTCATCCTTGATTTTGTCCCTAAACTTCAGAATCTGATTGAGAAAATATAAGTATGAGGTAGATTTTTGAATGCTCCATAGACTTCTTTCTTTGAAAAAATAAGAGTGGAGCCATTTAACCCAAAGGGAATTTTTATCCATGAGAATCCACCATAATCTCTTCAGGATTAATGCCTGATTTGTGATCTTGATAAGGTATTCAACCCTCTTCATCTTTATGAAAGCAGATATTAGCCCATTTCACTTTAGCTGCCCTTTTGTCCCCATTTGGATGACTCCGTAGAAAATTTTTGAGGATTCTTTCAATGATCTTGATGATTCCTTGAGAAAGAAAAATGTGAGAACTCCAATAAATATGGAGAGAATTTAGTACCGATTTGATGAGTTGTACCTTCCCCGCATAGGACAAGGACTTGTTAACCCATAAACTAATCCTTTTCTGAATTTTCTCTATAAGTGGAATATATTCTGCATATGTGAATCTTTTAGTTGATACTAGCAGTCCAAGATACAGTAGAGAAGCATGTTTGGATGGCATTCTTGTTGATTGAGAGATGAGAGGTCCCAAGGCAGTAGCTTTCTTAGATAGTAGGAAGTGGCTCTTTGTTGGATTTAACTGTACAACTAAGAAATTTTTAAATATACTAAGATCTTCCATATAACTTTGTATAGAGTCCATCGTGGCCCTGCAAAATAAAATTAGATCATTTGCAAAACATAGGTTAGTCAAACCAATCTCCTTACACTTCATATGGTATCTGCATTTTGGATTTTTGAGCACTTTATGCTTGATAAGAGAATTGAGAGTCTCCATACACAAAATGAAGAGGTAAGGGGTCTCCCTGTCTTAGACCTCTAGCTACCTTGAATGATGTGATAGCAGTTCCATTGATCAAGATAGACAATGAAGAGAATGAAATACATTCTTTGATCCATTTTATAAATTTAAAAGGAAACCTGTGGGCCAACAATAATGTCTATAGAAAGTCCTAACTCACATTGTCATAAGCTTTCTAAAAATCAACTTTGATTGTACAATTTGGAGCATAAGTTGATATGGAATAGCCTTTTAGGAGCTTTTGGACAATAAGGATATTGTCTCCTATATGTCTACCTTAGAGGAAAGCACCTTGGTTATTACTGATCAATTGAGCTAGGATTGCCTTCAGTCTTGTAGCAAGTATTTTGGAGATAACCTCATAAAGAAAGTTAGTGCACACAAAAGGTCTGAATTCCCCAAAATGAGAAGGTTTGAAGTATTTAGGAATCAAATAGACAAAGGTTTTGTAGATCTCTTTAAGGAGAATCCCTTTGGAGAAAAATTCCTTGACAGCTTGTATTACAAAAGGTCCTATTTCTCTCCAAGCTTTTTGAAAGAAATACCCATTAAAGCCATCAGGTCTGGGGGCTTTGGATCTATCGATGCCAAAAACTGCAGCTTCTATTTCTATGTTTTCTACTGATTTTGTAAGAAGATTCGAATCAGCTGGTGTGATTTGTTTAAGGGATAGGGATCTGAGTTTTTCAACTATAACATTATCATTGTTTGGATTACCTAGAAGGTCTTTAAAGTACTTTATTACCTCCTCTTAGATTTCCTGTTTTGTCTATAGCATTGCACCATTGTTGGACGTTATATAAAGGATTTTGTTACAATTCCTCCTTACTAGAATTGAGTTGAAAAATAATTTAGTACAGTTATCCCCCTCTTTCAGCCACTATACTCTAGCTCTTTGCTACAAAAGAGAACAATGGTTGTGAGTAGCCTTCAAGAATTGTGATAGCTTTTATTTTTCTCTTTCAAGTAACATTGGATCTGTCGGGTAAGCAGCTAGGTTAGCATGAATAGCTTAGAGTTCAAGTCTATAGGAGTTTGAGGAAGCAGTTGTAGGCTTGTGTGTAGAGTTAAGAATCTTCAGTTCTTGTGTGACAGCTTTCAGTTTTTGAACACAACATAGTTTCTTGGTCCCAATGCATTTATGATCTATACCTTTGCTACAAGCCTCATAGAACTCTGGGACATTCACCAAAACATTGTTGAATAGTAAGGGATAGTGTTTGAACCCTTTTTGGAATAAGATGTCCACTACAAGGGAGTATGGTCCAAAAAGAGAAGCTCTTTAAAGTTAGTGACGTTGTCAGGGAAAGTCTTGAGCCACAAGTCATTTACTAGGGCTCGATCTAGCTTTTTCCTAATGTGCCAATCTGATTGTTGTTTATTAGACCAGGTATAGGAATGTCCCACTTACTTAAGATCAATTACCCTTATCTCCTCAAACATTTCTTTCAAATTTGTTATATAAATCTTTAAATTGCAATATCCTTGTACCTCTTAAAGGTATAATATAAAGTTAAAGTCTCCACATATTATCCAAGGTATGGATACAGTGTTACCAAGGGATTTAAGGTTATTCCATAATTCTCTCCTCTGGATTCGAAAGTTGCTTGCATAGATGAATGAAACATTAATCTGAATATGCTCCTTCAAAAAAGATAATTTTAGATGCATAGCTTGTTTATTTGAATCTAGGAGATCTTTGATTTCATCCTCCCTGTAGCAAATAATTATTCTTCCAAAAGCATGATGTTGGAGGTTGGTTATCATGTTCTAGTGGGATCCAAAAACATCTAATTTGGCCATATTTGACTTCTGATTTTGGTTTCTAGTAACCCAATGATAAGAGGTTTGTCTCGCAAAACAAAGTCCCTTAAAGCCAACATTTTAATACGACGATTTATTCTACGTACATTCCATGCTATAATGGTCATGGTGAAAAGTTATGGCTTGTGGAGCCTTTCCTTTAGCCCTCTTGGATCTCCTTCTCCCTACTGTATGGAATTTGACATTTCCTACTGATTCTCTAGGTGTAGTATAACCTTTAGGAGTTTTAAGGATATGAGATTGCATAGGATTAGTTTAACTAATCATTGATTCTCGTTCGATCTAGTGCATTGCTCTTGGAGTATTGGCCAGTGTAGTTTGATCATCCTTGCTTTCTATTTGAGATATAAGTGTTGTATTTAGTGTTTGTGGTACTTCCTTCTCCATATTGCATGTTGCACTGGGCTCTTTAGATATTTGCTTATGTATTGTTTGACAGTTTTCCACCAACTCATTGTTCTTTCTTTCCATATCGTCAGGTGGCATATTCTCACCTATTATTGGTAATATTGCATCCTTGGATATCGTAGGAAATATTGGTAATAAATTCCCTCCATTATCTCCTGATAACTCCCTGTTTTGAAGATCCTACCCGTGGCCTTCCAAGTTTTAGTTGGATTAGTGGAAGGTGGTTTCCAATGGTAAGAAATTTTAACTATGTCTTCTCTTAGTATATCTTCCTCTCCTAACCTCATTATTGGAATTTTTTCAAGGAGTTCTTCGGAATTGTCCACACTAATACATATCCTGGCATATCCAAACCATTTCTTCTTTTTTGTATGTTCATCCATGCATAGTGGTCTTCCGATGGAGCTGGCTAGTGCTCAAAGCCCTTAGGTAGTCCAATACTCAAGTGGAATGTTGTGGAAGTTTATCCACAGCAGAATACTATGGATTTTGAGTGTTTTAAGGTTTAAGTATGGCTACCAAGTTTGTAGGAAGAAAGGATGGCTGCCAAAATGCCATGGACCTTCCTCTACAATCTTCTGGGTTTCTAAAATAGAAGTAAATCTGAACAAAATCAAGTTCTCTTCAGAGAGAAGAACGTCTACCAAGCCTATGGTCTTCCATAACTTGTTTACCCATTGAGAGACTAGAGAAAAGGGTGGTCTTTTTCCAAATAAAAAACCTACCATGGTTGATTACCAAGTCCTTACACCTTCCTTCAAGACTTTAAGATTGGGGCAAACCACCATTCTTCCACCGAAAGATTTCGGTGGTGAGTAGGATAAAGACACTGGAGTTTCTTCACCAACTACTTACTTCCAAGATCTTTTAGGAGCATCGATGGAGAGGATATTTCTGGGCTTGAAGAAGAAGGTTTGAGGATGGAGGAGGGCAAAGGTAGGAATTTGGGTAAGGAAGGGGTTGGAGTATTGGCCATTCTCTTAGGAAATTTTCAGCTTTTAGTTGTAGTTTGTCGTTACCAAGCAAGGCTTAAGAAGGAAAGTTTGCAGGCTAGATAAAAGTAGTGTTTATAAAAAGTATTTTTCCTTGGTTTTACCTCTAGTTTTCAGTGAAGGAGGAAGTAGCAAAGTTGTGCTAGATCTCTCCAAGGTATCAATAATGCAGGCTGAAGGCTAAGGGTTCTATGATGTTAATAGATTCAGGACTAAGGTTTCTGGGAAGAGTTCAAAAGAAGGGGAAAGAAGGATCATGGTTTCTTCTTGTAGTGAGAAGTAGGAGATTCTCTCTCATCATGAATTACCTTACAAACAAATACACAATAAATGTAAAGAGACTTGCACCATCAGCAAATTTAAAATGATCACAGCTCCATATTTCAATGAAGAGGAAGAGGACATAGAAGTCACCAACCAACGACTAAAAACTCAAAAGTCAATATATAAGTCTAACATGGACTACTATTAATGTCTTAGGTATAGGCACTATCAAAATTTTGCAGAGTTGACATGTCTAAAGAAAATGGAGACAAATTAAATTTTGCAGAAATACAAGAGGAGATATCTCTTTTAATGGTTAACAACATCAAAAAAGGAAATTAACAAGCATGTGTGTTACCTAGACGCTAGTTATAGTAATCATACATGTAATGAAAATCAATTTTTTCAAACCTACAGGAATCATATAGAGTTGATGTGAAGTTTGATCACAACACTAAAGTTTTAGTCATAAGAAAAGGACATATAACTGTACAAACTAAAAGGAAAATTTTCCAAACAATCTTTAATGTTCTTTCTGTTCCATATTTGAAGACCAACTTGTTAAGCATTTGTCAGTTGCAAAAAAAGGGCTATGAGATCACAATTAAAGATGGTGTGTACTACATTCATGATGTCAAACTAAGCCTGATTGCTCAAGCTAAAATGACAGTAAACAGAATGCTCCCTCTTTATATAGATAATATTTCATAGATTTGCTTCTATATAAGAAAGATGAAGCTTGGTTGTGGCACTTTCGATATGGTCATCTAAATCTTAGTGCATTAAAGAAAATTTAACAAAGAAAATGGTAGTTAGAATTCTAGCATTCTTAACTCTAAAAAAAATATGAAAGATGTGTTATTGAGAAACAACATAAAGATCCATTTCTAAAAGCAAGGATTCAAAATATTGGAGATTGTATTCTTTGTCCTCTGTGAGCTGATCAATCATACTTCTAATAGAGTTAAATGACATATTATCACTTTTGTTAATGATTTGAGTAGTAAAACCTAGGATTATTTTTAAAAAAAATTAAAGTTCTAATTGCTCTCAAAACCTTTAAAGCAATTGTTGAGAAAGAAAAAGGATGTCCAATCCAAATACTATGCACATGCCATGATGGAGAGTTTACCTCTTATGAATTTGTATATTTTCATGGTAAATATGGAAAAAAAAACAACAATTACCAATAGCCTACTCGCCATAGCAAAATGGATTATATAAGATAAGGAATCACACAATCCTAAATATGTTGAGAAGTCTATTAGCAATGAGCAAGGTTCCACGGAATTTCTATCATGAAGCTTCTACTTGGAGTCTCTATATTCTGAATAGAAGTCCAATTCTAGTAATTCAGAATATGACATTAGAAGAGGGATAAAGTGTTGCTAACCAGTAGTTAATCTCTTTAAAATATTTGACTACATAGCTTATACGTATATCTTAGGCTAGAAAAGGAAGAAGTTAGACTACAAAGGTGAAAACGTATCCTTTTAGGAGTGAGTGATCATTTTAAAGCTTATAAGCTATACAATCCTTACATTAAGAAGATTATCAATAGCCATAATGTAATTATTTATAAAGACAACTTTTGGGAATAGAATGAGAATGGTACTACAAAAATTGTACTTGTGGAATTTGAAAATGATGAGAAGCAATTTGTCAAAAATATGAAGCAACAGTTTGTAACCTAAAATGAACCAGTACATGATTCATCTAACCCATAAATTTATGTCCACAAAGGATTAAAAGATGACCTGCATGGTTGGCTGATTATAAGATAACAGGAATTGCCCAACTAAAGATCCATTTACAAATTTTGCTTTGTTTTCAAAGTGTGGTCCTTTAACCTTCAATGAAGTTTAACATTCAAAATGGAGAAAGACTATGTATGATGAACTTGCATCCATTGAAAGAAACAAAATATGGAAGCTGATTGAGCTTCCTAAGGGGAAAAAATTACATTTGATGGAAAATAATAACTCTCAAGTGTAAACATGAAATTATTTGAAGTAACAGATAATTTAATGCAGTTGGACTCCGCCTCGCAATTATATGAGCTTGTCTTTAAGCAAAATGTCATTTCGTTTCTTTCCATGTCCCAATGCACGTAGAAACAGTGAAAAAATTAATGGAAAACACTCTTGTGTCCTACTACCACTTGTCAGTTGAAATTAAAAATAAAATAAAATAGTAGTAATTGATGAATAAAATAATAATTTATAATTGATCTTGCATCTTATTTCTCTATTTTTAGAAAAGATATTCAACATTTTGTTGAAGTTTGAAATTAAGAATTGGTACATTTTTTAATATAATTTTTTCAAAATTAAATTGCATTAATTGATTATAAAGACTCTAAGAAAAAAAGCTCAATATACAATTAACATTGGTTTATGCTAGCAAGAATAGCCTGGTTCTAAAGGAAGTAACTCCCTTACTGTACATAGACCATTACAAATTAGTTAAGCTAATACATGGCATTTTGTTGGTACTTCATAAGATATTTTGCTACCTTGTGTAAAAACATTGTAGTTTCAATCCTGGAATGTGTTCTCTCATCACATTAGTAATTCTAGAAATTAACCTCTCTACCTTTACTCCCTTCCCCCAAAAATCTTCTAATTTCTTTCAACCTATATTGCCCTAATTTTGAATACCTATCGTGATCTTATAAATCACCAACTACATGTCCTTCGTTTAGGTATTCTGGCAGCACTAGTGAAGAATTTATATCCAATTCCTTAGGCACACTATGAAGAATTTTTGCAATATGATTTCACAATGATTTATTTGTGTAGCTCGAATAAAGAGAAAATAAATATCTATAACTCTCTAACAGATCCAATTTATAATAAAAGTTTGTGTAAAAGAACCAATTAAAAGTGAAACCTAAAACAAAAACATTTACAAAAATATTCCATATATAGAATTTTAATATAAATCAAATACAAGTGAAATTAAAAGAAGAGGAGAAACAAAAATCTAAAATTTCATTCAGTTGAATACCTGCTCAAATTGCATTAACCTCAATTCTTATTTAGTACAAAATTCTCATCATATAGAGGAGCCTCATCATTACCATCATTCAAAATCATTGCATCAAATGGCATGTCAATACCTTTTTATTCAATATTATCTTGTAAGTCACTCTCACTTATCAAACTTAGTTCCTCAAAAACCCAATCCGCCAAAAAATCAATATGATCAAGATAAATTGGATCTAAGACAATAAAAGTAGCATTATAAACAAAATAAAGTGATGATTAATTTTCAACAAGTAACAAAAATGAAAAAATATATATACCTGGATTAAGTTTGTCTCTTTGACGAATGGCAATTAGCATCTCAAAATCACCAGAAACATCCTTATAAATCTCTATTTGTGAGATGGAGATTAAGAGATGTTACATCATTTCATGGATAACAATTGTTGTAATAGTTAATAGCTTTCCCTATCAGCTTTCTTTGTAAAACTTGGTTTGAAATAGATACTAGGATTCAAAAATACCCTAGTTGCAAACAACGAAAAGTAAAATTGTCTTTCTCATCTCTCATTGATGACTGTAAGATAAGATGTGTATAAAGAATTTTTTAGATTGGCCTTGACTGCTTCCTTCGCTCTCTCCATCACATTATAAAAATAACTCATTGTTGCCTTCTCGTTACTATTAGCAAGACAGATTGTCCTCACCAAAGGCTCACAAACTCGAATGATAAATTGATATTGGGACCAAAAATTAAGTATCTTCAAGTATAATTCTAGAAACCTCCAATCTAGCATTAAACCTAACATGTTGAGATGCATCACATTTATCACTTGTAAACATTTGTCTCAACTCTTTCTTTATCATAATAAAAAACTAAAGTGATAAGAAATTTGTTGCAAATCTTGTAACAGTAGGACGATACAAATTCCTACCATTGTTGAAATCCTTTCTCATTAAATTCAAGATCCATGCATGATTGTAGATGAACTTGGTTAACTTTTTTGCTTTCTGCACATTTTTATCAATAATAAAAAAAATATCTAGCATCCCTTATATTTTTCAACATCAAGTCAATACAGTCTACAATATAAGAAGTCCAATAAAAAGAATTATACTTGCTTTGTAATCTTCTTCCAACCGCTTTATACTCAGAATCATTGTCAATAATGAACTGAACAATATTTTCTAATCCAAATTCATTCACAACCTCATCAAATATTTCAATTAGAGTATCAGAGCTCCTAACAAGGTCAGATGCATCAATAGACTTCAAAAATATTGTGCCCTTTTACAAAATAAACAAAAAAGTTAATAATAGGTTTATATCTTCTATTTGTTTAATCAGCACACATGATTAAACACCCAAAAGAAGCCCAAGTCATTTTTCTTTCATCCAATAACTTTTAATTTTATAAATAGAGTACTTAAAAGTTTACCTCCGTAGTCATCAATTGAAGGAGCTTTATATCCTAAACCATAAAAGGCAATATCATCTACCATAGGCTAGTAATAATAAGACTGAGAAGCATTGAATATTATTCCTGAATCATACTACCATTTAGCCATTGTCATAACCACATTGTGAGTCACTTCTTTTGATTTTAAGGCATTACAGATTGAAGATTGAGCTCTAGGAGTTGTTCTTGGTGCACAAAAATTATAAAACTATCTTCTTCTTTTCCTAACATCAGGTGCAACATTCATTTCTTGTTAGGTAGGAATACTAACATCTTCAACATTCTCACTATCATCTTAAACACCAACAAAAGAAATTCCATTATAAATTTCGTAATTTAATATTTGTATTTTATCTTTCTTGTGTTGATACTCTTCAAGCAAAGCCTTCATTTGTCATTTCACATCATGACTAACTTTTTTAAAAGGTTCCACATCACTTTTGACCCCAATTAAATGCTTTTTTAATTTGGTGATCCCTCCACCTTTCAAATGCTTATTACAAAACAAACAAATGGTATAATTCTTTATTCTGAAACCATTCCAACACGAGTTCAAGCTAGATCATTGAATCTTCCTGAAGTGGTTAAATTATCAAAAATACTTGAACTTCTTTTCATTTATCTATAAAAGCAAACGAAGACATATATCAAAATTAAATTAATAAATCCACATACTATTTTCTACTATGTATTTAACTACCTATAAGACAAGATGATAAATGCACATTTGCTACTCATAAGATAAGATTAATATTTGTAATTTTATTTCCAGACAACAACAAACAATATAAAAATGCAAAAATTTAATTTTCTTAACTTAATTACATATATTAAATGATTTAATTATATATTAAATCTTATCTTTAAATGATTAATCATATGTTAAATACTTTTTAATATAAAAACAATAATTAGTAAATTGTATGTTTCATATAAATTGATTAACAAATTAACAACTTAATGCATTAATTTGATCTCATTTTTATTATTAAAATAACAAATAATATGACCTTTTTTTAATTATATACAATTCATGAATCACAAATTCACAATACATGAATATTCTTCCATAATTCATACACATTTTATATACTTGGACATCTGAATCACAAAAAATATAAACTACTGAATAATATTATCTAATAATATATGTTTCCTTATTTGAATTTTGACGGCGTCTTTGTGCCTATGATTTACGTCAACCATCCTCTATTTGGTCTGCTGCTAAGAGAAATAATAAAGGAGTCCGGGTTTAATCAAAAAGGGGGATTAGGGCCACATAGAATTAATATAATATATGTATATTTCTTTAATGGGAGCTTGACGAAATTATTAATTTGAGAGCGTGTTCAAGACAATAGGATTATTTTGGTAAACCTTTGATTTTTTTTTTGAACGAATTGAAACAATAAAGTTAATTTGAATTTTAATATAAATGTTAGGGTATTTATTAACCCTTTTATCTATAATCAAGATCACAAGTTTATCATGTGACAACAGAAACATAATACATAAATATTTTTTTAAAGTAAAAAAATTATTCATTAAATATGTAATTCTTTAGATTTTGGAATCTTGAATTTCGTTTGTTTCTTTATTTAGCCTTTTTCATAGTTTCGTTTAGTTTTTTACTTATTTTTATAGGCAGAGAGAGAATAGAGCAGTTAAAATTCAATAACTCATTTTATATACTTGGACATCTGAATCACAAAAAATATAAACTACTGAATAATATTATCTAATAATATATGTTTCCTTATTTGCTTCTCATTTCAATTTTATATCCATGTTTCCCGATATATTATCATGGTTTTTTGTATAAGATTTCACAGGGACAATTGACTTTCTGGATTCGTTTGATTTGTGTATCCAAGAACCTAGATATAAGTGGAAACTGAGTGCTTCCTTCACTACACCCACCAGACATGTAATTAGGCCTTTCGGGTATCTTACTAAGAAAAGAGGTAAAGTTATTCCTTATGGCAATAAGGTCTTCACTCTCACAGAAAGCATTGTTTAGCAAATATGTTCACTTTTCATTATGAAAGGTAAGAAAAGTTTTATACCACCTGATGTTTCATGCTTCTTGTAATGTTTCTCTTTGCTCTTTTCTTAGTTTCTTTTCCCTTAAACGAGAGCATGGTTCCTAAAGTAGCGTTTCGAGTTTTAAGTTTGCATATCCCTAGAACCAGGAGTCCAATGCAGGGCAAGCCATTGCCCGAAACCATTACAGGAGCTTAATGGTGCCCAGCTATCAAAGGAAAATATCAACGAATAATGTACCATTTAAACGAATAACTTCAATTAAACATCCTTTGGCAAACATTAGCAACACAGGAGCTTAATGGGGAGCAGCCATCACATTTGCACATGGTCAAAGAAAATATTAACTTAAAACACATTGTAAATACATAACTTGACCAAAACATCCTGGCATAATGTTGTTAGATAATAAATTCTAAAAGCAAGTAGCAACTTTAAAGGTATAATCTGATAAGGTCTCGTACAGAAGCATAGAAGAGAATTCTTACGTCTTAAACCTCATTGCGAGAATTTCCAATAAGTAGGACTCCAGCTGTCTTAGGCAATAACCTCGGATCATCCAAAAATAAATACACCGTGAAAAATCAAAAGTCAAAATTAAAAAACTTACACCATAAGTGAATAACAAGTATTCAACAATGTTTCCACAAAATTTGTCCAAGCACATCATTTGCAAATTTAGTCCACAAGTAGACATAAAAATCATGCCCAAAATCAACCATTATATCATCAAGAAGATGCTGCTGCTCCCTTCTTCCTTGGTGCGGCTTCAGTACCTAATCAAAACCATGAATGTCAAAAACAACATTTGAACAAACAAACATTCTCCGAGAAGAAAACAAAGACTAATGATCAGAACTCAAAAACACAATAATACATTCTTTTACCTTCTCTGAAACCACTCTTGAACCTGCGAGGGACGTTGCGAAGGTACCTCATCCTTCCAGTTCCAGTTGTCTTTCTTCTTATAGCCTTCACACTCCAGTTATCTGAGAACAGAAAAAAAAAATCTAACATGTTTACAAACTACAATTTATATAAGCTTCTAGTTGCAGAAGAATCTACTACTCAGGGGCACTAAATCCTACACTAACTTACATAACTAAGGCTTCCCATAGAAATATTCCGACACTCATAATGTGACAGTACACAACTTTATAACCGATATACAAAATTAACAGCCATCAACATACTGATGGGTAGTCGCAATCAATGATAAATGAGGTACAGATGAATTGTATTATGCACAAACGAATTCATTCGGATGCTCTAATCCTAACTACAATCACATACTCTCAGATGGGTGTACTCAAAAAACAAAAAACTTGTGCGAAAGAAACAAAAGCATAAGATTATTCACTAAAAGCCCACAACATAAGAGAAAGAAACCAATCCAGAAAAGATTTAACAAACAAAATGGATTAGGGGTTTACGTACACTTTCTCTTACGAGCAGCGGGATACGCACAGGCGGCGCAGCGGCTCTTCTGTAGGTGGAAGCTACGACGGCCACACCTTACGCAGAGGGTGTGAGTCTTGTTCCTCCTCTTCCCAAAACTCCCTGTTCCCTTTCCCTGTCATTTTCATCAAAGTTTTAATTTGTCAAATACAAGCCCTTACAGATTAATACAAGCAAACGTTTGTACAGAAACGGAGACAAAGATCTTGAGAAAAATGGAGCAGTATACTACCATTTCAGCTGCTACACAGAAGCCCTTCGGAGTTGTCTCTCTAGGGTTGAAGAAGGTTAGAATTTATATTGATGTTTCGCTGGCTTCACTATATCGATTGGGCCAATAAAATGTGAACTGCTCCGGGCTGCTTCTAATTAGGCTTAAAACTTCTTTGGGTCGGCCCGTCTTGT
Organism: Erythroxylum longipes; assembly: GCA_027563885.1. NCBI lineage: Eukaryota > Viridiplantae > Streptophyta > Magnoliopsida > Malpighiales > Erythroxylaceae > Erythroxylum > Erythroxylum longipes. The sequence continues at coordinate 10,625,033 of JAOQMS010000001.1, read as the reverse complement.
TAGCTTCGATTAATCGAATTAATTCATCAAGAATATGTGATTTATGATTCTCATATGAAGCTCACTTTAAGCTTTGATGGGTTTGTGGCACAGCAATAGCCGATAAGGGTTAAGGTTGGTTTGATTTTACTTCTATTTCTATTTTTCTGTGTAGCTTTTACTTTTAATCTTTAATTTTTTGTTTTTTAGCTTCGATTAATCGAATTAATTCATCAAGAATATGTGATTTATGATTCTCATATGAAGCTCACTTTAAGCTTTG
>JAOQMS010000001.1:10592194-10621946 GCA_027563885.1 Erythroxylum longipes | reverse complement strand
TCTTAGCATGTACAGGCTATATATTCATGCGTTTTGTAATCTCAAATTTAAGATGAATGAAAGACCAAACATTCAACACAAACTCTTAAATTCTTCGCTTTATTAGTCTTGTCCAAAACAATCTCCACCTTCATGTATTCATGTAGCCATCTATGCGTGGAGTTCCACAGCATAAGAAATTAATGAGGCAGAGTGATAGCATTTAATATCCATATCTCAACAATTTGATAAGCATTTGTAATCTGTATCTAAATCAAGTTGATCTTTTATGATAAGATTAGACAAACTTATTAGTTGTATTATAATCCCTGTAATCTTTTCCAGATAGTATTTCATTTATATATAAAGGCTTTCGAGCCTTTCATAAAGCAATGAAAAATAACACAATTGTTACATACACACCTTTTATAATTCTCTTCATGGTATTAAAGCCAACGCTCAACTCTTCTTTTTTTCTCAATTAAACACCATTAAAATCCAATTCAAAAAACTCAGTACATACCTTCCTTTAACTCAAACCAACACAACCTGAGAACCTCCATTATCAACACCAACAATTTATTCCCATAATACAACAAACACCATTATTTTCCACACACCTAAACACCGTCATCTATCAATTACTCAATTCAACTACACATCTTCACAAAAATATGCACAAACATTTGCCCAAACCTCACTACACCAATCCAAGAAACATCTGCAAATCATGGCTATGGCAGAACCCACCGCCCCAATTTTACCTACACCCCTAAACGCTACCAATTTCCTAGTTTGGCGAAATCAAGTCCAAGTTGTTCTTTCAGCTTCTGATCTTCTCGACTATGTTGACAACACCCTCATCTCCCCAGCCATTCCTCCTAATGACAGCACCCCATCTCCAAAATTTGTTAAATGGCAGAAGTTCGATTGCCTAGTTTCTTATTATCTAACAATGTCCCTCTCCAACTCCATCGCTCACCTCGCTCTTGAGTGAACACCGCTTGTGATATTTGGCTCATTCTTGAATGACACTTACTCTATCAATCCTCATCCCAGATGACACTCTTTCTTCACAAACTTGACACCCTAAAAAAAGGTGCTTCCTCGGTCTTTGATTTTCTAAACACCATCTCCATCAACTTCGAGGAACTCGCAGCTATTGGTGACCATATCTCCAACAACGACCTCATCCTGTTCACCTTGAATGGCCTCCCGACTACATATGAGTCGTTCATCACTAATTCAAGCATTGTGACTCTCTCCTTAGCTTCTCGAATCTCCATGCTTAACTCCTCATCGATGGTAGCGTTTCCTAGCTTATCACTCTTTTGGCGTCCCCTCCACTAAAGCGACCCTTTTGGTAGCAACATAAGTCGATAGTTAGGCATCTGGGGTCGCCATTCCTCTAGTCAACTCAAATCCTCTGTGCCCTTATCCCTGTTCCTACCTTGTTCCATTGCATCTCAGCCATCCATTTATGAGCCATCCATTTTTATGTGAGCCATATAAATGGATGGCTGAGATACAATGGAACAAGGTAGGAACAGGGATAAGGGCAAAGAGGATCACATTCCTCCTCTAGTGGACGTAGGCACTTTGGTGGTAGACAACCCATCCGAATTCTTCCTTTATGACTCTTGGTGGACTGGGTTGAATCAATGCAACAATCCACCCACAAGCGATCCAACAACCTACACTAATCACCTCATCAGCTAAATACAACTCATCATCCCAATACATCTAGGCCCAATTTCAGATATTATTACTCACAGTAAAACGCCCAACCCACATCCATTTTTCACTAAACCACTCCCGGTGCCAAATATGTTAGAAGTAGGGTCATATTGCATCCCATTGTTGTTTTATATATTTCAAGTCTAGGAATCACACCACTAGGCCTTCTTCTGATTTTACTTCCCTTAACATCACCTTTTCAATTATGGGCATTCATGACCTCAAAGATACTTAGCCTTTTCACTCTAACGATACTGATGAATAATTACCTACGCTAATGCTACCACCCATATGACACCCGACCCTCATCTTGAAGACTGTATAATTCTGTATGATGGTTCTTACTAAGTAATTATTGGTAATGGTAATACTCTTCCTATTTCCTCTATTAGTCTTCTTACATTTTCTACACAAATTTGTCCATTTTGTCTTCGTAATGTTTTAGTAATTACACATCTCACTACAAATCTTTTATCTGTTGCTAAATTTGTTATTGATAATTCATATCTCATTAAATTTAATCCCTTTTGTTATATTATGAAGGATATTCAAATCAAGATACATCAGATGAAACAATGTAACTGACAAAGTTTGCAAGTTGACCAAATCAATATACAATCTAAAACAGGCTTCCAGAAAATGGTACTTAAAGTTTGATGAGGTTTTGACCTTAGTCGGCTTTGTAGAAAACACAGTTGAAATATGCTTATACTATAAAGTTACGGGAGAGCAAAGTTATCTTCCTATTTATTGTACGTGGATGATATTTTGCTCGCGTCAAATGATTTGACCATGTTGCATGAGGTGAAGCAACTTTTGGCCAAACACTTTGACATGTAGGATTTAGGTTAAGCATCTTTTGTCTTAGGTATACAAATTCATCGGGATAGATCTCAACACTCGTTAAGCGTCTCACAAAGAACATACATTGAACGGGTGTTACAAAGGTTTAATATGGTTGACTGTAGACTTGTTGTAGCACCTATCTCTCATGATGAGAGATTATTTTTGGCACAGTGTCCAAAGAATAACATTGAGAGAGAGGCTATGAGGAATGTTTCGTATTCTAATGAAGTTAGTAGAATAATGTACGCCTAGGTATGCACTAGACCAGACATTACATTTGCTTTTGGGCTGTTAGGTCGATATCTAGCTAACCCAAGTGTAAACCTATTGAGATACCTATAAAGGGTACTAAAGATTATACATTGAAAAACAGGAAAGTCAATGATCTAATATAGATGATCATTCTTTTATCCTCAGTGATAATTGTTCTTGTATATAGTAATAATACATACTAAAAAAATAAGATTTGTGTCGATATTAAGCATTTTAAAGGTTATTGGGCATATATGCAGATTGACCTTGAGACTATGCCATTTAGATATATATAGTTTAAACTGGATATTTGTACATTTTAACATGACATAGGATGATATAAATTTTCAATCATATAAAGGTTCTCTAATTTAGTTTAGCATTCAGTTAGAAAGCACAAAGTTTCTCTAATGTTGTTTAACATTCGGTGAGAGAAAACAAGTATTTTTAATACTGTTTAGCATTTAGTGAGAGAAAACAAGATTTCCTTACTGCAGTTTAGCATATGCAATTTAACATGAAGTTGGAGAAATCAAGACCTACAAACGAAGATGATACATATTAGATCATACAAGTATCATTCTAGTTTGTCACACTCCATTTTCTCATTCATGTTAGTAAGGTATTAGATATGCGTGATTATATTGGGACCTGTGTTACACATGACACATGTGTTTGATATTTTTCAGTATCAAAAGCCTTACGGGATGGAATGCTAGATTTTCATTATCTTTAGATCAAATGTTTTTAACTTTTAAATTTGGTACCAATATAATAGTGACTTAACCAAGTTTTTAAACTTGAAACAACATTGCAATTAAGTATTGTCCAATTGGGAGAATGTTGGATAATTTTGACTTTTCCCATAAAGTTAGACAATATTTACATTTTTCGATTTTTCAATAATTTATAGGTTAAGTTATGTAATTTGATCCAGATAAAGATAATAAAGTGACCCAATAAATTATCTAAGTCAATGAGTCGAAGTCCATAAGTTAAATAGATCTCGATCAGTGTGGATGGGACTCACATTGGGCCTATGATTGGGAAACTCGATATGGAAGCTATATATAAATGTTAAGGCCTCTTGCAGTTGCTCATATTATTCGTAAGCATACGGATTCTTTTAGCAGTTAAGAGCACTTACGTTTTGAGAAAACTATAAAATGATGTTAATTAAGCGTCAGTGAGGGATTTCCGTGAAGGTCCTGGAAGATTAGAGCTCACTTTGGCCACGAAAACTCCTACGAAATTTAAAATAGTTACGAAATCAAGTATTCTGCATTTTTTTCATTTATTTCCTTTTTATGAACAAACTAGGACCCGTAGTAAGGTTCCTACATGTTACATATTAGAGACTCAAATATCATTTTAGTAGGTCTGGCCTATAATTGCTCCCCTGTATATTGATTGCCATTATTTGTACATGGTAATTGTTAAGGAATAGATAGGGTTTAGCTCCACGATAGCTGCAAAACGAGTAACGCTTTAAGTAGGAGAATTACCATCTAAATTTTAGTGATGTTTATTAATAAAGAAGGCTTTAACTGTTTCACACCCGGTCCAGAAAATAACTAGTCATAAGCATTTCAAAATAGAATGATATAGTGAAAATACCCGCGTTCGACAAGGGTAAAGGGGTAGCGTGCCATGACCGCAGTCTATCCTTAGAAATCCCCGCTCTTCGTCACATCTTTGGAAACGAAAATGACCCTCTCATGTAAAGATAAGGCTCATGCCTCTTTTATAACCATCCACACAAGTTTGTGCCCATATACCCACTAATCCAACTTAAAAGTCCAATACAGAAGGCAAAAGGAGCCTTTCAAAAGAGAATAATTCCAACTAACTTTGCTTAGTTTTTATATTCCTTCTCACCTTTCTTCTTTCCTTCTTCTATAAGAATGGAACTCCTGAGTGAATAGACTACTTTCTTGCCTTCTTATATATTTCACCTTATTATATAAGATGATAGCCATCATATCGTAACAGGCAAGAATTACAAACAAGACTAGATGTGTCATCCGGGATTTCCTAGCATTAGCGGCAACTATGACTCACCGCTCGTGAATCCAGGTTGGTGGCTTATGCTGCAAAGGGCAACTCTTTGGAGGGACAATCAGGATGCAGATGACGGTGTCTCAGGTGGAAGAGGTGATGGCGTTTGTGAAAAAAAGATGTGTATATGTTCACCAACTAATCATCCAGGATCTTTCAAGTGTAAGCATCATCGTAGAGAGTACAAATGGATTGCTCATAGACGAATCAATCCCACATGATTGTGCTTGTATTTAACCTTTTATTTTAGGAATTTTACCCTGGATAGGATATTGGAAGATATCTGGATAATCTCCTTATCGACACATGCTAATCTTATATTTACTTGCACAAATATTGATTTAAAATGACAGAAATAGATGCATTACAGAGAACCAACCGAATCTTTTAGCTACTGCTGCACCTTGATCAAACCCTGCAAGTTCACTCCTGATCGTGGAAGACATTTAAACTGTACAGATCAAATTTTGATTTTTAAACAGGTTGCTTGCAGATCGTTCTCATGTCAATACACGAATTATGAGGGTATAACCCAACCAATTTTTTTTCTCTTAACTGCCTTGATTTAAACATGTGAAAAATAATTACAAGGATATGCAAAATTTGATGGTTGAGATTATGAGATGTTATCATCCCTCGTCTCATGAGCTTGTTTCAAAGCCGTTGAAATGTTGAAAAGGAAATAGCTTTAGTCATAATATCAACGATTTGAACAGAGGAAAAAATGTGCCGAATGAGTAGAGCTTTGCTAATGACTAAATTACGAACAAAATGAATATCAATTTTATATAATTTGTGCAAGTACGAGAGACCAAAGGCAAGAAAGTAGCATCGAGATTATAACACCAGAGGGTACGTGAGAGATTAGCGATACCCAATTCACCAAGAATAGCAGTAATACAACATAGTTCTGTAAACGAAAGTGCAATGCTTTGGTACTCAACTTTAGCACTAGATCAAGCAATAGTAAATTGCTTTTTTAGCACTCCATGAAATAAGATTAGGACGAAAAAAATATACAATAACTAAATGTAGACTGTCGATAATCAAGACAACCAGCTCAATCAGCATCACAATAGGCTTGGACATAAGCTAAATATTTCACCTGTTCATTTGTGTCTAACATTAAGTTTCTCAAAAATGTTTATAAGAATCTATACTATAAATCAGAAATTCTTTGAGAGAATCTAAGAGTGTTAGATTAAAAAAGTCATTGTTCAACTTGTGTTATTTTAAATGTAGTAATTATAAGTATTTATACTAAATTTTAGCATAAATATTCTTATTTAAGCACAATTTTAGTCCTCCGACATTGGGGTAGGATTTTTGTACTAAAATATTAATTTTTGGTAGAATTCCTCCATAAATTTAGTTATAATTTTTAAAGGAATAATATAATGTTAGAAGTACATATAAAATATTTTATATAATAGTTATTCAAGATACTTTAATGCAATAAAGTATTAAAATAATTTATATGAATTTCTCTATTTTATTACATAAAATGTGTTTTCAAAATTAAATTTTAATACTCGCTTTTCTCTATACACAATAGACAAATCTATTCTTATAATTTAAATTTGAATTTTATTATTTTGATTCAAATATAATAATTTATATTATATATATTTAACTATAAATTAAAATTTTAACATTTTGTACATTTTGCAGGACTAAAATATTCAAGACTTTTCCCCAAGAACTATCTCGCCATCTGCTAAACTAGACCTTGGTCACTTGGAAGATTATTAGTTAAAGGATTGGAATTATATGTGTTAAGTAATGTTTTCTAAGTTGAGTTTCGAAACTCTGTTTTGTTGAAATACGGTCAAGATGTTAGCAGTATTGGAGTTTTTTAGCTAGGCATATCAATTGCTTTAAGAAGCTAATATAATAATCTCGTCCATGTTAAAGAATATATAGAACCAATTAAGTTGGCATCACACAATAACTTAAGCTATTGTGGTGAAATTGTCGCTTAACATGGTATCAGAGCCTCTGTGACCAAATGATCATGAGTTCGAATCCTAACATCCACTTATAAAATTAAGCATAAGGTAAAAATAGGCATGTGCAAGTTTCAAGTTCGAAAGGCTTTTACTTGAGGGGGTATGTTAGAGAATATATAAAACCAATTAAGTTGGCCTCACACAACAGTTTAAACTATTGTGGTGAAATGATCGCTTAACAGTCCCGTCTTCAAAAAATCATAGATTTTTAATATTTATCTTCAGGCAAGTAGAAGAAACACTTATCTCCTATTGGCAATTTCGATTATAATAATTAACTTTTTTTTTTCTACTATTAACCGATTTGTATATCGTAAGTTTGGATTGTTGTTATGTTAATAAATATTAAAATTTCTGTTTCATTCCTATTAATTAGTAAATTACACGCATTGTTATTTGATATTAAAATTTCATCTGGCATTTCTCGACATATATTGTACCAAAATCTTCATTTGCCTTTGCGTAATGGACCCTTTTTTGAAAACTGTATCTGTTCTGCATATTATTCATGACTTCTTACTTTCTTTTAAAAATTTATATGAATTATCTGGATTACTTCTAAATTCTATCGATTCTATAAACAAAACAATTATTTCTATTTTTGAAAAAGTAGTTGATATTATAATAGATAATGATAATTTGGAGGAATAAAATTTATTTAGAATAATTTTAATTTTCGATGTCTTGAAAAATTTAGATACGATAAAAGCCTATATTTTATCTCGATTTGATGTTAATTGATTTTGTAATTTTTGATCTGCATTGCAACAATTGTGTCATCTATAAAATGGTATCAGAGTCATGACAATTTGGCGTATTGTTTATAACAATATTTATCTACAAAATTTGGGATAAGAATAATCGAATGACCCAAAACGGTCAACACATACAAGACTTCAGAAAGATAAATACCCACCTTCGACAAGCTACTCTTATTATATTAGATATCTTTTTAGATTTTAAAACCTCAATTAGAAATTATGACAATGAAAATTATTATTTTTTAAGGGAAGAAAAAAATGTTACATCTTCACTTTTCTACATATTATCGGGAACATCTAGATATAGGACATTAGAGATGGTTCATGCCGCCAAGCATGAGTGAATATCCGTGATAATTTATTCTCTGAAATAAATAAATTGGATATTGGTGTTTAAGAAGCTAAAATTGAATTACAACATCATACTAATAGAGGTCATTATTTTTTATTTACTAATTATCATAAAAATAACCTAAAAGTTGTTTATGCAATAATTACTGAGTTAGGAAGAATATATCAAAGGTATAAATAAAATTACAGATAGAAGCTCATCTATAATTATTTAGACATTATGAACTTTATCATTTACATGGCTAAAGATAAATATTTGAAGATAAGATCCGATGAACTAAAAATAGAAACCAATATGGTCGAAATTCAAAAAACGATAGAATGTTATGGAAATAATATTCTTTTAGGAATAATAAAACTTCAGGAACAAATTACTAATTTACATAATATGATAGAAATAACAAATAAAAGGAAACAGAAAACAAATCTATTAAAAACCCAATAGAAAAGTAGATACTTGATTTCATTTTACAAATGAAAATCCCTTCTAATTATGGATAAAATAGAAAGTTTCATACAAGACTCTGATTCTAAAATTGAAAAATTAAATAAACATATAGAAAAATTAAAATTAGAAATTTTAATTCATATCAAACTCGATACATTTAAACAAGAAGTTCATTTGAATGCTAATATTAGTGATATACCTAGTACTTCACAAAATCACCCTAGAAATTCTTCTCAAAGTTTTAATAGACCTAATAAAGGATATGTTGGAAGTCATATGATAACTAAAGATAAAGATGAGTTTACTCCTATTGATAAAATGAGACCATAATCTATAAATTCTTTTGGAATATATCTATATATCGAATATATCCACGATATAGAAGAAGCAATTGATAAATGGGAAACTGCTCTTCGAGTTGCTGTTGCTATTAACAAAATGAATTATAAAACAACAAAACAATTTTTAGAAAAAAATTATTAAATAGCTCTCTCTGATTTTGGAAAAATTTAAATGACAATTTTAAAAACTATATTTAATTCTGACACCGATATAGGCAATTTAATAACTCAAGCTACCGAGGCATTTCAATTAAAATTTATTGGAGAAGGAAATATTTTGAAAAATCATACTACAATGATAGGAAAATATGCTAGTACTCTACAAAGACTTCAATTATGAAATATATGTGAAATCAATAGATATATTTGTATTTTCTTAGATTATTATTATCATATCTATAACCAAGTAGATAACACAGCTTTATTTAAAAATGTTTTATTCAAAGATGCTTTACCCTTAGGGAAGTAAATTAGAAGCTATGTATAATCTTGGACTTGTATATACTTTAGGAAAAGGATTCTCTTTTTTAAAAGATAAGCTAAGTGAATGGTGTGATGCAGCAATATTATTAAAGAAAAATAAGAAGGAATTATTCTAATAATCCTTTACAATTTTGGCATAAAACTAAAGAAGACGCAGGTTTAGAAATGATAGATAAACAAAAGTTTATTAGAGTTACTTCCATGAGATATAATCTAGAAGATCCAAAAGAATTTAAAAAGCAACTTCTTGAACTAGAAAATCTAAAAATTATTAAATCTAGCAAATCCCCACATTCCTCTCTAGCTTTTATGGTTAGAAACTATGCAAAGAAACTTATAAACAAAGCAAGGATGGTGGTAAATTATAAAAAATTAAATGATAATACAATTTTCATAGATACCTTTTGTTGCATAAAGAAAAATTAAACCTAACAAGAGGAAAACACATTTTTCCAAATTTGATTGTAAAAGTGGATTTTGACAGATAAAAGTGAATAAAGATAGTGTTCCTTATACTGCTTTCTCTTCTCCTCAAGGTCATTATGAATGGTTAGTAATGTCTTTTGGTTTAAAAAATGCCCCACAAATATTCCAAAGAAAAATGGATAATATTTTCAAATATCATGGGTTTATACATTGTTATAAAGATGATATTTTAATTGCTAGCAATAATATCTCTCAACATATTATTCACCTCCATAACTTTGCAGATTTATGTGAAAAATATGGTCTTGCTCTTTTAAAGAAAAAAGTTAAGATATGTCAAACTGAAATAGAATTTCTTGGAATGGAAATAGATGGTAAGGGTATTAAACTTCAACCTTATATTTTTAAAAAATTTCGCAATTCCCTAATAGATTACAAGATAAGAAACAAGTTCAAAAATTATGCATATGATTTTTTTTTCAAAATTTGGCTGAGATAAGAAAACATTTTCAAATACTTTTAAAGGAAGATCAAAGATTTGAACTTTCACCTTATCTGATTAAACAGGTAAAGAAAATTAAAACTCTTTGCTCTACTCTACCTAAGCTTTCTTTGCCTTCTAATTATGATCTAATCCTTAAAATTGATGCCTCTAATCATATATGGAGTGGAGTATTAAAAAAGATAGATTATGATAATGCTAATGTTAATGTTAAAGTGAATGAGTCTCTTTGTAGGTATACCTCAGGAACTTTTACAAATACTCAACATTGATATCATATAAATGAAAAATAATTATTGGCAGCAGTAAAAGTTGTCAAAATTTTTATTATTTTTATTACCAAAATAATTTTTATTAAGAACTGATAATACTCAAGTAAAAGCATTTATTCATAATAATTTACCTTCTAGACCTGAATATAAGAGATATATAAGATGACAAACTTTATTAGCTGAATATACCTTTGATATTAAAATTATTAAATCTAATAATAATATTCTTGTAGATTTTTAACTTGGGATGGTCGGTCCCATAGAAGAGATATTCGACATCTTAGATCAAATGTCTGAAGATATAGATACCTGTCAAGCACAGATAAAAGATTTGTTAGATATTGCAGATTTTCCCTCAATATCAAAAGAAATAGCTAAATTACTTCTCTCTTTTTGCCATGTATGGCAAGCAAAGATAAACCATTACCACTATTCTAAGCAAAAACTTTATAAGTTGCTTAACCAGATTAAAATATATGAAGATTCCTAGTATAAAGGATCTTCACCTATACAACAATAGATTTAGCCAAAAGTTGTTACTGCTGATAATATTTCCTTATGACCAGATATTTCGTGTAAATCTCAGATGCCGAAAAATATCATAATTGAAAACTTTTCTAGAAATTATCTTAGTGTTTAAGAACATTTCAAGATCATAAGAGACTTATATTCTCTACAACATAATGATAATTGTTATATTGATTATTCAAGGATATACCCTAGATTGAACTTTTTGTAAGGAGCACATCCTCAATCTATTCGTGATTGGTACGATTTCGACGCTATAAATGCTATCTATTTAACTAATCCAGAGTTTCTAGAGATTTCTTCGCTTCCTAAATGGATTCAGGAAAGAGTTAAATATGAACAACCCTATAATAACTCCAAGATATACTTGAATGTTAAATATATTATCTATTGGCTCGGATATTTATGAAGATGAACGATATGATTCATATCATTTTATCATTACGGGAAAAATAACATTTCCCTATTACAATAGATACGAAGTTGAGGAAAGAATTTTCTAAGTTCAATGAAACAGATATCCACTATCGCAATGAAATTGGAATGAGGACTACTATTTCTGGCATAAAATTTGCTTTCAAAAAAGCATTTAGAACCTATGTTGGTAAGAGTAAGTTTTCATCACTAATGATAGTTTTAGCCAAAAAGACCTTAATGGCTGTAGACAATTTTGTTAAAATGAAAATTCTTATGATTAAGAGTGGAAATTTTGAATCAAGTATAGAAGCACAAAGAAGATTCTACCACCTCAAAAAGCACATAGAGAATAACTGTCCAAATTGTACAAGTGGCATCAAGTCTTTGAAAAAAAAAACTAAAGATTCTGGAGTCAACACGTATAGTGATTCTGATTAGACTCCACGATATAAAGATAAAGCAAGAGATAAAGAAATCTCCTCTCAATGAAAAGTACAGATAAGAGAATCCTCTCATCCAATACAAAGGAAGAAAATCTCTTAGAGACAAGGATGGACTTCAAGAATTGATAAGATGTAGTTTTTGATTTGAAATTCGTCTAAAAACTCTGTGTATAAATAAGCCCCAGTTTTTATGATAAAGGACATCACTTGTATTCCTCACTCTTTGTTATATCTCTTCATGTACTCTTTTCTTATAAAATAAAAAATCCTTTTTCTGCAGATACAATGTATATTTTTTATCTTAAAACCTTATTCTCCCACCATACTCTTTAGTCTACACCTTAAGGTAGGAAACGAAATAAGGTTGTGCAAGACTTTTTTGAAAGAGTCATTAAGGGTTGTTTATCTCTTGAGATTGAAGCTGGAATGCACAATAAAAGACTCAATGAAAACTTGGTTAAATTACGGTCAAAACAATAAATAAATAGGTATAGAAGCGTAATGAACACTTTAATTTGAAAAATATATGTCTGTTCTACATATTATTCATCACTTCTTATTTGTTTGAAAATTTTTTATATGGATTATCAAGATTAGATCTAGATTCTATCGATTCAATAAACAAAATAATTACTTCTCTATTCAAAGAAATAGTTGATATTATAAAAAATAATGATAATTTGGAGGAAGAAGATTTAATAATTTTTAGATTTTCTAATTCAAGAAGTTACTTTTTAAATTCTTGATCTTGCAAATTATATCTCATGGTAGTAAATCTAATAACCTTTTGTTTATCTATCAGTTCTAGACTTGCTTCTTCCCTATTTTTATCTCGAAATTGTAAAGGATTATTAGAGTAATTCTTTCTTGTTTTTCTTTAATGATATTGCTTCATCACACCATTCACTTAGCTTATCTTTTAAAAAAGAGATTTTCCCCTAAAGTATCTACAAGTCCAGGATTATATGTAGCTTTTAATTTACTTTCCCAAGGGCCAGGTATTGAATAAAATTTTTTAAATAAAGTTGTGCATTATCTACTTGGTTAGAGATATGATAATAACAATCTAAGTAAATATAAATATATTTATTGATTTCACACATATTGCATAATTGAAGTCTTTGTAGAGCAATAGCATATTTTCCTATCTTCATAGTATCTTTTAAAATATTTCCTTCTCCAACAAATTCTAATCGAAATGCCTCAGTAGCTCAAGTTATTAAGTTGCCCATATCAATGTCAAAACTAAATATAGTTTTTTAAATTGTCATCTAAAATTTTCAAAAATCAGAGAGAGCTATTTAATAATGTTTTTTTCTAAAAATTGTTTAGTTATTTCATAATTTATTTTTTTAATAGCAACAACAACTCGAAGAGCAGTTTCCCATTTATTAATTTCTTCTTCTATATTCTGGATACAATTGATATTTAGATATATTCCAAAAGGATTTATGGATTACATTCTCATTTTATCAATAGGAGGAAACCCATCTTTATCTTTAGCTATCTTATGAGTTCCAATATATCCTTTCTTGGGTCTATTAAAGCTTTGAGAAGAATATCTAGGGGCATTTTGTGAAGTATTAGGTATATCACTAATATTAAGATTCAAATGAACTTCTTGTTTGAATGTATCTGGTTTGATATGAATTAAAGTTTCTAATTTTAATTTTTTATCTGTTTATTTAATTCTTCAATTTCAAAATCAGTCTTATATAAAATTTTCCATTGTATCCATAACTAGGAGGTATTTTCATTTGCAAAATCAAATCAAATGTCTAGTTTCCATTGGATTTTTAATGGATTTGTTTTCTATTTCTTTTTGATTTATCATTTCTATCATATTATGTAAATTCATGATTTGTTCTTGAAGTTTTATTATTCCTAAAAGAATATTGTTTCTATAATATTCTATCATTTTTTTAATTTCAACCATATAGATTTCTATTTTTAATCCATCAAATCTTATCTTCGAATATTTATCTTTAGCCATGTAAATGGTAAAGTTCATAATGTCTAGATAATTCTAGATGAGCTTCTATCCGTAATTTTTTGTACCTTTGGTATATTCTTTCTGACTCAATAATCATTGCATAAACAACTTTTAGAGTATCTTTAGGACAATTAGTAAATATCGAATAATTATGCCTATGAGTATGATGGAGTAATTCAATATGTGCTTCTTGAACACGAATATCCAATTTATTTATTTCAGATAGTAAATTATTATAATAAGGACATTCACTTATGCTTAGCAACATAATCTAAAACATCTCTAATGTCTTACCTAGATGTTCCTTATAATGCATAGAAAAGTGAAGGTGTAAAATTTTTTCTTCCTTCAAAAGATATTAGTTTGCATTCTCATAATCTTTAATTGAGGTTTTAAGATCTAAAAAGATATCTAATGTAACAAGGTTAGCTTGTCGAAGCTGAGTGTATATCTTCTTGAATTCTTATATGTGTTTACTGTTCTGGGTTATTAGATTGTTCTTGTCCCAATTTTGTTGATAAATATCGTTACAAACAGTACACCAAATTGTCGTGGCTATTATATCATTTTGCAGATGACACAATTGTTGCTTTGCAGATCAAAAATCACAAAATCAATTCACGTCATTATCGAGATAAAATATAGACTTTTATCAAATCTAAACGTTTCAAGATATCAAAAATTAAAGTTATTCTAAACAAATATGACTATAAAAATCTTAAACTGGTCAAATTTTTAACTCAGTTTTTTAATTCAAATTACCTTAATAACCTTTTATTATTAAAAATTAACCAATTTATTAGTTAATCGACTGATTTCTATAAACTATTTAGTTTTCATAAACTAAAATAATTAATTAATTTTTATTTAATATTTTTCTTCTTCAATTAATTCGTGAGACTTTAATTGATTTAAAATTTTTGTGAGTCATAAGAAATTGGAGTAATTTTAAAAATATTGAGATTTTTTAACACTTCCATTTTTCAAGGTCTAATTTAAATTTTGATGAAAGTCTCAAGATTTAAAAGAGAAATTGTTGCCTTATTCTTTACAATAAGAAGTGTTTTAAACTTTTTTTAAAATATTTCTTTTAAGTTCACAATATAAATTTTTTAAATTTTCATTTGTTTAAAATTACAAATTGTAATTAATAATTATACATATAATTTAATAATTCTTTAATGCATTTTTAATATTTATAAATATCGTTTCTATCTTTATAATCAAAGAGCTTATTTGTGATATTTTTATATAAGTTTAGATTATAGTTATAACATTTTTCTTGGCATCATATTTATTATTAGATGATTATCGGTAATTTTATATTTTATTAAATTATAAATTATTGAAAAATACTTAATATTAATTTACTTTTTAACAGTGATGCTATAACAAAAGTTGAAATTTTTTTTGAAGTAAAATGGAAATCCAATAATCGCTATACATTATGTAATTAAGGGTTAATTACTAAAGAAGCGCCAAAATTTTTATTAAATTTTCAATTATAGCTTAAATTTTTAAAAGTAGCAATAAAATGTCCAAACTTTTAATTTTGTTTTTAATTATATCCCAAACTTAAAAAAATGACAATAAAATACTCAAACTTTTAATTTTCTTCAATTCTAGCTCGATATTTTCTGTTGTTCTTCCATACTCTTAGCCCTTTATTTTCTGTCTATTCTTTTGACGCCCCAAACTACTCTCACATTACAGTATATTACACCTATAAGCTCTTCATTTTTAGTTTGTTCACCTGATGCCCTTAGCGTGAGGGCATCGGGACTGCATAATTTGAAAATCAAAGGAGAGAAAAAACTGAAAATGAAGGAAAAAAAATCTGAAATCAAAGAGTAAAGTTGTCGAGGCTGCATAATTTGATTTAAGTTATTTTTAAATAACGACGTCGTTTCATTAATCTTCATTTGTTGTGTTAATTTTTGCTTACGTGTATTAATAGTTAAGGTTTCTAAAATACATAGCAAGTCACAACAACAAACTTAACAGAAACACTAGTTGAATGTTTGAGTATTTTTATTGCTATTTTTTGAAGTTTGAGCTAAAATAGGAAAAAATTAAAAGGTTTAACATTTTATTGCTACTTTTTAAAGTTCGGGCTATAATTAAAAAATTGAAAAAAGTTTGAGGTTTTTTTAGTAAATAACCCTATAATTAATTATATTAATTTAAAATAAAAATCATCTATAACATCAAAGAATGTACAGAACACGAAAAGAAAACCAGCCTGAACTACCAGTCAAAGGCTTAATAAACACAAGCATAAACTAAAACTACCATTCTATCTGTTCCACTTCCTTATCTCCGTCTCTTTGAGTGACTTGTGAAACTAGGCTTTTCCTTTGCTTCTTCAACTTTCACCAACATCTCTTTTCAAGATCACTTATAATTTACCAACAACTTCTGAAATTGTGGACTTTGATCATCATCATCAGGGTGTCTTAGCAATGGCAAGGCCTGGTAACAGGATCATACAAGCCAAGCTGGTGGGTACGTCTTACCCTTTTATACCTTTTTTTTTCCCCTCAAATGAGTCACAAGTTTATACATGAGCTGCTCTTCTGGTTCATTTTATTGATGGATTTTTTTTCCTTGTTTTCTTTTCCAACATGCTTTATACATAGTTTTAGCTTTCGAGGCTGTAGTTATGGTGCTTTCTTTCTTTTAATCTTTTCCTTCGCCACAGTCATAACGTAAATTCTTCTGTGTGAAGCTACTCCGTTCATAGCAATTTCGTTGCAGAACTTCTTTAACTCTTTGATCTTTTGATTATATGAACAGAATGGACAGTAAATAATTCAATGAAAAGTCTTTGAGAATCATTTGTTCCTGACATGTTTGATTATGTGCTATAGGTACTATTGGGGGATATGGGAACTGGGAAGACCAGTTTGGTCTTAAGATTCGTCAAGGGCCAGTTCTTCGATAATCAGGTTTACTTCCACGATCTACTGTTGCTTTTTCCAATCTGATTATGCTACTTCAACTGCTTGTTCCTTAATTATGTGAATCTAAATGCGCACAGGAGCCAACAATAGGAGCAGCATTTTTTACACAGATACTGTCATTATCTGAAGCCACCGTCAAATTTGATATATGGGACACAGCAGGACAAGAACGGTATCATAGCTTGGCTCCAATGTACTATCGTGGGGCAGCAGCTGCAGTAGTTGTCTATGATATCTCAAGCATAGTAAGCATCTTTCTCAAGTCCTTAGCTATGATAAAAACCAGTTTCCTTATTATTCTAATAATTAACGTAATAACAGTAAGTGACAGTACTGCAAAGATTGTTGGGAATTCAATCAAATTCTCTTCCAATTCACTTTTTTATGTTGATCATGATCTGCAAGGGTCGTAAATGGTAAAAACCCTATGGCCATGCCTAAGCGGGAGTTATCCAGAGGTTTTGCCAAATGGTCCCGTAGATAAATTTCGACTTTGGGAGAAAATAGAATGACATCAAAATCTCTCAATCTCAAATTCAGATTCTAAAAGGGGTCTATTGTTGTTTTGTCAAATGCTTGCATTCCGTTCCATACAACAGATGGTAGCGTCGTAATGTAAAATTTCAATTTCTAAAACTAGGCCTGAAGGTTAAGATCTCTTTACCAGGCATATCCTTATTTCTATCACAATAATCAAAGGGATGTTGGTATACATTTTGAATCTTAATCTATCAAGAACAAATACATATTTATGATGCGATTGGTTATTGCTCCAGGATTCATTTACTCGAGCCAAAAAGTGGATTCAAGAACTGAAAAGACAAGGTAAGCACATCGATTTAAGCTATCTTCACATGTTCGATCCTTTTTTGTCTCTGTTTCCAGCCCCTTGCCCTGACTAGACACAAAGCTGGTCCTTATGCAATGTCTTTTGTTTCAGAAACATGCTGGGTCTAATCATGATAACTTTCAAGATTTTCGTATACATATTAAATTGACGACTTAATATTTCTTCGCACGCTTTTTTCCAGTAAATCCTAACCTTGTTATGGCATTGGTGGGGAACAAATCTGATCTGGACTCAAAAAGAGAGGTCCCAAATGAGGTATATGACTTATCTGTAAGAAATGCATCTTCTTGTATCCGCATACATTTTAGAAAAGATCTGATAAATTTTCATAACACGGATCATTAACATGAAACAGATACATATTTCTGACTCTTGGCTGGCCAAGACCCTGAATCATGTAATCAGTAGTCCTATTTATTTAAATGAACACAACTTATGAAATGTCCTCCATTGCTAACAAATTTTTTGTAGGAGGGCGGACAATGTGCACAAGAGAATGGAATGTTTTTCATAGAAACATCAGCAAAAACAGCACAGAATATCAATGAACTTTTCTATGAAATAGGTAAGTTTTTTGTGTGAAATCTACAAGGCGTTCTGTCAATAACTATAACATCTTGTCATGAATCTGAAAAAGCTAACCTTACCTAAAATAAGCATTTAGCAATAGCAGAATCATATTCAGAGGAGAACACTACCTCTTGCGCTTGTCTAAAGGACTTTGATGTCCAAATCATGGCTGTTTTCTTTGTTTCTATGATTTGCAGCCAAGAGACTCACGAAAGCTTGCCCTCCAAAGCCTGCCGGAGTGAATCTAAACAGTGAAACAAAAACTAGAAATACAAGAAGATTTCTCTGCTGCTCTGTGTGAGACTGGCACGCCTCTTCAGCAAATAAAATTGAAGCCCCCTCCTATTGCTGTTGTAAAAACGTTTTCTTCCTTTTGGACACTGATGATCTCCAGTACAAGGAATGAAGTAAACATGTCTGTAAAGCAAATTGCTCACAAGAAAAGGAAAACAAATGGAAGTTCATGAACATAATTCGCCATTCCCTCTGGGCTCTCTCATGGGATTACCTTGACTTTTGCTTCTATTTTTTTTCTTTTTCCAATTGCTTTATGTTTTATGGAAAAAGAAAAGTGAAATATCCATCCACAATAACATTAAATTTCTTTAATCCAACAAATAATGTGAAGTCATACCTTAAATGCAACTTAATTCACAAATAATGCATCTCTGAGAATTTCAACAACCACCTAAAGTCTGCAAATTACACGGAAGCTCCATAAGCCATTTCCCATCGAGATGTTCAACACTGAAATTATAACTTTGATACTCTATCCTATCTTCATATTCACTTTATACCAGATCCGAAGAGATTGAGGAATAAAAGATCTATTTCTTTTCCTTGTACTCAATACACCAAACTTCTACATCATTTCCTCTGTCATACTTCCCCACATACTGAGGGACTAATGAGAGGTCAATACGTTTGCCTACAAAACATTGGGAGTGCTCATCTTCAAGGTCCTTATTTTCTGCACCACATTTGAATATTACTAGCTAAGATCTTGCCAATGAAAAAATTGCAGAAATAGATGATATTGACAGCCGCCTACCCTCTCCATCCCTCAAATAACTTAGGAAACGTGAATAACCATTTGCCACAACGTCAAGATCATCAAGACTGAAGTTGTAACGTTTTTCCAGTGCCAAGTATAAAACCTTTAAAAGTAGTAAAACTTGTTAATTTTTGTACTGAATCCAGCGCTCCAACAGATTCCTTGAAAACCAAAGATAAAATACACAAAAGAAATATGAATCATAAAATGTGTGAGCAACTGCAAGGCATTCAACACCCACTGTTTCATAATTGATTTTCTAGTGTGGACAGCCTTTTCTAATAACCAACAGACATAAAAGATAATTTAGGCGACAACTTAAAGAGAAAGCAGGAACCGAAAAAGGATTTATAGAAATGGGCCAATGGCATTACTTAACCAATAAGAAGGATACCTCTATAATCCAAGGATTTCTTTTAGGACATGGCAACCTAAAATCCTAAGGATTAGCAAGGTTTAGAGACAAGAAAGATCAATCTCATGGTTCTGCTCTAGTCATGTGCAAGATTCTACATTCTGATGTCTACTATTGCACTGCATACCTTTCTAGGAGCCAGTGACATTAATCTTTCCAAAAGACTGAAAAGAGCACCAGTCAGATCATCACTGTATATTACATCAGCAGCTAAAAGCAGCGAAGCTCCCTGTGCTTCTTCAATTTCAGCAGATGTCCAACAGTAGCTGGCATGACAGCTAAAATGATCAATTTCATTCCGAAATGTGAACTTATATGAAAATGATACCAATTGAGTTTATATCTCACCTCTGAGCTGCAGAGTTCCCTACATTGTCTGTAGGTGGCCAGGAACTCCAATCAAGTTCACGCACATGAATTACAGCCTTATAGTTTAACACTCTTGCATTAAGGTGAACATTTTTGGCACAATTTTCAAGGATATGATCTCCACGATCTGCCAAGAGCACTTTCAAGTTATAGTGAAGAGCTCAAAACATATGGAAGAACAAAGTTATAGGACAGGGAGAAATTATCCAACCATCAAGGCATTGGAATAAATGTCATCATTAGGGAAGATGCAACTAATAAGCCCATCCATGAAACTTGAACAAAAATTCTAAAATTTTTCAATGTTATTATTTTCTGCATGTAATAAATTAAATTCCAGGTAATTTAGATAAAAACAGCCAATGCATATAGAGAAATTTTCTGAAACTGGATCTTTGATCCTGTACCACAGAACTACTAAATTTCAAATGCTAGCACCAACCTAATGTTTTTGCATGTAAGAAAATTGATGGAGATATGAAAATCCCACACCATTAGTTAACCAAGTGTAAGTGACGCAACATCCAACTTCGAGAAGAATAACATTCTGACATGCATTACGCCGGATGGGAGACCCAAAACTAAAAAGGCAAGGTCCAACTTATGACAATTGCCATGTTATACCTGTCAGGAAAACCGTCTTAGCAACGCTGGCAAGCAACATGCCCACAAGACCTGATAAGGAAAAATACAGAAAATCCTGTCAGACAAAGAACACTTCTGATTTGGGTTGAATAATTTTGAGATGGCTCAATACAAAATGCAGAAAGTCGAGAGACTAACTGAACTAACTTATTTCCTAGGTCTTGAAGCTTCCATTGCTACACACTAACAAATATTATCATAACACGAGCCCCTTCCCTCTTCTCTTTTCTTGCAATTCTCAGTGTATCTAACCATTTCTTCAATATACCTGAGTTTTCCAAATTTTAGAAGACTGGATGCATCTCCTTTCAGCCACAATCTTATTCTAATATTTCATAAACTTCCCAAACTTAATCCTCGTGAATTCAACAATTTAAAGAATGTTGGGAATTTTAGCAAAACATGTCAAAAGACTGCACAATAAGACCAGGTAAAATTAGCTACCTGTTCCAGCTCCAAGTTCTATTGAAACAATACCATCAAATTCAGATGAGGTGAACATCTTATGCAATACAAAATCAGACAACACCAATTCTGCTTTCCAAACCTGATATAAGAGTAGCTCAATGATGGTCATTTTTCAGGAAACCAAAAAGGTAAAGGGCAACAAAATCAATTACCTGCAACCCAACATTAGAAATTGATGAAGTGATATTGTGACTGATGGTTAAAGTGAGATTAGGTGTAGAGAATTCTGCAAGTTTTCAAGTAGTAATTCATACATTTGATAACCGGAAAAATTGAGATAATACGAACGTTACAAGGAACAGACATATAAGAAACCACCACCAATTCAGAAATCACGTTTCTTTTTTTTTTTTTTCCCAGCAGTCAGAGGTTACAAACTCTGAGGCTTGTATCAGAAACCCAGAGCAAGATAGCTTGAATGTCTTAAGTTCGTGTAATATATACATTACACTGCAGAAATCGGCCAACTCTTTTTAATCTTGATGAAATTACAGAGGTTAAAGTTCTTCAGTTTAGGTTAAAACTGTCCACTTTTAGTTTCACTACAATTTTCAGTTGACAATATAGAAGCATAAAACTATATAGCAGAATTGGTTTCAAAGACGTTGTAAACAAATAATTTCATTAATTCCAGTTCCTATTTGTTGATAAAACAATAGTTATTGATAAATTAAGATCCCATACAACAGAGCTGAAAACATGTCGCATATCCAATCAGTGAGGCCATTAGTACTTACTTTCCCCACAAACTAAGAGGGACCAAAATCAAACTCCATTAATTCAGACGTTATTTACATATTCTAGACTCCAGCAAAGAGAGAAAGCTAAAGAAACCACTTTGGTAATGAAATTACTGACGGCTGCGTCTAGTGAGAACAAGATCACCATCTTCATCAACACATATTGATCGGTGCATAGGTACTTCTCCACTTCTAAACAGATCAATACATCTTTCCCCATTACTGCCTGAACAGACACACCCCACGACATCACAATCCCATTCCCATATTATTATCAATCCAATTAAAGAAAAGGAAGCCCCATATAAAAAGAACCTTAAAACTTTAAGCCTATATAAAAAAAATTAAAAAGTGAAAGCTTTTTCAATATGTTTTACCAGGTGGAATGGTGATGGTGAAGAGGGAAATATGGGGGCCAGAAGAGCCAGGTGGGCAACCAATATGCAGCTCGCTCATCACCTGCTCGTCCTCAGCCGCTTCCTCCTCCATTTCACGGGCGGTCTTCTGCCACCACGTTTGCACCGCTTCCCCTTCTTCACTGCCTAAAGAACCCACAACTCTGTGTCCATGGGAGAATAGAATAGCGCTACTGACAAGTTAAAACGATTCGTTTTGCCTCATATTGACAAATTTTCTACGAAACTTTTTTATTCTTTTCTTAATCAATGAGGAATAGCCAAACCCGAGCAGGGTGTTCTAAGGTCTAGATTTGTTCACTCAAAAGCCCAACACTTCGGTGAAATTGCTATTCAAAGATCAAGCCTTCCAGAACATTTGGTGCCAATTTTCAGATTTATAAGAGAAACTAAACAAACTGTTTCAACACTCTTTAACTTCCTTCGATAATGAGTTTTGGACCTAACTAACATTCAGAGAGAAACATCAGATAGACAATAGAAGATATTTTCCTACGAGAGATTTTTATTTATTTTTTAAATACGTACTTTAGTATTTCTTTATGATTAAAGATTACTTTTTCTAAACCGCTGTGCAAATGTAAGGAATACAACGAAAGCTGCCCAAGAATGTATATCAATCTTTATTTATTTCCCCTTTCCCCTTAAGAAATGCAATTCGGTCCGCTAGTTCGTCACAATCAGGCAGATTGGGATGAACATATGGCCTTGACATGTCTGAGGCAGCCCTTGCGTGTAATTTTCTTGATTCGCTAGGAGTTGCAGGCACGAGTGTATCAGATTTTGTGGCTCTAGGACTCTTCATTTCGCCTGTGCCATCACCGGTTTGACAAGAAGGAGGAGGTTTCATACGTGGCTTGGCTCTGTTCTTTTCAAACGACGACGCTTTGGTACTATAATACATCAAAAGCTTGTCCATCATCGTTTCCTCATCATCATCACCACCTGGCAAAACTCTTGTGCCAACCTTTTCACGACCTGGTGGTGGCTTCAGTGAATTTTCAGGATTATCGTTAGAGTTTTCTGGTCCTGAGGGCCGTTGCAGTGGACTTCCAACACTAGAAATGTCTTCAAGAACTTGGTATTTGCTTACGTTGGACGGTCTCCTTCTAACTGATCTGGGTTTTGGTTTAGATTCATAATTTAAATCATCCTGTTGGTTTTTTCCAGAATTGCGAGCTGATATTGGGGACCCTTCTATCTTCGTTTCTTCTTTCTCAGCTATTGTCTTAACATATGGTGGGGGAATAGATTTATAGTTAAATAACTTGGCGTCATCTACTGGACTTGTTAATGAACTTGAAGGACAATGTTGGCTACCTCTACCATTGTTAGTTGACTTCTTATCATCTTTACTGCTACTTTGCACCTTGATCATATCATCATTGGCGATCTTCCTTCCGCCAGGTGCAGCTTCACTTTCATTTCTTTTCGAATTATAGCGCTCTTTTTCTTTGTCCACTTTGTACATGGAATCAAGCCTGTAACTCTTCGGCAAAGAATCATTCTCGTTTCCACTCAATTTATGTCCATCTTCCTCAACCTTGTTCTCCTTTTCTGGGTGAGGATGAATGTGATCCTCCAGTTTTGGGTGACTATAATTCTCTTTTTTCTCTGTATTGTATGCATAATCCTTCTTTGATAATGAATCGAGTTCAGGGAGGTCCTGCAAAGGAATCATACACATGTAAATAGCTATTTGCGGGTTCTGAAAGAATGTTTGTTGTGGTTAACAAGTAACTAAAATACAAGCTTACTTGTTGAAGAGAGACTTGTCCAGTGGAAGAAGCTCTGAAGAGTTCTTGTTCTAAAGATTTGGAATTCCATTCTATGGAAAATTCATGCGCTATATCGTGCATTAGATGAAGCTTCATCTCCTTTGTGGCTGGTTTTCGATTTAATTTTGACACGAACTGCAATTGACATTAAAGCAATTAATTATCAGTATTAAAAACTCAATACATTATTAATGATTAATACTTTTTAGTAATGGAAAGCAAACCTCTTTATTGACAAATGTTTCAATAGTAATCTTGTATCTATCAACAAATAAGGTTCGAAGGTCCTTTAATTCAGGAAAATCAGAAAATCTTGCTGTAGCATATACGAGTGAATGGACGGCTTCTTTGCATTCTCCAGGACATTCTCTATATCAAACAGAGAAGAAAGAACATTTGTCAATGTTAAATATCCAAACCATTGCAACTAGTTTTATTATATTAGATCAATCCAAGGTTTATAAACATTTTGAGAGAACTTAGTTTTGAGAAAATAAAGGTCTGATAAATATGAATATAGAAAAGCGTTTCATACCTCTGTTTATCAATGCTTGAGAGATTGCTGGATATACACCCGCAGAATTGCTCAATAAAATCGTAAGCATCTATCACATTTTGTTCAACCATGAGTCCTTCAGCCTACATTAACATTGGGAAGCATTGTAAGATCTGATTTTAGTGATGATAATAACAATAATCCAATGTGCATCAACAGCTTACGGATTCTTATCGGAATGTAACTAACAAATTTTTTAGACAAACATCAACATTAAAATAAGATATTCTTAAACCTCCTCCTCATTACCACCAATCAGACCAGAATCATGCATGATAATTTGTATATTGACGAAATAACAGATTATCAGAGGTACTGGTGCATCCATGAAGAAGCATCTTTCGGTGGGAAATAAAGATTGAAACGGAAGATCATAAATTTATGTGAAAAATTAAGATCATGACTTTGTTTAAGATAAGAATAAATTTTAACTCGAAAAGCTTTGACCATTTTGGTTTATAGAACTTACAAAAATGAAAAACTTACTCTGCAAAAAGCATTATAATCGTGGCCGCTCCTTATAAGTTCAGCAATGTCATTCTTCAAATACTTCACAACCGTCTTCTTCTTCTTCTTCAGTGTGTCCACTCGATACTTTGTCACCTTTATAGAGGATTTGCTGTATATCCAGAAAGATGATTGCCATCAAGCACCGTCACCAAATTTAAAAAAACAAAAACAGAGAAAAAGCTAGAGGGGAAGAAGTATTTGAAGAACGCCATAGATATGAATGGAGAGGTGGTAGAGTACCATTTGGTGTAAAACTTGGACTTAGTGAGACCGGTAAACATCTTGATCTCTTACTCTCCCCCTATTGAATCACTAGATCTTCTAAGAGGGAGAGCGAGAGAAACAGAAAGATATTATTCTGGT
This sequence comes from Erythroxylum longipes, assembly GCA_027563885.1. Lineage (NCBI taxonomy): Eukaryota > Viridiplantae > Streptophyta > Magnoliopsida > Malpighiales > Erythroxylaceae > Erythroxylum > Erythroxylum longipes. The sequence continues at coordinate 10,596,403 of JAOQMS010000001.1, read as the reverse complement.
TTCTTTCTGTCTTTATTTCTTTAAATATGTTTGATATGTAAGGGATAATTTGAAGTGAGCGTATATAAACAAGAAAACCCAAGAATCTGCAATAAGGAGGCAACGAAGCAAAGAAACGAAACAGTTGCAGAGGGACTTTGCGGGACCAAAAAGGCTAGCAAATTTATAGAAAGAAAGAGATTTGAAGATATGGGCAGGTATTATTCAAGGTGGCAAACCGAAAAACAAGAAAAAGTAGAAATCTTTAGCAAGAAAATGGCTTCCAAGTTAGCACCAGCAAGCTCCCAAAGGAAGAAGAATATCAGGTGTCTGAGCCTGGGAGAGAAAATAGGAGAGAGGGCACAAGTTTAGCTTTAGACAGAGAATGACATGCATTATGTTTATATAATATATATGAATTTAGAGCGAAGTGAATGGTCGATCAAGAATCTCTAGGGTGGCATCAAGGGAACTCGGAGACCTTGGCAAATGGAAACCTTCAGCATGTAGGATTCTTTCAACGTTTTCTTAGGAGCTGGGAAATTTCGCGCGGTGGTTTTTTTTTTTTTTTTTGATAATCCAGGTATCCCCACCCCTTAGCTACCGCTGTTCTTTTTCTTGATTAACCGAAAGGTGGTTTGGAGTTACTGGGTCAACCTTTCAAAATTAGCCTTACACATTAAGGGCATTTTTGGGTATTCGCTTACAGATATTGAATTCAGAAGACTCGAGTGTGGCAGTGAATAAACCACGGTAACCAGCTAAGCGGTAGATTTGGAAAAGCTTTTTGGTTTTTTAATAAAAAATAATAATTATTATTATTTTATAATAGATAGACTTAGGTACCTCAGAATAATCACTGGCTATCTTCTTTCTAAATATTCATATTAATTAAAGTAACAACTATTGTCGAATTTATAGTTATCAGATATACATAATTATTGTCAAATCGTCTGATATAGAGATAAAATCATACAGTTCATACTTTGAATTGTTTTTATATAAGAAGAGATTAAATTTAAAATTAATTAATGTCACAATTTGTTACCACTTCGTAAGGGAATTAAGTAATATGTATTTTAATACAACTACAACACCAATAGAAATATAGTTGTGGCACGGGATATGTGAAGGTTTAATAATAAATAGTCTTATTTGAATATATTTAATATTCTTGACATTAAAAAAGATATAATAAACTAATATTCATCATTTGTCTTAAATTTATATTATCTTTTTTGTTAATAATAACCTCATTTATGACAAAGAAACATTCACAATACAACTCCTTCTTCATATATACAACAGAAAGAAACTACCTTTTTACGTTTTGGACGTGATGTATAAGGTCAATAGCTAAATGTCAATTGTTAAATTTCGAGTTAGTAATAATTTGTGGGGACGGGACCATCATCATGCAATTGGACGTAACATCAAATCCAAATGTAACAAACTGACGAATATTGTCATTTAAAATTGTTTTTGTTGTATTCACTTTGGTTGGTGGTGGGCAATTAAGAAAGTACAAGGTCTTAATTAGTTCTTCTTAAGTATGAAGTAGAGAGTAATCTTGAAAGAAACATATCAAACCATGTTCAAGTTCAACCCAAGTGCTTAAGTAAGACCTAAACTTTAGAAAATAAATATGTAGTTGTCCCTTAATTTCTGACCTTGATTTACGGGCCTGCATGGGAGACAAGAATGCTCTGATCTTCTTGTTCTTCGTATTTAAGAAATATAATAAGAAAGCCGTTATTAAGTTAATTGCAATCGTTTTCATGGTGGAATGCATTGGCTGGTACTTTAAAATCCAATTAAGTCAGAAGTAGGAGGAGAATTGATGAATTAGAGAGGACCAAGTCATTAATTAATCGAAGAAGTCGCCTTAACTCATAGTTAACCAAGTCTAGTTACGTGGTTTCTTCTTAAAATTCGTGAGGGTATAATAAGTTCAGTCAAAAGAGAAAAGTTCTCCAGCTGGTTTGATGGCTGCTTGCTTCTGTTACGCGCTAGGATCGGAATGAATAGAGAATGAACAGTGAGTAGCTTAGCTGTCTCTTTTCGTTGATTTTAAGCTATATCCTCACATGGACAGCCACTTGTCACAACTATCAGAACTCTCTTCTTATCCCACGGAAATAAACTGCATGTGTGATTATTGTTTCTGGTGGAAAACCGGAGGCATGTAGTTATCACTTACTATTGCATTGCAAGTGTTTATAAACGAATTAGGGCACTGTATTTCTGAAAATTGGTCGTTAACTCTCACTAAACAACTAACTATATATCGTCAAGTTTGGGATATTAAGGAGATAATTACTTCTCTTTTTCCTCTTCATGTATATGTAAAGCCCCATATAAATCTGAGAAGCATAGCTCCATGGTTAGGCCAAACGTACAACATAGGAATATTATAACTGCAGCCCAAACACAGCTGTAAGTAAACAAATCTCCTTACGGACAACTATTTGTTTGCTAGAAGCTGTTTATACTCCTTTTTTTTAGTCGTTTAAAGTTGCCTACTTAAAGCCCTTTACAGTCGGCACAACTTGCTTGCCAAGTATGTTTTCGAAGGTTGCTTCCAGGACAAATACACTTTTGGACCTAAAAATGGTCAGACATATACCAGTTGGTCACTTTAGGAATTAAGGTGGAACCAAATTTGACCTTGAGTTTAGGGACCATTAAGATCTGCTATATAGTTTTGAAACATTATAATGCCCTCATGTTCTTGTAGGAACAGAGTGGAGTGTGGGCATATATTCACGCACCTAATTTACTATGATGCAAAAGTGAGAAAATGGTGAACTTTCGTTTCATTTTGACCTCTTTATAATGATTATGACAAACTACAAACTGATTAGATATAAAGTATTTGATTTTAAACATGATTAAAAAGTTGAAGTAATTTGGTCAACTTAATCATAAAAATTTCAAATTAATCAATTTATAAGTTTGATTTATTTTAATAATTTCTATTATTAAAAATCGATCGACATATTATTTAAAAATAATTAATTTTTATAAATTAAAATAAATTAATTATATTTTATTTAACAGTCTTTTTATTAATTAAACTTCAATCTCTTCCATAGATAAGATATTATTCTTCTTTCAATTTTATTTTAAATTATTCAATTTTGTTCAATCTTTATTATATAACATGATCTATTATAGGTTAAATTTTTAAAATTAAAATTTAGTAATTTAACAAACAATTAATGTCGATGTAAATACTCTGCCAAATTTTTATGGTTTAGATTGATTGGATAATCATATTATTGGCCGACTTGCATGTGTATTTTTTTTCATTATTTTAAACAAATTCCCAGAGTAAGTTATAGAAAACAATAGCTAAAACGAAATTTAGAATTTCATGCCATCTAAGAGCATGTGTTAGAACGAAAGGAAATGATAATGAAACGTAACCTTAAAAATAGATAATTTAAGGTTAAGTTGAGTACTTATCAGAGGAATCCTAGGCACATTCGAACGTGGGAAATTTGAAATGTTAATGTTTTGGCCTGTACGATAATTAACTGTTGACGTGGGTGGAGGTCGGCGAGGTATGTCAAAAAAGCAGCCGCCTTTGGTCCTTTTTCTTTTTTTTTTTGGGCCCTTTTTGCGTGAATTGCTGATGTAGAGTCACAAGTTTCATCCCTACTGCACTTCATATGGACTTGCAAGAGAACATGAGAGGCTGTTATCTTATGATTGATATTCGGATAGTTCCAAACAAGATCACATGTTTTTTTTTTGGTATGTTGTGCCTTGTAAGTATCAAATAAGTTAAAAAGAAAAACACTTTAAAGGGTATCAATAATAATGCATCCTCGGATAATTTTTTGGGGTTACGATTTATTTCACTGCAATTTTTTTTAATTTTTCATATTAATATCAACTTTCCTAATTATTTCAATTATATATTTATTTTCAAATGAAGTTTGTTAGTGTAAAATGATTTTAATTGAACACATATTTTAGAAATTTAAATATAAAAATAAACATTTGGAAAAAATTGAATACAACTTTTTTTTTTTTGAGTACAAAGGAGTAAACAAAACTAAGGAAAATCCTAACGCAGGGATCTGCGGTAAAACACGCCAGACTTGTCTTTCTGAACCAGTTCTATGGTCTCGGGGGGAGGTGTCTGGAGGACGTGGACTCCCGGTTGTGATTGGGACGCCAAATGTGCCAGGTTATCCGCACTCTGATTCCCCTCGCGATAGG
>JAOQMS010000001.1:10568906-10584821 GCA_027563885.1 Erythroxylum longipes | reverse complement strand
CGTTCATTTGTTTCTAACATTATTATTATTTGATTGTCATCAAAATTAATCATCGTAAAGTCCTCTTGACTTAACACTATACTCTTTATTTTTTATGACTTTCTATAAATTAAATTCTAATGCTAATCTTAAATATCGCAAGAAAAAATCTAAAAGAAAAGATAAAAGAGGAGAACTTGTTGCTTTGAAATCTAATACTATTACTCACAATAATAAGATACTCAACGGATGAATGCATCACTAACTATTAAAGTGCTCAAAGTACAAAACAATATATAACAAACTCCAATAAAACAATATAAGGCTATGTTTGGTTTGCACGTAAGATTTTAATTGGAATGGAATGATTTATAATAGAATATAATGTAAATTGATGTAATATTAGAAAATTGTTATTTGGGAGGGATGGAAGGATTCTTAATATAATATAGCGAAATATTGTTTGCAATAAGAGTTCATAATGTAATATAGTGAAATATTATTTATCATTTTACATTCCATCCTAAACCTCCCAAATCGGAGGTAACTTATTTCTACTGTTTAGAATAGAATAAGATGTAATATGAAATCCTCTCCTTCCATCTTATTCCATTTTATTCCATTATAAACCCTCCTCCCAAACGATAGAATAATATTACATTCCATTCCATTTTATTAATAACCACCCAACCAAACATAGCCTCAAGCTATCATGTTTCTGAGACTTACTAAAAACAAATTCCTTTTGACATTATAACTAAAAACTTGAGCAAATATTTTTAATAGGGTTAATTACAAAAAAGCCCAAACTTTTGTTAATTTTTCAATTATAACCTGAACTTTAAAAAGTAGCAATAAAATGCTTGAAATTTAATTTTTTTCAATTTTAGCCCGACGTTAATACCACCGTTATCTTTACTGATGTAGCAATGCCATATATACAGGGACCCCTATTAATCAGATATGTTTGCGTAATTAGCATAAGCTAAATTATTGAAATGCTGTCATTTTAAGAAGATTTTTGTTATCTTAAACACTTTCATCTTGTTCCCATTTGTCAATTTCATCTGGAAAGCTCCTTCTTTAAATTCCATGGCACTCCTCTCTAGTTCTTCAGGTACACGTATTCATTTCTTCCGAAACCACACACCTTCTACACAAATTCTCCCGCTAAAAAAATCCCACCTAGAAAGTCCATTTTGGTTTCCTCAGGCAAAACCATTTCTCAAAATGTGGAGTTATCAATCAACAAAAGTTGGTTGGTTGAGTGGCACAAACCCTCTAAACAAATCCAGCTCAAATCGCCTCAGTCTTCATATGGTGGCCATATCAAAAGCCTTAATTATCTTTTGCATAATGTACCAGTCACTAACCCCCAACAACCATTACCGGTACCACTTGTGTCGACATTCTACCGTCGCTTCTGCCTTTCGCCTCGATGACCAGCGTTCCTCTCAATGTCCTCTTAATTGCCTTGTCCTTTTCCATTAGACTTACATATAAAACCATGCACATCAAAACAAATCATATCGAAATAAAATTTTTAACAAGAAAATTTGAAGAATCTGGAAGTGCCTTAGGACAACATTTTCCATAGTTTAAGCAGTGAATGAACTTGACATGACCATGCCCATGCTTGTTGCGTCCTCCATTCCTACGCTTGAATGTTTATTCCAAAATCAACCACTGATGGTTAGGGTTTAAAAGATGGAGATTAATATTTATATTTATTTAATTGAAAGATGTTCCAACCGACCATGGCTGGTGTTATTGTAGAGAGAACTTGCAGTTGGAAGGCTCTGCTAGGGTTTTGGGTGCAAGTGAGAGCTGAGGGAGATGATTGAAACAATGTCATTTCAATCATTCAACTCTATTATGCTAATTATTTGATTAATAGGGGTCCCTGTATATGTAGCACTGCAACGTCAGCAAAGGTAACAGTGCAACTAACGTCGGGTTAGAATTGAAGAAAATTGAAAATTCGAGCATTTTATTGCTACTTTTTAAAGTTCAAGCTATGATTGAAAAATTGATGAAAGTTTGGTTTTTTTGTAATTAACCCTTTTTGATATGATATTTTATTTATTCTGCTATGTATGCACCATAACAAGTAGTGAAAAAATAATTCTACCTATTTAGTTGGTTCATGATTGGAGAAGGAAGAACGTTACCTTAAGCTGGGAGCATATATTCACTAGACAAATAGTGACCCATAGTGTAGCTATCCTTTAAAGCTCTGAGAAATTTAAATGGCTTATGGCTAACTAAATTCATTCACTTATTCCCCAGGGTTCTTACAATAAATGCAACAAAAATCTAACATTAGTGCAATGTGTTGGTCATTCTCTCAATGTTCTTTCTTTCCTATGTTTTAGAACTTGCCTTTCAATTTGTACTTGGTGTTGTAATGATCTTTTTAAATTGAGTTCTTTACTTTGATATTTTAATATTTTGTTAATTGTCATGGGGCAAGTTTTGTTTGCATTGGGACTAAACTACAAAAAGTCGAAGGTCAAAGCCTTAGCTAACTCAAGCTTTTGATGACCTCTTTTCTAATTGTTAGATTCCCTGCAAATTAATGAAAAACTAAGCAAGTTTAGCACAAATAATTTAGGATATGGGGCATATACTCCAAGACGATTAATGATATCTTGCAACTATTGGAATTTGTATACAAGGATTAATATGATTGTGAAATTTAACCATTGATGATACATTATCCTATAAATAAATAACGACAACAATATTTAGGGTTAATTATAAGAAAAAGCTCAAACTTTGGTCAAAATTTTAATTATAGCTTGAATTTTAAAATTAACAATAAAATGCCTAAATTTTCAATTTTTTAAATAGTAGCTCAAACTTCAAAAAATGACAATAAAACATTCTAATTTTCAATTTTCTTCAATTCTAGCCTGACGTTACCTGTTGTTCTCATTCAGCCCTTTGTTTTCTGTTTATTCTTTTGACGCTTTAAATTACTCTCGCATTACAGCGTACTGTATCAGTAAACTCTTCGTTTTTGGTTCGTTCTCTTAATGCCCTTAGTGTGAGGGCGTCGGGTTGCATAATCTGAAATTCGAAGGGTGAAAGCGTCAAAAGAATAAATTGAAAATGAAAAAAACTAAAATCAAAGCGTAAGGTTGTCGATGTTGTTTAATTTGATTTAAGTCATTTCAAACAATGACGTAATTTTAATTATGTGATTAAATGACGTCGTTTCATTAATGTTTATTTGTTTTGTTAATTTTGGTTGACGTATATTAATAATTAAGATTTCTGAAATTCGTAGCAAGTTACGTCAGCAAACTTAACAGAAACAATAACGTCGAGTTAGATTTAAAAATTTGAAAATTTGAGCATTTTATTGTTACTTTATGAAGTTAAGGCCAGAATTGAAAAAATTGAAAATTTAAGTATTTTATTGTTATTTTTAAAATTTGAGTTATAATTAAAAAATTTACAAAAGTTTTAATTTATTTAACAATTAAGTCTAATATTTAATGAGAGTCTCGGTATCTACGCGGGGGCCAAAATCTGGCCCGGTTGTTGAATCGAACTCGCAAAATCTGACGCTCACGACCCTGCTTTTTGATTCAACCGAGTCATCACATTGCCACACGTGTCGTCATTCATGTGGATCCCTCCAATCTAAGAAATTCAAATAATAAGGAAACACGCAGAATTAACCATTTTAGATTAGATATATGACACCTGTGCGCGGTGCGCCCCTACCATGTGTGAGACGATGAGCAAGGCCTAATTCCCAAAACGCCCCCGCGACCCACCACACAGTCATTCACCGACGCCGTTTTACTGGGTCTTAAATTCAAATATCGCTGAACTTTCTTCGTGTAGTCCATCTTTTTAAACTGCCTCAAGGTAAGTAGAAGTTAAAGACAATTAGTAGTGACTGATTACAGAGAGAGAGAGAGCTCTCCCTGATACAACACTAGCTTTATTTTGAATTTAGAGAGAGAGAGATGAAGACAAGCTTTCCATTTATATTTTGAGTGTATACAGATATAATAGAGAGCGAGGTTTTGTCGGAATATGAACTTAATGGGGAGGCAGGGGCAGAGATCCACGGCGGGGCATCACCATCAGAGACAGTACTCATCCGATAACTTTCTAGAAGCTTCTTCCAACGGAAGATGGCTACAATCTACCGGTCTCCAGCACCTCCACACCTCAACTTCTTCTTCTATTCCTCCTCTTCCGGTACATTCCAGATCTTTCCTCCTTTTTCCTGTTTGGCTCATATCAACTTTCTTCTTCTTTTTTTTTTTTTTGCTTTGTAAAGATTCTTTTTATTGTCAGAAGTTGATTTTCATTGGAATTATAGTTACAGATCTTAGAGTTTCACAATTTTCATTTTCTTTGACTTGCATAAATTTTCTAGATCTGATGCAGTTTTTGGACTCTGCAGGACTATAATTTATATGGTGGTGGTGGTGGTGGAGGAGGAGGAGGAGCGCAGGCGTTGAGAATGTACCGCAATGCTCAGCGGAGCTTCAATGGAGGAGCTGAGTTTGTTTCTGAGCCAACTACACCGCCTGTTGCTTCGCAGCAGTCAAGTCAGAGGAAACGTGGGGAGGGTTCTCCTAGTGAGTTTAGTCCTGGACTCTTGGATTTGCACTCTTTCGACACTGAGTTGCTTCCGGAGGTGGTTCACATTCATGTACTTGATTATAATTGACCCAATTTTGACTCTATGAATTTGTCCGTGGTGCTGGATTCGAATTGACAAAATCTTGACTATATGAATTTGTGTGGTGTTTGTGCTATTTTAGACCTGTGTACAAGTTGATAAAGAATTCATAAATTCTAGCTTGAGTTTTTCAATTGAGAAATTGGAGGCTCTAGTTTTAATATTATATAGTTTGAGATTTAGTAGTTGGTAGGTTCATTTGGAGTTGAATAATTACTGTCTTCTGAATTTTGTGGATAGTTGCCAGTTCATGGAATGTATGAGGGTTCTTCCTTGTTTAATCCTGTTCGAGGTAGAAGCTTTGATGACTCTGATCCATACATTTCAAATAACAAACAAACTGGAAGAGCTCCTGCTTTGCCTGACAATGGCATCCTCAAGAACTTCACCGCAGACAAGGATAAGGCCAGTTCTGTGGCAAAGATCAAAGTTGTGGTATGTTTGTTAAATATATTTTAGTTGTCCTTGGCATTCTTTGTTTATTTGCTCTTTCGATTTTTTATCCAATTAAAACATAATGCCTTACTCTAATCAAACCACCAAGCATTTATTGGTAATATGAAAAGTTGCTGATCCACTTCTAGGTTAGGCTTATTTTGCTTATTGACGTAATTTTTTTAAATTCAAGGTGCGCAAGCGGCCAATGAATAAAAAGGAGCTGGCTAAAAATGAAGAAGATATTATAGAGACACTTTCCAATTCTCTAACAGTTCATGAGACTAAACTGAAGGTAACTTTTACTGGTATATTTTACTTCTTTTAGCTATATGTCAAAATATATCTTAAAAGTGGCAATTAGGTCCCAGATGGAATTTATAGCAATTGTCCACCTATTTGCTGTGATGAGAATTTTTTTTCAGATCACCTTCATTTATCCATCTTGCTTAGCATACATTACTAGCTTATGTAGTTATGTTCACGCCCTGTTACCTGTTTGTATTGGGATGTAGGTTGACTTAACAGAATATGTTGAAAAGCATGAATTCATGTTTGATGCAGTGCTGAACGAGGAGGTCTCAAATGATGAAGTGAGTACGTTAACAGCATGATTTACAATGGAATTAATATCTACAAGATTATAGTTATGTAACATAAATTGATTTCTTTTGATTTTTTAGGTATATCGTGAGACAGTGGAGCCCATAGTTCCAATTATTTTCCAGCGGACCAAAGCAACTTGCTTTGCCTATGGCCAAACTGGTGCATTACTTCCTCCAGCATCTTATAATACACATCCCAAAATACTCTTACTTTCAGATATACTTGATTGGACAATTACTCTTAATCATTATGTGTTTTCCGAGTTATATTTTTTATGCAAGTCCTAGGTGGTTGTTGTGGAAATGATTGGTTTAAGACCATTAGTGGCAAAATATTGGAGTATAATGTTGTTACCTATACATATAATCTTTGATGTCCAAGTTTTTGTCTTTACTGTCTTCTAGTGATGCTGTTATTGCGGTATAACAGTTTATGCTCTACTTTTTGTGGCATTTAGGAAGTGGAAAAACTTATACTATGCAGCCATTACCCTTGAAGGCATCTCGAGATATCCTGAGGTTGATGCACCATACTTACAGGAATCAGGGTTTTCATCTTTTTGTGAGCTTCTTTGAAATTTATGGAGGCAAACTTTTTGATCTCCTTAGTGATCGGAAGTGAGTCATAGATATTTTGCTTTTTTTTTGTTAGCTATCTTGCACTTGAATTTATTGAATACTTATTTCTGCTAATACAGAAAACTTTGCATGAGAGAGGATGGTAAGCAGCAGGTTTGCATTGTGGGCCTACAAGAGTACAAGGTATCGGATTTAGAAATGATTAAAGAACTGATAGAGAAAGGAAATGCCACAAGAAGTACTGGAACAACTGGAGCAAATGAGGAATCCTCCCGGTCGCATGCTATACTACAGCTTGCCATCAAGAGGTCAGTTGATGGCAGTGATACAAAGCCACCACGCCTTGTTGGCAAGCTCTCCTTTATAGATCTTGCTGGAAGTGAACGCGGTGCTGATACCACAGACAATGACAAACAAACAAGGTATAAAATTCACTGCCTAATCTTTGTCCTTTTGCTTGGCCACTATTGGCCAAATTACTGATGGACTCCAGGTCTCATATAGTGCTGTAATAATGAGGGAGCAATGACAAGTCATAACCATTTTCAGTTAGATGATAATGAAATAAAGCACAACAAAGACATCCTTATAATTGTTAGGCATGGGGGAATAGGTCTACCAAGCCCAAAGCATAATCTGATACATGATACTTTTTGCATATTACTTTAGTAGGGAGTGGGAAATAATGTGGAAACGCTTAACTATTTAAATAACTGTTGTTATTGTAGATTATTGGAACAATTATGCTATTTTAATGTCTTTTTAAAACCTTGTAGTGATGCATATATCAGAAAAATGGTTCTTAACAGACATCAGTGCGTCAGATTCCTCTTTCATTGCCAGGAATCAGGTTCTAGGTCATTGTGCTTCAATGTCTTGCACTTAGTATGTGATTTTTCTTCGTGAATATTTTGTCATTTGCACTTTATTAAAAATAAGTTTTAAGTTATTGAATTGAGTGCTTGTTTATATTGCAGGCTGGAAGGTGCAGAGATCAACAAGAGTTTACTTGCACTGAAGGAGTGTATAAGGGCTCTTGACAATGACAAGAGTCACATTCCATTCAGAGGCAGTAAACTTACTGAGGTCCTAAGAGATTCCTTTGTTGGCAATTCACGCACTGTTATGATATCATGCGTTTCACCCAGCTCTGGATCATGTGAACATACCCTTAACACATTAAGATATGCTGACAGGTAAATTCAAGTTATTTGGATTACAAAAATTGGTTGATGTTAGTTTTTTCATTGTGATTCTTTCAGATATGAATCCTTGATATTGAAAATTACCTTCCAGAGTGAAGAGCCTATCAAAAGGGAACAACTCTAAGAAGGATATATTGTCTTCTACTATCAATCTAAAGGAGTCAACTACCTTGCCCTTATCTTCCGCTTTACCTACTGCATCTACTCCAGAAGATGATGGAACTGATGCATGGGGTGATCCGGATGAAAGAGATGAATTTGATGCCTCGGAAGATTCCTCTGAACCTGAGAAACCAATATGGAAGGAAAATGGGAAGCTAGAACGCTATAGTCAACCTCCTATAGAGCACAAAGTCCATAAACTGAATGTTCAGCCAAAATGGAGGGGTCAATCAAAATCTGATCTTAAAAGCTCGCATTCAGATGATGATTTGAATGCTCTGCTGCAGGTAAATAGAGAAGAAATATCAATGTGACTAATTTTAGTATTTGAGAGCTGAATTTTTCAATTGATTTTCTACCATGTATGTTTTGTCAGGAAGAGGGGGATCTTGTTAATGCTCACAGAAAACAGGTAGAGGAGACGATGAACATTGTTAGAGAGGTAATGGCTAATCATTCTCGTGCCTAACATTTGTGCCTATTTTGGTTCTCACGGATAGCCTGACTGGGCTGCTATGTGGCGCACTAATAAATTCCTCTTACGTTTTCTGATTGAAAGACGCTGATTTAAGTGTTCAAAGTTGCCGTGAAAATGATTTTCTGAAAACAGTTCCACACTACTTATTTCAAAACAGAAAATCTTACGATTTTTATTGACAAAAATTTTGTATATAATTGCTTTCCCAACTAACTCGTGGCCCTGCTTTGTGTATCATACTAAGGATTTGGGTAATTGCAAGACCTTTTTTAACTTGAGTGGTTGAGGCACTACTGCTAGCACATTCTCATTTCTTTTGGGATTTGCAGGAGATGAACTTGTTGGTTGAAGCAGACCAACCAGGGAATCAGCTGGATGATTATATAACCAAACTGAATGCCATTCTTTCTCAGAAGGCAGCTGGTATATTGCAATTACAAAATCGTCTGGCACATTTCCAGAGGCGACTAAAGGAGTATAATGTCCTATTATCATCATCTGGATACTGATCGTGTGCAGAAGTCCATACTGAAGTCAGTTATTCCTTTATTCTGTAATTTGTTGCGAGATTACTGGCCCGATAATGGATTTGGTTATGGAATTTTGAGATTTTCATGGAGGAATTATAAATGTCTTAAGATTGCAATGCAGCAGTATTTTGGTTTGAGGGCGTTGTTGCTCTTTTACAGTTTTATTCTTCCTCCAAGGAGTTCCAGTCAGTCGTTGGCTTTACACGCTAGATTACCTTGCTTTTGTAAAGTGATTCACTGCTCTAATATGATTCATTAATGGAATACTCGTTGACTCTCATTTCTTAAGCTTTGCAAGTAAAGTTGAATGTTATTTCAACTTAAATCCAAAAATAACAAACAAAGTAAATTGTATATATGAGTTTTTCTTTGAAGAGCGTGTCTTAAATTATATTTTTCTCCACAAAAGTGAGTTTCACGTAATCTTGATCACGAGTGTATCATTATTCTATCAATAGAGGAGCACCTATGATATGATATGGTATGGCTATGCCCATACTCATGTTCTCTTCTAGCCTTTAAAAAATAGCATTGAATTGGAGTTGAAGAGCAGAACTAGTTTTATGTTTTATGAAAACATATTCATTTTAACAATCTTTTTTGATGTGTTTCTTAGAAACATCAAGTCGATCTGTACCTCGAATAGATGAATTATTATGTGACAAAGTTTTAGTTACTACATCAACTACTTCCTCCTTTGAAAGCGTAATACTTAATTTACCTTTACTTCTCCCTCTCTATTACCTTTTCTTTGCAAGAAACCTGACTTTAATATATTTTATTTTTTCATGCTAAACTTGACACCAGTTTTGCCTTTTACATGAATTCTTTGAAGATAGATAACAAGGATAAAATATTTATCTTGCTTAATCTCTACTGTCAAGAAAGTAGTGCATCCCTTTAAGGTCATACATCTCAAATTCAGTTTCAAGTTTGTTTAATTGAAGCCACATAGTCGTCATAATCTCCAATGATATAGCAAATTAGCTACATATAAGGGCACAATCAGCTTTATTGATATGTTTTCAATTAATATATAGATAATAGTTCATTTTAGCTTCTAAGTCCTTTTTTAATAAGATAATCTTGCACAAGAACCCCATAACAAAATAGGAGGGTAGAGCACGAAAACATATACATTTTCAAAATTGCACGCTCCCTTCATTTTCAAGTTTTCTTTCCTTTAGGATTTTGTGGAGAGTGTATTTTAACCGTAACATACCTAATCAATATCACACATATACCAAAACTTTCAGGTAGATGTCCCTTTGAAGTCTTGTCTAATAAATTGTCACCTTATTCCCATTTATATATTTTTGGGTCCTTTTATTGTGCTTATAATAATAGTAAATGTAAAGATAAATTTGAATCAAGGGTTGTACAGTGTGTGTTTTTAAGATATCTTAATAATACAAAAGGTGTAAAGTCTGATTTTGAGAACAATAAATTTTTTGTCTCAAAAGGGTGCCATCTTTTATAAGCAAGAATTCCCTTTTTTTTTTAACACCTTAATAGTCATCTAATCCTACCTTCCATAAATGGTCTCCATTTATTGATATTAACTTGTTTGCACGGACAAATACCCAAACTCAAAATAATGAGGCCATGCCAAATGCTTCCATTAATACCTTGTTTCCTATCTTTGAGGAAGAGCGTGTAATCGAAGCCGATAACAATTCAATTATTAATTGTGATCATGGTGACTATAATACCACATTTGCAAAGCCACCACATCCTTACCATATGTGATAGGTGTCCAAAAGATTGCAAGGTTTTAGTTATCATATGTGCGTTCATGGATAATATTACTAATCTCATCAACTCGAATGGTTATCATAAGTATTTCTGAACCCTTGCCCCCTCAAAAAAAATTCCTATAAAAGAGTAATCCGTTATTTCTTCTATCGCCTTAAACATACCAATATTAGCACTAATTGTAATATCCTGTCTCCTAAATTGTTGAGGGTTAGAGGTTTAGAAGATTAAGCGCATGCATATTGTATTAATCAATTGACATGTTCCTGGATGCTTGGATATGATTTTGATAAATTAGAATTAAATTAGAAATTGATGGATTTAAGTTAGTAATTTGGAGTTAATTGTTAAAATCGGAAGTTTGAGGAGTCAATGTGTAAATTGGCTTCGTAAAATTCCTAAATGGTAAAATTGGAGACAAGTGGCACTTTATATTTGTGAGAAGTGGCACTTTGTATTTGCGACAAGTTGCCTTTTAAATTTGTGACAAATGGAACTTTAAACTTATGACATGTCGAGCTTTAGAATGGTGACATGTGTAGTTTTACAAATAGTGAAATATGTAACCTTACAATTGGTGACATATGTAGCCTCACAAGTAGTGAAATTTGAAGGCCTAAAGGAGTGAAATGTGGAGCCTAAAGTTAGTGAAATATGGACCAATAGAATAGTAACATATGAACCAACAAAATGGTGACTTATGAACCAATGAAATGGCGACACATGGATTAGTTTGACTTTTTTTGAACTTTCTAGAGAAAATAGATGTAAAATGCAATATAAGGGAGAGTGAAGGTCTTCCATGAGGTTAGAAGAGGGAGAAAAACGAAAAAAAAAATGAGAGAGAGAAGGAAAGAAAAAGGGGAAGAGAAGAGGAGAAGGAAACAAGTTACCAAGGTAAGTCGAAATTCTGGTTTCAATTTCATCGTCCTCTTTCAATTTGTTTTACATATCTTTAGAGCATGAATTTGAAGAAATTCAAAGAACAAAAGTTGTATATATAGGTCTTCGCTTGACCTCTGTGAAAGTGGCTTGATAAAATAGTGACTAGAGCTTGAGTTATGCTTGTTTCCCTAATACTTCCCGTGACAGACCCCTATGCAGGAACCTTGTATTATTTCCTGATTTTTAAGGGCATTAGAACCATAATTAGTCAAAGTATAAAACATGAAAAATGATTATTGATGTCTTATTAATGCTTCTGTGGAACAGATTGAATAGAAGATGTCTTGATAATGATTTATTGTTATTTGAGCATTGGTTGCTAGCTTGTTTCTTACCAGAAAACATGACAGAATTTGGATGGGGATTGCATTCTAAAGGGAGATGCTGTTCGTATATATATTTTTATATATGAAGATTAATGGAAGTATGGTTTCAAGGGGCATAAGAATCATGTTATTTGGATTTTTTTAGAGAGAGTTATGATTAAAAGAAGACAACTTGCTCATAAAGGTGTAAAGTTGATAGTAATTTGTTTGTAAAACTTGATAAAAATTTTATTCATTTCATTCTATATTTATATACAAACAATAAGTGAAAATCTAGCCATTGGATACAATTTACGATCAAAGGGTTGACAATAGTAACATAATATTTTGTTTTGTTGTCAGCTAATAACAATTTTGTATAGGTCATCAAAGAAGCTTCAAGAATGTTTTTGATGGGCTGAAGTATAAATGGATTTTGTTGTGACTTTATTTTGATGGGCTTTAATAACTTTATTGATTTGTAAAGGCCCATCAGAGTCATCTTCTCTAACAAAAGGAACATTAGGAAGAAAAGGTTATAAACATTGTACTTAAAGGATTGCATACATATTCTCGCAATTCGTTATCAGTAACCGATAATGTTCATATACATGTCTAATAGGCTGTCAAAGTGATTGTCAACACCCAAATATTGTTGGGATGTCGAGGCAATAGCTCGTTGTAGTGTTCTATGAGTTAACCTAGATTTCTTACTATGATTGATTTATTTTTAGCTAAACTTCAGTTATTGAATTGTTATTTATAAATTGTTATAATTTCGAACATTGTTGGTCTGAGGAGTTTGATATTTCGGGACTGTATATGGAAGTGTTTTCAAATTAAATGTCAATTGTTGATTATGTGATTATTCATGAAATGCTTATTTGATTCAAATTGAATGTGAATTTTGGATAACTAGTTACATTGATGAAAGAAAATGATGTGTGAGATGATTCATATCATTGCATTTGACATTCATGATGAGTTAATGGGAGTTGTGATCAAAATCATCAACACACAGACATTCAGGCTGAAATGCTAGTAATTAAGGCCTAAGGCTCGTATTGCGAAATCAAGGCTCAATGCTTGTAATTTGAAATCAGGGCTTAAAGCTCGTAATGTGATCAGGGCTATAATGCTCGTTAAGCTGGCCAACAGAAAATTGTTTGAAACCTAGGACATGAGTTGGCATATTTGATCATAACAAAAAGAAAGAAGAAATAAAGCACATGTGTATTTGCATTTGCATTGTCATTCGCATTTTTGCATATATGATATGTTCTAATTGAATCAAAATATTGCAATACATCTGGATATCATTGATAATGTGATATGGTGATTAGAACTGTTCTATGTGATATGATTGTTGATGTGCAATAATATGTTGTTGGAACTGTCCTCTATGTCATGACTTACGAAAGTGCATCGATGATTGTTCACTCACTGAGCTCGCAAACTCATCAAAATTGTAATGTTGTTTTCAGGTTCAGGAGAGATTTAGGTAGTCTAGTTGGAGTATAACTTTTATATTTGGATGTAGGTTAGTGATCGAAATCAGTTGTACCTGAAGATGTCTATAGTATTTTGCATTAAGATTAACATTGTCACATTATCTTATTGATATTAAACTTTCTTTATGTCTTTTGAATATTATGCAAATTGTGATATACTGTCGGTTGCTACTTGGTGTGCATTTTGGGTATTAAATATAATGTCAAGATTTATGAAATGTTTTGATATTTATATGGTATTAAATATAATGTCAAGATTTATGAAATGTTTTGATATATATATATATATATATATATAAACACACACACACACACACACATATATATTTTATAGGGACAATTTAAAAGAAAGTTGAGCTTTCCTTTATGTGGTTTACACAGATTAAATATGGAAGGTATTTTTGAAAGTAAGGTCGAACTTTGGCAATTTGTTGATTAAAATGCTAAAATCTTTTTGAATTGTTTTCTAACATATCATTTCAGTAGAGTATAACCTCGAATATCCTCTGATATGCTCGGGAATATGCTCTATTGTAGTAGTATGTTACGCTAATGATACTTAAATGTAACTCGTTGATCAAACAACTATTTAGAGCTCCTAAAGATCCTTATAAGGCTTGTTGGAAAACTTGTAGTCAAACTTCATTAAGCACTTTTTGTTGTTCAAAATAAATGGTTTCTTTTTGTAATTTCTAATTGTTCTAAAATTTTATATGTTGAAGTAATCAAATTCAATTTTTCTTATTTTATTTCAGAGTAATTGTTTTCTCGAAACTGATCTGGTCTTATTTCCATCTTCCAATTGTTCAAGGGTCCCCTCGTGTAGTTTTCATGAATTTCTAATAGTGGTCAAATTTTATTTTTCAATTATCTAATAAATAATTTAGTGAAAGTAGATTATTTTTTCATTCATTGAAAAACTTCCATGACCATCATATCCCACCCATATGTGATAGGTTTCCACAAAATTGCAAGGTTTTAGCTATCATATCTTGCGATCTTTAACCCAAAAATTAGCTACCACATCTATCGTCAATCCATGTATTGCTCATCCTCTTTCTTCATATTTATCATATAACCATTTCTCTGCACCTAGTAAAACCTTTTTAGCTAGTATAACAAGCACTGATGAGTTTGCTAGTTCTGCTCAAGTCGTCAAAGTGAATGTTGGCATCAAGCAATGCAACAATAAATTACAATATTATAAGAAAATCAAACTTAGACCTTGGAATTAAAACATTATAAGAAAATCAAACTTAGACCTTAGAAGAACTTCCTTTAGGCAAGCATATCATAGACTTAAAGTGGGTTTACAAGATTAAATATAAGTCAAATGGTATAATAGAGCATTATAAGGCACACTTTTACAAAAGGTTATACTAAAGCTGAAGGTATAGAATATTTGCTAGAAGTCTAAATTAGCGCCTAACGTTTTTGAGAATGATCAGTTTAGGAATTAAACTTATAACTTGCTCAACAAAGGTCTAAATTTTGACGAGTTTGCTTAATTTAAGGCTTTTTTGGAAGACAATATGGAAGTGTCATATACGCGCCATTTGTATATATAAAAAGTCTATTTAGAGATGCTAGGTAGATTTTAAAAGCCATCTAGATTTAACAAAAAAAGAAAATTATTTAAAATTTTCATAGTAAACTTGCTAGACCCCCATTTGTCATCAAACCTTCCCATCTTAACTTGAACTATGCAGACCCTTTCAGAAGTTGAAGCTTGTTGCTTCCCAATTCTGGCTGCTCCACAGATCTTTTAGTTTGTAGCTTCTAATTTTAAGATTTTGATTGCTATATATTAAAATACATGGAAAAGAAGATTAAGAATCCTTGCACCTTCTGTTCAAGTTTATAACCAACAACTTCGGGAAGATGGTGATTCTCAGAGATCCTAAATGATTGATCTTTATCTTCACTTCAGATTTACATAAAGTTTTAATCACAAAATGCTCGTTCGTTGTCAAAATAATCAGACGACCTAATTTCCATGGTGAAGAGACTTCCCTTGTTACGTCTTCCGTAAGAACTTCACTGCAGGTCTATGTCTTTCTCTATTCTAGGAACATTTTCTATTAGAAAATCAAGAAATGTCTTTGTATCGATATATTTGAACTTGAAGGTGGAAATGTACTTCTTAAGGAACTCATCAAATGCAGGTCTTCCAATTTAAGCATTCCATTTCCACAGATAAATGCAACCGTAATAACTTTGTGATAAATTGATCTCCAAGTTTCGACTATAATTTTTTAACATACTTGACGCTTAATCCAAAACAAAAGTTGGAAAACTTTCTCATATGGAACTTATGAGTACACATCATCAAGGTCCACACCTTCTTGATTGGTTATAAGCTTGGTGAACTTTAAATTTTCTGCAAACCTCTCAATCTCCTCATTTAAACCCCTTAAACCAATTCCAATATTTAGTGTAGCCCTATCTTCTCCTTGCACAACTTCCACGATTATGCTCTCAGCATGTAACATCCTGTTACCTATACATACGGTTAGAATAATTATTAGTGAGACATTTATATGACTTAAGATACAGGAACGTTAGACATAAGTTATGTGTGACTTACGTATTGTTTGGCTCATTCTTACAAATGTATAAGCTTTCATGTGGCAATTCTGGGTAAGTATGACAAATTGTAATTATGACAAATGGTGAGTCATTGTTTAAGTTAGGAAGACTCCACTACAGGTTGTA
>JAOQMS010000001.1:10558151-10568806 GCA_027563885.1 Erythroxylum longipes | reverse complement strand
AGCGCGGCATTTATGTTGCATTGGAATCTCAACTACCGACGGACAAATAATTCCGTCGGAAAACTAGGGTTTGCTGCTGACATGTTCCGACGGAAAGATCGTCGGCCGTCGGTATCGTCCGGCAATCTTACCGACGGAATGTCAACGCTGTCGGTAAATTTTGTCCCTCGACATTTACCGACGGACAACACGCGTATCGTCGGTACAAATGCAGAAATTTAATTAGGCCAGAAACACAAATACCGACGGAACATCGTTTCCGTCGGAATAATATGGCAGAATTTACGGACGGTAAGATATTTTACGTTGGTAAACTTTGTTAAAATATTTGCCGACGGTAAGTGCGGCGTCCGTCGCTAAAATTACCGACTGAAAAACTTTTCCGTCGGTATATCGTCCATACTTAGCGACGATATGTTATTCCGTCGGTAAATGAAATTGCTCAATACAGATGGTTGTGTACACCGTTGGTAA
Source organism: Erythroxylum longipes (assembly GCA_027563885.1). NCBI lineage: Eukaryota > Viridiplantae > Streptophyta > Magnoliopsida > Malpighiales > Erythroxylaceae > Erythroxylum > Erythroxylum longipes. Next base: position 10,568,332 of record JAOQMS010000001.1, on the reverse strand, counting down.
ATGGCGACGCAATTAAATTGCGGGAACGATTCGAGCATTTTTTTCTGTCGCCGAGACTTTTGGCGTCGCTATTTTCTGTCGGAGATTTTGGGGAGAAAGTTTTCTGGCATTTTTGCCGACGGATATGATATCTGTCGGTAAAACCTTCTATTTACCGACGGATTATCGACCTTCTGTCGGTAATTAGCGACGGAGTTTTTACCGTTGGTAATATTCCGACGCTATTATACAATTTTCTTGTAGTGATATGTTGTAAAACCCTATAATCATGATTTAGAAACTATAAAAGCGAAGTTAAAGACAAAAAAAAAGTAAGAAAGAATTATCCTTCACCATAGAATCCAAAAAGAAATATACTTCTTGCATACAAGCTCTTAAGAGATATTATGACTACATGTTCTTAGAAGGTTCCAGATGAAAACTTTAGCTAAAATACAAAGGATACGTTCCAGGACAATCGAAACTATTTAGCAACAGAGAATTTCCAAACAATGGACACATCAATGCCTTAATGTTAAGAGCTAACAAGTTGAATGCATATGAACTCTGTCCTCAGATATGCATGCATAGGCATGTAAAGAATAACGAGTATTACACTTTTCCTGAAGCACTATGCGATTCATATTCAACATTGACAAAATAATAAAGTGAAATGAACAGAAGCTAGAGCACTAACTACATACAAGCCAAAATAATCTAAAATCAGAGGCAACAAGAACAGAGCAATTAGAAGTCAAAAATAGTAGACATGAAGCCGACACTTTCAACACGCCTCATTTAACTAAAAGTGCTCGTTATTCTTATTAGTAATCAATTTCCCGGTCCAACTATGAGCTAGCTCACAAGCTACGACCTGTGCTCCACTAAAATCACCTTTTATTAAGGTGGGAGTCAAAAACACTATTCTTCGATTCTCCATTCTACCATAAGGAAAGCTAGGAGGCAATACCAACAAATCAAACCTCTCCTAGACATATTTCCCAAACAACTTTTCCCCTTGCCTTATCATCTCCTCAGTCCATAATTGCAGGTCTAATAACCATAATATAGAAAAACAGTAATCACCCTCATTTCTATCTCTCATATTATTATCAAATAAATATTTACATCAGATTATATAAAAATAACCTGATTTTCAAAAGCAAAAGATGAGAACAATGATTTCCCCCCTTTTCATCAAATAAAAGGACAACCTAATTTTTTTTTAAAAAAAGAAAAAGCCCTTTATGATAGGACAGGACCCACCTACCATCTTTGTTGAGAAGAAGTTGAATTTTTTTTTAAGGTTTCTATATTTTTGGTTTTTTGAAAATCCACGTGTGTTTTTAACGTTACATTTAAAGACTAATTGACTTGTCTATAACGGTGCGTGTATGACACTTCTGTATTTCCATCCAAAAAAGTTTTAAATTGAGCAAACTACTGAAAATTTAGACCTTCGTTGAGCAAGTCACAAGTTTAAATCTTAAATTGATCAAACTAAAAAACGTTAGACCTCAATTTGGGCTTTTAGCCATGGATTATCATGAGACTTTTTCTCCCGTTGTTAAGTTAACAAATCTTAGAAGTCTTCTTGCAATAGCAATTGCCAAAAATTGGGAACTTTATCAAATTGATATGAATAATGCCTTCCTGTGTGGCAATTTAGATGAAGAGATCTACATGCGCATCCCTTAAGACTTTAACAGACTAGGTGATACTTGAGTTGTTTGACTTTAAAAGTCTCTTTATAACCTTAAACAAGCCTCAGGGCGTTCGTTTCATAAAGTTCTAACACAATCTAGTTTTAAAAAGTTTCAGGTAGATTATTCTCTTTTCACTCATCCACACGGCACCAAACTTTACTTATCTATATTGATGAGGTAGTTATTGATGGCAATGACATGTCTAAAAGTTTCCAATTTAAGGACCATTTGAATAGTTGTTTCTATATTAAGGATCTGGGACATCTCAAGTATTTTCTTGACATAAAACTTGCTTAAAATTCAAAAGGTCTGGTACTTATTTAGCGAAAGTATGCTTTAGAATTGTTGGACAACGCTGGTGTTCTTGGAAGTAAGCCGTGTAATTTTTCAATGTAACAAAAACATGGATTGTCTGCTGCTGTTGGTTCTTCTTTGTCTACTCCTGCTCAATATTGTAGCTTGGTTGGCCATTTATTATATCTGACAATCACTAGGTCCAAAATTTGTTATGTTATTCAAGTTTTATCTTAGTTTATGCAAGATCCATCTAATTGTAATTTCAATCTTGTTGCTTATGCTGATTCTGATTGGATAGCTTGTTCCATTATTCGGTGTTCAACTATAGGGTATGTTATCTTCTTTGGCAGCTCAACAATTTCTTAGAAGTCAAAAAAGCAAGCTGTTATTTCGTGCTCTTCCATTAAAGCCGAATATTCGCTATGGCCAATGCTACTAGTGAATTAGTTTGGTTGCATGTTGCTCTTAGACTTGGGTGTTAATGTTGATCAATCCTTGCAACTATTTTGTGATAATCAGGCAGCTCTCCATATTTTCGATAATCCAACTTTTCACGAATGAATTAAATATGTTGAAATCGATTTTCATTTCATTTGAGAACGAATTCAAGATGGTTCACTTGTTACCAACTACATTCCAACTTTGCAACAGTTTGGTGGCATCTTCACTGAAGCCCTTAGACGTTATCTTTTTCTTACTCTTTTAGGTAAGTTGGGCTTTCACAATCTTCATGCTCTAACTTAGGGGGAAGCATTACAACCATACATTAAGTATAATTGCGGCCATGTATTCTACGTAATCTACAACTGTATTATTCTATATATTTTGGTACTTTATTTTTAGTTACATTAACATGATTTTATAATCTTGTAAATCTTTTTAGCAAGATTAGAGGATATTGTATTATTTTCTTAGGATTACTATTTTTAGCTAGTCTTGGCTGTGTTATTTATCAAGCTTTTTACAATATACATGTTCTCACAATCCTCAGCTTAGGGTGTTACTGAACGTAAATACTGTATGAATGTGGAGATTTTGTTGATTAGTTAGCGGATTCTACTTGTACAAAGCTAAATACAAGCATATTCCCAGTCAGACATCGAATATGTTTCTAGCTGCTTAGAAATGACAGGAGATCAAACAATATCTCAGACTTCATTTTCGAGTTTCAAATAACTGATCAGGATTCAAGAGGAGAATTTAGTTCAGGTTTCTGAACTCAGACTTAAGCTCAGTAAGAGCACAAGCTCAAGAACAGTAATCCAGACAAAAGAACTTGCACAATTAAAGCTGAACATCAAAGAACACTTGCATATGACTTCAGGTAGGAAAACGGCACAAGAAAAAGAACTATCAATCACGGGCATCTACACCCTAATGGACCGTTGCACAAGACAAAGATCTAACAATCACCGGAATCTACAGCCTGACCCAAGTCTTCGTTTTGAATTGGTAATGCTGACAGTGGGCTGTGGAGTAGAGAACTCGGTGTACATGTCCGTGAAAAACTTGTCAACAATGTCAAGGTAAACTGGACTTTTGAGACGAGAATAATAGTGTAGTGCCTCTTCTACATCTAACACATGTTCAACATCGCATACATCCATCATTTCCAGTTCCTTCATTTTGTTTGCCAACGCATAACCTTCTTCTTTGATGTTGTTTGCACATTTCTCTTCTTGCCTTTTGACAGGGGTATACCTCTTTTTCTTTTCTTCCTTCACTTCTTTTTCCTTCAACGGGCTCTTGGCAAACTCTATGGTGCATCCATTAGAAGCACCTTCTGCTGCCTTTGTCTCCACCGACACCATCAGAGTACTGTTCTTTCTCTTCCGTGCCTTTTCTAGGTCACACTCCCATTCATTGCAAAACTCAGTGCAACATCGATCAGTTAGCCTATGTTTCATATTCTCGCGTCCACATGAGAATGGATTACAAGGAATAGGCTTAGGAAGCTTTTGATATTCACCAAAGAAAAGGGACCTGAGTCTCTGAAGAGTTGCATGGAACAAGTTCTTGGTCTTTTGAATGGATCCTCTTAGCCGCATTTGTTCCTTTACTATCCTAGAACAGACAACAGCTCTGATCTGTTTATCTTCTTTTCTGCTCCAAATATCGTTTCTGATGTGCAGAAAAGAAAGATGGAGACAGTTGAAGCTTGATAAGGTTCCCCAAAGACAAAAGCATGAGGGTCTAAAGCCAAAGTTGTTCTTCTTTTTGTCTACGCTTCACTCCTACCGCTCTGTCTCAATTTGTTGAAGGTTAGTAAAGACTAACCGTGTGATCGTAAATCAGAAGGTCAACCTCTTCATTGAAGCAGTAGATAAATTACCAGCAAAGAAGAGCTATGATTCTGTGAAAATAGATAAGAATTGTGCCCTTATGGCTTTTCTACGAAGTAAAGGATGGGCGAAAGAATGTAACAATGGCTAGTGTTTAGGAATATTTTAATCGTCCATGTGTCTACATTTTTGACTGTTTGTTGTGTAAAGTGCAGTTGCATTGATTAAGATGCAAAGGTAAAGGTGGGGGGTTGGTGAGAAAGAAGAAAAAGGCTATTGTCTAATAAGCCAAGATCAATTCTGCTGCTATTGATTACTTTTCAGCCATGAAATAACTTATGGACCCATTAATCAAACGGTTTGATCACTTCCTTCCCGTTGTTCAGGACTAATTATCCATTCACATCAAGTGCTGAAAGTGGTTACAACATCAAGGTGGAGTTACAATAGCAATAAGATTAAAAATGAGGTTATGGTTATTTTCAAGGACCAAACAGGCTGTTGGATTTGGCCTTTGAGCAGCTGTTCCATACTACAGGAAATGTAGGTGAGAACCCCCATCACATTTATAAGTAGTGGTCCTAAAACAAAGGACCAACACCAGATTAATATGATGATAAGGTGCATTTAGATTCTTGTTGGGTTTGGTCACTTTCACACCAGTTGCCTAAATCCTGCTACAACCCTACAGCTACGGCCCTCTTTGTTATTCAGTAGCGTTAAATCAATTTCGCAATTGCTTCTTCTTCTTATGGTAATGGTTCCGATCTGTAAGATCATTTTTTGGGATATGTTACACGTAAACTATGCCATATCAGACACCTGCTTTCCCCCGAGGAATAGGGTTTCTGGAACGCACTGAAAAACTTTAAACCCTAATTAAATATATACGTTGATGTACAAATGGATTTCGAAACTTTTTGGCGTCAATCATGGTTAAAGGGTATCTCACATGTGCATGAGCTTAACTCATCAATGTTAAGTGCTGGCCCCAATAGTGGAAAACTAGTAACTGGTAACATCAGCTAGCTTTCATTTAAAGACAACCCAAATAGCTAACGACTTCATATCGTGTGTACAAGGAGCTAATATCGAGCCGCGGTCGGGATGGATGATGTTCTCTAACCAGCCTACCAGACCCAACATTTTTTTTAAAAGATTACATTAGGTATATCAGCTTAGTCAGAATAATTCTAAGCCTCTAAGACCTCACACCAAGAGCTCTAGAGGATGTAAATCTAGAACTTCAAGATCCTTCAGGTTCTTATGTAGCCTGTACACTTCTGCGCAGAAGGAGTCGTCACATACTTGATTGATCAACTGTTGATTGATCGCTGACCCTGCTCAGCATCAGGTTCCTAACAGCTCTCGGGTTTCCTAGTAGCTTCAACTCCCACACTGCCGCTGGAAGCGAGGCGTCCGTAATTGATCCGATCAAGGAGCTTTACCCAGGGAACTAAAGGATCATCAATAAGACAAATTTCTCATTTTTCCTCCTTAGGCGTGACTCAAACTTAAGATCTCCTGTAAAGAGAGCCTTAAGTGAGGAGCTTAAGCCATTAGGTCACTCCTCGTTGTCACCAAACCCAACATTTAAACAAACCAAAAGTGTGCATCTCTATTCTTGGTTGAAGAGTATGCTTTGCAAAAGATGATCCTTTGCTACTACTTGTGGTGGGACATGTACGCTTTCTTCTTTGCAGGGATGTTAATAGGCCAAGCCGAGCTTAAGCTGGGCTGAAATTGACATCCCTATTTCTTTGCGTGTCAATTTATCCGCTATATGGTAATATATAAGGAACATCAAAGTGTTACAAAACCTTTGATGATGTATAGTGACTTTTAACTTCTTAAATGTATATATTTACGAAGTCTAAAAGAGAGTGGAGAAGCTTGTTAGACTGTCAGTGCCTTCAGGTCCATTCCATACACATCATAAATGACTGCAAACATGACGACAAGGAAGAGAAAGCTAAAATGGTGATCAACTTCGTAGATCTGGTGGGTTTCCGTAGGAGTCCTCGTCACGTAGGTCTAATGATCCACCCATAGCACGAACTTTCCAATCTCATTGGTTCTTCGCAGCCGTCCGTGTAAGCCAATTTAGGAGGTGCTTGGTTGATAATCTCAATAGTTCTTCGCAGCCATCGGTGTAAGCCAATTTAGGAGGTGCTAGGTTGATACGTTTAGGAAGTGCGTACTTAATTAAAAGTGAGTGGATAATTATTTATTATTATTATACAGGCAATAATTTGATGTCTTATTTTTGAAAAATCGTCCATGCCTTAATAGAGGAATGAAACTTATTTTTTAGTAATAACTTTTTTTTAAAAATATTTTAAAAATTAATTAATTAAATACAATTAATTAATTAAAATATAATTAATTATAATTTAATTAATTAAAATATTAATTAATTAATTAATTAATTATAATTAATTAAAATATTGTAATTAATTAAAATATAATTAATTAAAATATAATTAGTTTATTAATTAAAATATTGTAATTAATTAATTAATTAAAATACAATTAACTAAAATATTATATTTTAATTAATTAATTACATTATAATTAATTAAAATATAATTTATTCATTAATTAAAATATTATTATTAATTACATTACATTACATTATAATTAATTAAAAAATAAATTTTATTTCTTAATATTTTTTACAAACCAATTATTACCAATGGTAATAGTAATCATTTCTTTCTCTTAACCAACCATCATAATTATAATGATAATATTCATTCTCATTCCTCACTATATTCATTCTCATTCCTATTACCATACTCTCAATAATAATATATTTTGTAATAACAAATAAACTGAATGCATCGACATACCTCCTTTTATTGAAGTTTTTGTTGAAAGTCTGCGTTTTTGGAATTATTCTAAGTTCTCAATTTCCAAATCAATGGTTTATATTTTTTGAAGAGAAACAACAACTCAGTGACCTCAAAATCTATAAGAAAAAATATTAATGTGCTCCCATCAAGCACATGTCAATTACTACAAAAACAACACATTCATATCCATTAGTTGCATAACATTGAACCATTTATGGGTATTAAAACTACCCAGAATATAGAAAATTCTCATATTCTCCTACTTGGTCAAAAAGTTTAACTTGGTATCAAATCCTAATCCGATCCAAATATAGCATATGAATCATGACAATAGGTCATCTAATAGTTGAGTATTATCTTCCTTGTATTACAATATACTATATTTTGTATCAACCCAAATGTTGTAACATTACTTAATAAATAAATCTTAAGTTTAATCCAGATCTAAAATAATCAATTTTCTCAAAATTTAATAACGTGCACTATAATATGAGAAATATTACAAGAGTTTCACGAAAACAACATTGTCCATACAATGAAAATTATATAATAGAACCCAATCTCATTCTAACAACATGATTCTTGAATTTCATTGGGGGCATACCTTTTGTTAAATGATTAACTATCATCAATTCAATGCTAACGTGTTTAATGACCATTTTCTTTTCCTTAACACATTCCGTTATAGATAAAAACTTAATGTCAATGTGTTTACTTCAACTACCACTCTTATTGTTTTAAACCAGAAATCAACAAACTTAATTGTCAGAATATATTCTCAATGACCTAGAAATGGATCCAAGCCCATATATGACACTCTTTAGTCATACACTAAATGATGTATCCTCAAAATAAGAAACAAACTCAGTCTCTATAGTGGAAGTAGCAGTAAAAGACTATTTGACATTCCTCTAAGATATGACTCTATGGGCAAACATGAAGATATAATCTAATGTTGATTTCTATGAATTAACACACACAGTAAAATCTAAATATGAGTACCCTATTACCTCCATATTGTCAGTTCATTTGTACATAAGCATGTAATATTTTGCACCTTGAAGGTACCTTAATACTTTCGTTGCCGCACTCCAGTGATTTAATCATAGGTCATTTCGATATTTGCCTAACATTCTAATAGAAAATGTAATTTCAGGTCTTATAACAACCTGAGCATACATTAGGCTTCCAATTGTAGGAGAATATGGAATGTTTTTCATTTGTTCCCTTTCAAACTTATTTTTTGGGCATTGGTAGCCTTTCACAGTAGGAGCTACAGTTGGTGAATAATCTTTCATCTGAAATCTCTCCAAATATTTTTTAATACAGGTTTCTTGAGACATCCAAGATACTACAGAATCTGTCTCGATGGATTTTAATGTCAATGACATAAGACACATCACCCATATCTTTCATTTCAAATTTCTTAAAGAGAAATTGTTTCATGTCATATAATAAACCCTTATCATTGGTTGAAAGTAATGTGTCATCCACATATAATACAATATAACAAATTTTACTCCCACTAACCTTCTGGTATATACAGTGATCCGTGATATTTTCTTCAAAACTAAATGATGAGATAACATTATGGAATTTTAAGTACCATTAGCGGGATGCTTGTTTCAATCCATATATGGATCTTTTAAGCTTGCAAACCAAATGTTCACCATTACTAGAGGAGAATCCTTCTGGTTGTTTTATGTAATCTTCTTCCTCTAGGTCACCATTTAAGAAAACCATTTTCACATCCATTTGATGTAATTCTATGTCAAAATGAGCAACCAATGCCAAAATTATATTAAGTGAATCCTTTTTAAGCATAGGAGAAATTGTATCTATGTAATATATTCCTTATTTTTTAGTGAATTTTTTAGCAACGAGTCTTGCCTTGTATCTCCCAATGATGCATAACGAGTCTTCCTTTGTTTTAAATACCCATTTGCAGCCTAAGGCTTTTGCTCCTTGAAGCAACTCAACAAGATCCCAAACATTGTTATTCTTCATGGAATTATTTTTTCCTTCATGGCATTGTATCATAAATTTGATTTTTTATAACTCATGGTTTATGAAAAGGTTTCAGGATCATTCTAGAGTCCTATATTGTAGTTATATTTTTGTAGATATACAATATAATCACTAATAATAGTCGATTTCCTTGTTCTAGTATGTAGATCTCCTTGATGTTGCACCAACATCATCCTGTAGAGTCTGTTGTTTAACTAGATGTTGAATGCTTTCAGGTAATTCTTCAATAACTGGATCTACTGAAATATCAGCAACTTGTGAAATTCTTGATTGTCATTTATGTTAACCTTAAGCTATTCAATTTAAACATTTGTTTGTATAATGTCTATTTGAACCTAAGAAGCGTTGTGAATGACAATCATTTTATTGTTTGAGGTAGAAGTTGATTGTCCAAATGACCATTATCAGAAACTAATCTTGAAATTGATCCCTCCCACTAATCAAGTCAAGAAAATTTTCATTTATTAATTCCACAATTCTAATATGATGTCATGGAAAATAAAATCTATATCCTTTAGACCTTTTGGCATATCCAATGAAATACTCACATATATTTCTTAGGTCTAATTTCTTCTCTTATGGATTGTAAATTCTTATTTAAGATGGACATCCCTAAATGCGTATATGTTACAAACTCAATTTCCAACTTTTAAACGGCATCTTTGGAACAACTTTGGTTGGTACCTGATTTTATATATACACTACCATCTTAAGAGCTTCAGTCCACAAGGACTTGAGAAGTTAGGAAGTTTGAAGCTACTTAGTATGCTTTGTATCATATCCGATAATGTTCAGTTTCTTCTTTTTGCCACATCATTATAGTTTGGAGATCCAAGCATAGTGTATTGGGCTATTATCCCATTTCTTGAAGATGCCTCGCGAATGAACTAGGTGCTTGTTTACCTTCGATATATCTACCATAATATTCCCCACCTATAGCAAGCCTCACGATCTTAATTTGCTTATTGCATTATTTCTCTACTTCATCTTTGAATATTTTGAAAGCATCTATTGCTTCATTCTTGTTATGAAGC
>JAOQMS010000001.1:10522683-10553331 GCA_027563885.1 Erythroxylum longipes | reverse complement strand
GTTATGTGAAATGGTATGTTGCATGAATTGAGTGAACCATCGATGATGGTTACCTTATTGAGTTCGCAAAACTCACCCAAAATTTGCAATTATTTTTCAAGCTTAAAGAGTACCCTGTTAGACAAATGGGAGTATACCTACAGCATGCAAGTAAAAGATAGAGGTCGGGATCAGTTAGCGTTTGCATTAGTATTTCCTTTATTTTCGTATCAAATTAAGTCTTCCGTAATTATTATAACTTGTGTATTCGAATATTTCTGTTTTGAAATAAATTTCCAAATCGGAAATGTTTGTATATGGTTCTGGCAATGTAATGAAATTTTGACAAGTATTTTGTATTTGTGACGGGCCTAAATGGCTATTGAGTTTTCTGATGATTGTATTGCTATGATTAGAAATGTTTATGAAATAAAGTGGGCCCGATTTAGTTATCGATTTCCACACTTTATGTTTGTGGTATCAAAAAAAATTGTACTGAAATTTGAATAATTGAGTGCTATAGCATGCCACCCTCGCGGGGCACGGACTCGGATATCCCTCAGCATGTCGGGTACGTGTTTTGCGGGAGTGGGGTGTTACAGGTTAAAGGAAGGTATACGACATGAGCATGTTAAACACATTGTGAGCCGTAATTCACACCCTTTAATTTTAAGACAACTTATAACAAAAAAATAGCCATCACCTTATAAGGTTTTGATCCCACTGGACATAACCGATTAACTGTGGGCCGACCAGCTCAGCCACTAGATTTTGCTTCTCTTTGCAGGATGAAATTGGTGAAGGCTACAGCAAGTGGCCAATTTCAATTGATCGAACCAGAGGATGGACTTCGGAGTACTAAACATGCACCGCCTGCAGACCTTGTTGCTGAGGTTGCTGAATTACACCAGAAGCAAACATATTTAAGGCACATTGTTCATAAGATAGAGCACAATGTGGCAGCTTTATTTAGTTGTTTCAGCAGCGAGCCCCCTCCATTTCCCCCGTCACCATGCTCCTGGTAACTTCTGTCCTTACTCCAGGACTTTAATTTATATTGTCTTGTCTTTGATTACATTGCAGACAATGTAAGTTATAAGTGTGGGGTGGGGAGACTGTTTTCTTTTGATATTTGATAGCTTTCTTTTTGATATAATGAAAAAAATTTGTTGCTGGTGTTTTTGTGAATTTTCAGTGATTTTTCATGTTGGGTTGTCATAGGACATGCGCATGTCGTGATGCTATGTTGGTTGCAATTGCATTTTATCTTTTCTGCATGTATTGTTTGCGTTGCTGTGCATAAGTCTACTTGCTGATACGACATTGTCATATGGTAACTAGTTGCACCTGTTAGTTTATTTATATTCATTTTTGAATGTTCATGCATCAATTAACAAGCATAATAGAGTAAATCCCACCTTAAATAGTATTGTCTTGATGTGATTTGATAAGTTCGACTCTTTAAGTGTTTTTAGCTTAATTGATCTATTTTGACTTCCATCCTAGCATAACTTGAACTAACTAATACACTTAGAAGCAAATTGGCCCTCGGCAAAATACACCTTATAGGAGTAATAACATACACCCACACAAAATTAACGGTGAGATTTTTCAGCCGCGTAAGAGGGAGCACAACATTGCATATACTCTATATTTCTTTTGTGCGTGCGTGTGTAGTGTGTTCCCTGCCACAATCTGACATTTGAGTTCCTATCAAAGCCACATTTAGTACATCGAGATGAAACTAAGGCATTGTTTGTTTAACCCTTTGCTATCCAATTTCTTTGAGTATCCCACCAAGTGAATTATCCCTTGTAGTCTCCGTTTGAGCCTAAGACCTTTCTTTGTCCTTGTGTTAAAAACCCAATAAACCCTATCCTTTTTTCTTCTTTAGCCTCATAATTTGACACCCAACTAAGAGGAATTGCTAAGTAACATGTATTTATTTTGTTAAATCATATCCTTCATGTGTATAATGTTTACGTCATGCTCCTAGTTGTTGTGTGGTGTTAAGCTTGAGAGTTAGAAAAAAATTCGGGGGAGGAGAAAACAAGGCTGAAAAAAGAAAAAAAGAAAAAGAAAAAAAGAAAAAAATTCAGATTCAATAATGTTTTCTTCCCCCGAAACAGTTTTAAAAGCGAGTTTGATGCTTTGAACTTTAAATTGATGTTGAAACTTGCTAAGCCATGATTTATGAGAAACACCTTGATGAATGAATTTATGGAGAATGATGATTGGATAGGAAGGAATGGTTCGGCCAACTTGTGATAAATTCTATGGCCATATGTGTCGTATAAGATATGTGTTACCTGGTACATACTTTGCTCCTCTTGGTTTTTCTTTATTTGTCAAACCCCATAGCCACATTACAATCCTTTAAAAGACCTAGTTGATCGATGTGGGTTTTTAAATCCAAGTTAGTGGTAGAGATTGGACTCTATGTCAGGATTATGGAAAGGACTACTATGCATTGATTTTGAGAGAAACACTACACTCGAAAATTTTACATTAGTGTTGAGCGAAATCGGAGAGGGTGTGGGTGTTATTGGTTTCTATAGGGTAATGTCAAAGTGGTTAACATTCTTAATTAATTAGGAGATCGATCATTCATGCATTGTTTATTTGATTCTATGATTGTATTTGTTAGCTTAGGAACTGTTGGGTATGGGAGAAAGAATAGTGATAAGAGGTTGGAAGCCTTGAGGTCTTGAATGGATTGAATACTTGAGGATAAGTATTGCTTAAGTGTGGGGTTGTTTGATAGGTTGCATTTCATGCATGGCTTTTAGGATAGTTTGCATTCATTTTGCATGTGTTTGTTTATTATTTGTGTGTTTTTGTGTTTGTTATGTGTGTAAGAGATCAAAGTGGGGATTGGAGTCATAATGTAGGAGATTTGGGCTGTTTTGGAGAAGCTACGTACTGGAAACAGATATGACATGACTATGTCGTATCGAACAAAAACTGGGCAGAATTTATGGGCAAGTTTTTAAGCCCAATTGCCATCTATTTTAGGCTGGATCTTTGTTGGAGACGGGGAATACAAGCTGGGAAACCAGAATGAAGATTCCTACTTGAAGATTAATTAGGAAATCTCTCTTAATTTTAGCTAGGTTATGAATTGAAAAGGATATAAATACCTTTTGGCAGAAGAAGATCAGGGGCTCTTCCTTCTCTTGTTTTGAGGATTCAGCCGCCAGCCATAATTGTTATTACAGTCTTTATTTTATTTTTCTTTGAAGACAAGAGGAACTCTATGGTATCTTGTGTTCTCATATTAGCTATGAACAACTAAACCTTTTTCTAGTCAGGGTGCTTGGATATTCAGCCATGGATAATTTGTGAGACTATGTTTTTATTTGTTTATGCAATTCAGGTAGTTATTTTATTTCTGTGCTTGAACTAGATTTATTATTGCTTAGTTTATTGTGCAATGTCACGAGTTGTGTGATTGATTAAGTGATAAATTGATGAATAAGATAGTATTGTCGTGGATTTTATTCTATCAAAGTAGCGAATTGGTTTTATCTTACGAACGATGTATGTTGGTGATAAAGTTGATGAAATTAAATAATCTGACTTAATAGATTACGAAGTTTCCGAATTTATTGGTTAGGACAAGGGTCTTTTTCATTCTTAATGCAACTAAAGATTGATCTTGTCAGGGCGTTTCTTGGGGGTTGTCTTTAGATTAGGGAAGTAACTTGTCAGGGCGTTTTCCGAAGTTACCGACAAAGTAAGAAAAGATTAGTTAATGAGTGCGTCACCTTTGGCTATAACTTTGTCTATCTGAATTGTCTAATTTATCTTACAATGTCTATGATCGAATTTCCAGGCTGAATTGAAGAGTATCTTGGCTAGGTCTTCACCCATTGCGTTTTAATCTCGTTTTATTTTGTTATTTTCTGTCCAGACCTGTTTTGTGCCAATACAACATACTTATGTCGTATCTGTCACTATAGCTCTCCTTTAATTTTCTGAATTGCTTTTATTTTTATTTACATCTCCTGCAATATCAATTCTTTAATTTGTTATTTTCTGAGCATTTGAGTAACTTTGCATTGATTCCCTGTGGATTCGACCCGATTCACCACTAGCTACCTAGTTTTTGGAGAATTGGAAATACATTTTTATTTTTGTTAGTTTGACAACCTATTAGATTGTTAGCCAGAGGAGCAAGTAACGCAAAGATTTTATCGATGGATCCATCAGAATACAACATTAAAAGACAAACAGGGAGATTTAGAATTATGATTATGATTATGTTATTTTCAATTCATTTTTTTGTTTATAGATATATTTTAATTTCATGTTCTCGAATGTATAACTAAAATTTTCGTTAATATTTATGCTAAATGAACCATATTTGATACCTGAACATGTGTTGATTATTTTGTTAAAGTAATTGATTGTTTGATTCGTTGAGATCCAATTACTTGTTTTATTTATATTTTAGTAATCTGGAATATTAGATCATAATTTGATTTTAGACGTAGTGATTGAGAAATCCTAGATTTGAATAGATCCTCAGTAATTGGAAAGAGTTGATTACAAATCTAGAGATAGGATGACATAAATCTTCTAGATTAGGGTCAAAACCTAAATACTAATCACTTAATATCTGTAATTAACTTAGTGCTTTATAATTCTCTGCTTTAATCATGCTGTGCATTTTTTTTTGCTTAATTTTAGTTTCTTTAATTAAAAATTACAATAAATTCTTAGGCTAGATAATAGAATAACGATAATTACTACTTGCTGTCCTCGTGGGATCGACCTGTACTTACTGGTACTAGCTACAGCCACACTATGAACTTATGGTATAACAATATTAACACTCACGAAATTAGGTCAATCAATTGTAGAACCAAAATCAATACACCATGTATCATGAAAATCTTTAGTCATATTAGATCCAAAGCAAAGTAGTGAGATTACATTATCTTTCTTTTTAGGTCATTCCTTATGTTTGACACATTCCTTCTTCATGGGTCCTTTTTTCTTGCAAAATAAGCACTTAGATTCCTTTTTAATGTTAGCTTGGGAAAGTATTTGACCTTTTTCCCTTGATTTGGCTTGATTTTCCTCTAAACAACTAGATGTGCACTTTGCGAACTCTCTCCTTATTCCATTATCAATCTCCCTTCCTCTTTAACCCATATGGTCATTAATTCATTTATTGACCACTTATTCTTATGTGTATTATAAGAGATTTTAAAGGGTCCATAATGGTAGTGGAAGGGTGTTCAAAATGTAATGCATGAGGAAAAAATCAGACATCTCAACCTCGAGTTTCTTTAACTGAGTCGTAATATTTCTCATCTTCATGATGTACTCATGCACACCTTGGACATTGGTGAGCCTTATAGATGAAAACTTTATAATCAGGTTCTTGTAAATGCTTTATTTTAAGTTTCTAATTACTCATCAATGGCCTTCAGTAAAGCACGGACATTGTCATGCTGTTCTGCAGAACCACGAATGCTAGCAAAAATTTTAGTTTTTATGAACATCACACCTAAGCGATTAGATCACTCCTAACGTTCATAAAGAGCAATTTCAGTTGTAGTGCTAGCCTCAATTTGTCATATGTTGCATACTAGAATGCTTATACAATTACTACTAAACATATATTCAATCATCCACTATAAATTGTCAATCATATCTTTTTTTATTATCATTTGATTTGTCCTATTATGAGTATATTGAATATGAAACTTAATAAGTTGAGTAACTCCCTCCCAATCCTTCAATGTCTAATCCACCATTAGTAGTTTAGAATCACTTACCAAATATGGAACATGCAAATGAGGTACGAATATATAAAAATTTAAAAAGTAAAAATTGAATAATGGAGTAACATATGATATTACACCACTATTTTGCTGCATATAACTACTTATTCCATTAATTAGGACAATCACCATCTATTCACCACAAATAAGTTCCTAAAGTTATATTGAGAACTTCTATCTAACCGTTTGTTTGAGGATGGTAGGTAGAAGATAGAGATAATGACAACCATTACACATTGAATTTTTTTCCAAAAGTTATTTAGAAAATTTAGATATCTGTAGCTAGTAATTGTCATCGGCATTCCACCCATCTTAAAGACATAATTAAGGAATAAGTGAGCCACTTTTGATGTGAAATAAAAATGTGACAAATGTATAAACTGATCAAATCTAGTCAGCCTACCCACTATTATCAAATTCACGATATACTATTCAAATTTAGGTAAACCCTCAACAAAATACATACTCATATTAAAACGTGCTTATCTAGGAATGAAAATTGATTACAACTTCCTAAGTCTTGCCACTGTCTTACATTTATCCCTTTGACAAAAATCAAATTTGTGATGAACTCCTTGATATGTCCTTACACTTCCTTGAATAAGAATACATTTGAATATGCTTACAAGTTCCTAAATAACCTAAATGGCCTCTTTAATAGTATCATAGAATAAAGAAATGATCTTTTCTCAATTTGCCATCATCCCATAATCAATTTGTCTTTTAATAAAGCAAATTAATGCATCAAGTATAAGTTAGACTAAGCAACTCATCTTGTTGTAATTCTTATATCAACAGTTGTGAATTCATATATATCTCCCAACTTTTGCTAATTTCTTATAACAAATAGCTATGAGGTTAAGAAACCATTAAAGTGCACAATTCTCCAATATTTACTCTTGATAATCCATCATCAGTTATATTATTCACTCACTTTTTATATTTAATTAAAAAAACCAAATAATTTAGGCAAATAAGTTTGTTGGACAGAAGTAATAATCTTCTGATTAAGTAAATGCTTTAGTTTTTATGGTCAATCTATGACACAATTCTCCTACCAGTCAAATAAATGGGATCAATGTCAAATAGTCACCACTAATGATAGTAATTCCTTTTTAAAGGTTGACAATTGCCTATAACCTTCAGACAAGGGTATACTAACATAGGTAATAAAATGACCCTCTTGTGTCAAAACAGCTCCTTAACCCCTCATTTGCATTAACTTCTATTATAAATGATTTATCAAAATCAGGTAAAACTAACATAATTGAAGAGATTAATGCTAACTTAAGAGCATTAAAAGCATCTTCAACTTCTTATTATCAGCTGAAATCATTCTTCTTTAACAAAGATGCGAAGACCTTACTCAATTAACCATAATCTTTAATGAATCGTCTATAATATCTTTTCAAGTCCAAAATATACTTTCAATTGCTGTGAATTCACTTAAATTGAATTTTATACTATTAAAACTTTTTTAGGATATATTGAAATCCCATTTGCTGAACCCTTAAAAACCAAGTCATTGCCTCTGCTTTGGCCAAAGGTGTAAATCATTCCCTAACATTTCATAAAAGGACTAAGTTAGTAACTGTCATTACCTCTTATACTACTTTGCACCTCAACATTTACAAAATGTTATATTTGTAACATAAAAGCTAACTCCTGTATGATTCTATCAGTTACTATGTTAATAATCCTTGACATGGCATATAAGTTAGGCAATATGGAACCAATGAATATTGATATGGATTTTTTTAAATTAAAAATTTTAAGAATTTATTTTCTTAAATAATATTTTTAATTATTAAAAATTAGAATATTATATTATATCATCATCTCTTCAATTTACCCAGTTATTGCCTCCTTAGCTATGGTTTAACCATCACGGCCATTACCTCAACCTACATTATTCTTTGCTTAGAGAAGGAAGTTCTTGGCTTCTTTCACTTGTCAAGGCTTTCATTAAGTTATTACTATTTATGAAGGTTATTTACAACTTAAAACAAGGTGGTCTATTAATTGAAGTTGACCAATTTCACTCTTATTTTTATTTTTTACTCCTCCAAGTCTTCTACTTGGTTTCTAAGATACTGTCAATTTTGATTAATTATTTCTTGGTTCAAATACTCAACAATTCAATGTTAACTAAGGTCATAACTAGATGAACAATTTCTTGAAAACTTTGGTAAATCAATACCTTCATGTTTATCAAATGCATCACCTTATTATTTCTTGATTTTTGAGGGATGTTTTCTTGTAAATGGATCTCAAGCTCAACATGTGTAAAGGATCGTTTGTATGAAAAATTTCAATGAGAGAAGAAAATCCTTATAAAGTAGTTAAGCTAACAATTGGAGCTATTAAGATTCATCACATAATATATTAGTGGCTAAGTATTATGCCAAAAATCTATTAAAAGATTTTTTTTGAAAATTAAAGTTAATATATTACTAAAATTGTAAGTGTAAGTACAATCCTTTTACAAGGAAAAAAGAGCAAAATCTACAACCACGTCTCATCGACAAACCACAAACAACCAATTACAACATGAACCTCTCTCTATATTAACCAGTGCACTCGAAGTTCCTGCCTAATAGCTTCTTACAGCCCTTTAGCGATGATAGTATCCCTAATCAAATTTACAACAATAAAAGCAAGCACATACTTAGGTTGTTCCACTTCTTTATAGATATGACGATTCCTTTCCCTCCAGATGTGATACACTACCATTTGAAAGGAAGTTCTGATGAGAAGCCCATCTCTCATCCCAGGTCTAGAGTGCCACATTACATCATTCAACACCTCATTCCAGTCAAAAGACACAAACAGAACCCCTATCATTTGCAAGATACGACTCCATACTACTTTAGTATATGAACATTGAAAAAACAACTGATTTCTACTCTCATGCTCTTGTTTACACAAAACACAAGTGGGATCATAGTTTCCAAATCAATGGTCCTTGGTTCTCAATCTATTTTTAATAGTTAACCACATAAAAATAGCAGATTTGGGGCTAAATACCTGTGTCCATACCAAATCTGCCCATGGGGCTGCCCCCGGCGCTCTTTGAAGACTATGGGCTGATTTGGTCGAAAATTCCCCATTGGTGTTGGCCACCCAAACCTGCCTGTCCGGCTGACTTTGAATGGATATACCATTCAAATAAAATTCAAGGACTTGTCCAAATCTACATGTATACAAACGTGTTCCCTCCCGAACTATCCAAGACACTGTAGCGTCTTTAGGAATTCGGTTCCTAAGAGCTTCTAAATCAGGTCGAAGCCACAATGGGCTGAATGTATGCTAGTTATCATACCAAAAAGAGGTCCCCTCTCCATTCCCAACCTTTGTTTTAACAGAGGATATATCTTGTCGCGGATCGCCAACAAACTTTTAAAAAACCAAGATTGCTCATTCCTCAATTGTAGTTGCCAGAAATTATGCCCATTAAGACGATAACTTTGGACCCACTGGACCCACAATGCCTCTTTGTCCACAAAAAGTCTCCAGATCTGCTTCATGAGTAGCATCCTTTGCAATTGAGAGATTGGGATAATCCCCAAACCCCCTTGTTTTTTCGGCAGCACCACCTCACTCTATTTTACTTTGGCTTCTGTGCACTTTTCGTACTTACCCGTCCATAGGGAGGATTTTAAAATCCGATCCATCTCGTTGAGAACTCTCTTGGGAATCACCACATGAGCACTCCAATGAATGTGCATGCTGTTCAATACTGAAACAATAAGAGTGACTCTGGCCGCTAATGATAGGAATCTGTTTTGCCAAGCACTAATGCGACCTTTCAATTTCTCCAGTAATGGAAAAAAATCAGAATATTTGGGCTTACCTGCTGTAATCGGTACCCCAGATACCTGAATGGTTCCCCCTGGAGAGGCAGTCCCACCACACTAGTAAGCCTATCCAAATCTTGAACATCAGACGACACAAATAACCCACTCTTCTGGATATTCACTTGTATACCAGACCACCCAGAAAAGGTATTCATCAAGCTCATCATCATCTGGAGCGCATGAGGTTCAGCCTTACACAACAATATTACATCATCCGTGTACAACAAGTGAGTAAATTTCATAGATCTACATTTATAATGGTACGGGAATAGTCCATTACAATCCACCAGTTAGTGATTAATCGAGACAGACCCTCCACTGCCAATGTGAATAAGAAGGGGGATAAATGGTCCCCTTGCCTAATTCCGCGTCGAATAGGAAAAGGTTTCGTAGGCACACCATTGATTAACACACTCATATAAGGGGTTTGAATGCATTGAAGAGTCCAGTGATAAAACCTTGAGGGCAACCCAATTCCTTCCAAACAATTGTTCAGATATCCCCAGCCAAGCATGTCATAAACTTTATAAAGATCAATCTTGAGAGCACAGCTTTTAATCCTCTTACCTGAATAATAATCACCCATCAAATCTTGCAACAATAAAATGTTATCCCCAATACTCCTCGAAGGAAGAAAAGCTCCCTGTTCCTTGCCCACGACATCAACCAAAACACTTTTCAACCATTCAGGCAAAAGAGAAGCGATTATTTTACAAAGTACGTCTACTATGTATCGAATAATCATTCACATTCATCTCAGCTATCCTTTTATCTTCTTCTATATCTCGACAAGCTTGATTACTATTTCAATTTAGTTGCAAGATTATTTACTTCAATTCCTTAATTGTCTTCTCATATTTTGCCTCTAATTTTGATATTGATTCCTTAGATTTTCATCCAATTTTTTTTATTGTTTTGGGATATAGTTCCATTTGTCATCTTTTTGTTCTCCATCAATTATTTTTTTCCCTAAAATGAATGGTTCAATACCAAATTTATACAATTCAATTTCAAAATTTAAAATTATGTTCTTAGAATTTAAGAATTTAACTAATTTTGAAGATCGAAGAGAGAATGAGATAAAAAAATTTCGATTTAGTCCAAAAATTAGTTATAACTCTCCCATGAAAGACCTACTATAGTCTTTAACCACAACCTTCTCAATTTTTTTTTATATGTATTATTATTTCAAGCTTAAATCCTTCATGAGATGCAATCATTTTGATGTGTTTGTGATTGCGGCGTTATCTTGGACTGTAGCAGCATGTGCATTGAGTGCTGACTACTTTGCATGCCAACTACTGCTGCTGAGGGTCTATTTGTTTATTTACTTGGGGCATAACTGCTATTACTGCTGTTGCAAAATTTGAAAGTTGCTCTGTTGACTAAGCAACTTATATTGCTACCCAGCATTATTTTATTGTCTCATTTGGATGCTGCCCAATGGGGCTAGCGCAAGAAGGATAGGTTGTCAAAGGGCGGCAGACAGGTAAGCTTATAGGTCAAAAGCAGATCTGCCAAGCTTCTAGGTCAAAAGCAGGTTCTCAGCCAAGGGTCAACTAAAGGCATCTAGTTCCAGACTGGAGCGAATGTCACAGAGGATCATACTCTTCCTGTTGCATCATCTATACGTAAATAGAGAAGCTTCTTGCTACTCTTGTTAACGTCATTTGTATTTGCTGTTGATGATTACTACAAGTTTGTTGCTACTATTGCTACTACCTTAAGAATAGCAGAATTAGGGATCTTTAATTTCTCATCGGGGGCTTCTGCTTAGTAGGGTCTTCACTGCTAGTTAAATTTGAGATTAAACTAAGAAATTAATATGATGGTAAAATTGTTTTTGTTAGTGTCAGACATTAAGATCTGATTTAAATTTTAGTATTTATATTAAGATTTAAGGATTCCTTTTCGTCGTACACCCACAAAAACAAGTAAACGCAAATAAAAAATTGCTACAAGGACAAGCCAAAGGGCACTGCTACATAACACGACAGTTCATAGCGACTATGCACTTGCAGTTTCCATCCTACACATGCAATTTCGTTGACACATATGCTTTTAAAATTGTCAAAACTACAGGAGAAAGGGGGAAAAAAAGGACGGTCCTACTTCTCTTCAGGTGACCATTTGACCGTCTCCATGCTACGAACAACTAGTGTCAGCACGTTCCATTTCAATTCCAAACCTATAGAAAAGGCAAAATCGTTGAATTGAAATTCACATAAAGTCAAGAATTAATTCCCATGTGATAAGTAGCATTCTTTCTTTGTGCTATGGCACCACATAGAGCCCTAAGTTTTATCCCAGGATGATTTCACATCTTACTTTAAAGCACTCCAATTCTGCTCCCATGAGAGAATCTGTAAGGAGGATACAGTATAGTTGTTTGTTAGAGGTACAAAGTAAAGAAAACTCATCATGCATGTTTACACTTTCACTGGCTTGTGTGCTCGAAGACCACCGTGTTATCAAACATAGAATCTCCTCCTCGGGATGATTAATCATGCATGAGAAATGAGGCTGTCTTAAGCATGAGCTGAAGAATGAAGGTCCATTCCTTAAAGAGAATTCATCTTTCTTCTCCAAGTCATCAAAACTCCACCATCACTCTTTCTTGAAATAAACATGTTCTGATTGTCGCCTTCGATTCAGAAACATTATCAAACTAGAAAAAGAAGACTGTCGGTCAATTCATAATCACCAAGTACTTGCTTTAATAAAATTTAATTTGTCAAAAAATTTATTTTCTTACTACGATTGTTGGATAGTTCATCATTTGCTTCAACATATTCCTCATATGAAGAACGATATTGTAGTGGTAAATAATCCTTGAATCTGGAACAAAGACTAAGAGTTCATTGAAATCCCAATACTTGCAATTAGACACAATTTATCTCTTTAATTTACACAGTTTGAAAATGTGGAAGTACATAAGAGTGAAAGCCACAATATTTGTACTTTTCTAGGATAACTGTATCACAGGTAGATCTTGGTACCTGTTAAGAAGAGGAAGCCTATCACTTCCAGAAAATAGTCGGACAATAGATTGTAGAACATCGTTTATCTTCATTGCTTTTGACTTCAACGCCTTCATAAATCCAACAAAATCTTTATATTCAGCAGCACTAAGCTTCTCTTTGACCTTAAAAAGGAAAAAATGGAATTATTGAGTCACAGAATTTTTATGCATTTAGTAAAAGATACTGTCATTTCAGAAATAAAAACTATCAAATAAAAACATGAAAGAGTATTTATGATATCAGTCCAATAACTATCAGCTAATGCCAAACTTCCTACCAGAAAGCTAGGATCTTAAACCCTATTGTGGTTTAACTGTGTTGTTAGAAATGGTAATTGTCTTGCCTTTCTTAATAAGAGATATTAACATGGGTTTTGAACGTTAAAATAATTTTACCTCACTCAAAAACGCAGCTCCTCTTGTTTCCTGATCAGACAAAGGTACAGAAGTAGACTGAACACGATTTTGACAAAGATCAGCTTCCTCCTTCTCTGTAATCCCATTATCTTTTTGGAGTAATGCTTGCCCAAACTGAGCACTTTGCTTACTTTCATTATCAGAAATACATGAACTTTGTATTTTCACTGAATTACTCGTTGACCGACAGGACACATGTTGTAAGCTTTCATTACTTGATCTATGAACACTGGTAGTGCATCCCTTTGTATAAAATTCTGTATTAGATATTTTGAGCTTCTTTGCTGACCACGACATCAGAAATTGCTCTGTGCTAAGCCTGCTACTTAAAGAAAATTGGCCAATTAAATAAATTGTTTCAGGAATTTTCTGTTGAGCATATTTCCATCCAGAAACTGAACTTTTTTTTTTGTATTGACTATGCCACTTACTTCGATCTGACATCTTGATTTCCCTTGAGAGGAGTCAAAGATGAGCGATTGGCAGGAAGAGCCTCCTCCAGTTGGCCTGAATCCTTTACTTTCCTGAGTGAAAGTAAAGAGGATACTGATTTCATACAGCCAGCCTGATCTGTTGGTGTTTTCTGCAAATGATCACCAAACAGTTCATAAAGGGAACTAACATGGCTCTAAATTGAAAATTTAGCAGATGCTGAGGAAAATATGAAAAACATACAGAAGTAAGAAAACTGTCCAGGTAAAGTTTGTCCACAGCTTGCAATGTTTTCACCTCTTTGATATTTTCTGCACGAAAGAATTAACCGCAAGTTGCAGCACAACTTGGTTTTCTTCAAAAGAGCAAGATGGATAGTAGTTAATAAATAATCACACCCGAAAAAAATGAAGAAATCTTTCCATCGATTAAGAAGGTGGTTCATGGAACAGTTTCATTGAATGCCACGACAACAGCAAGTAATCTACTTTGAAAAACTTAACTCATTCATAGGTAGCTCAGCAACCACACAGAAACAGCTAAATAGACATTATATTGGTATGTAGAAAACATTCATATCACTGTTAAAGATATTTTACCTATTCCCTGACTGTGTATGAGCTTGTGATCTGTAAAACCACGGGTTCCCTCATCTCGGAAAAAACGACTCAAGGTAAAGATCGCATCCCCGAATTTGGAGTAACACTGTAAAAAGGCAAAGTGAATACAAATAAAATCTTTGAAGACCAAAGTTCCTGTTATTTAAAATCACTATATTACCTTGAGATAAGGTTGGATCCAAAGTGATATTTGTGATTGGCGGTTTGAATGTGTGAATCTGTTTTTAACACAGAAGTTCAAGAAGCCAACAGATGTGAGACCCTTTGAAGGTTGAAATATTGTGAGTACATTGGTGACTTTAAATAATGGCTGCAATATCGTATCTAGAAATGAACACAAGACAAAACCTTTCATCACAGAATATAATTGCTCCATAATCATGACGATGGCGAATTACACGCCCAACAGCTTGATTAACTGCTCTTGATGCTTGTTGACTGTACCAATCTTCTCCCTTTAGAATCTGAAAAACCAATGTTTGACATAATTTGGTAATTTTCGACTTTAAACATTGAACATATCGTCCAACAGAGTACGGAAATGAGAGTATGGAAGTACCTTGCATCCATCATTTTGAGTGTTGGACTGTTGATCCAAGAACTCACGTTTCAACCGGACCTGTCATTATTAAACTTGAGGATCTAGAAAATCTAGAAAACAGTAATGCATTGCAGGAGATATCAGGGGTAGGAGTGATCTAACCTTAGGATCATTCCTCAAGGCAAAAGGTATACCAGTAATGACCACAGCTCTACCAGCATGATCAGCAAAATCTAAACCTTCGCTCACCTGACAAGCATCCAAAATATACAGGTAGACATTCTAGTTAAACACTGGAAAAAGGTAAAAGCACATTTAAGAATAAAAATAGATTATTGGTACATAAAAGAATGCAAACAATCAAATTTAAGGGTATGGAAACATTTCAAGGAACCATGTCCTGTTTTCTCCCAGCAGATGCATAGTAGTGTCAATGTCAGGGACTGGACAATAAATTTCACTGGTTAACAATCTATTTTAAGTACTTTTGGCATGTGAAAATCTTTCCTTTTATTTTCAATTCACATCTTGAAAGCTTTCAAGACCGACTGATGTAGGATGGACGAAAGAGTATGCCAACTATGTATACATTGAAAGATGGGCCACTATAAATCACCTACACCATCTTCCAACAGAAGAACTGAAGAGATGCTCAAAAGAAATACCTTGCCCCGACAAACAGCAAAAAATACTGCACCAGAAGATTTGGGTCCCTTTAGCTTATCCATGTAGTCCTAGTCAAAGACAAACATATAATAACAAAGTTTCCAGCAACGTGGGAAAAAAATTGCACACAGATTGTAAGTAACTCAAACTTATAGATGGTACAAGTCACCTCAATTGATGAAGGAAATAGTGCAGATTGTCTAGGCTCTATGATTGGTTTCTTACAATTACATATTCTCTCCCATATTGTTGTTGAATTCGAATGACTCTGCTCCAAAGCACAGTAAGAGATTAAAATGGACAAAGATAGAAAGCAAACAAATTCTGCTGCACTAGCTACTCCAGTTTGATGCTTTACCGGATTTTTCCAGCACCCAATGCATTGCTCAAGAAGATAATAAGATGGAAAGAAAACAAGCAATCCATCAGGTACAATTCTAGCAAAATTAACTGCAACAAGAAATCCATATATCAGAAACTCGCTTATAGTTATTGAACATAATTGAGTTTACTGATATAGCACCCTATCTTTTCAAAACAAAGCTACGCACCAATAGCATTCCCAAGCTCTTGTTTGTATTCTAGGGAATCGCGAGTTCTGTAAGATGAATTCAAAATGTTGCCAGATGGTCCAACAGGAACAACACCAGCCCAGATCTGATTTGAGGATATCACATGAGGGTTTTCCAATTGAACAGGAAAATCTCTGAGTAGGTAAGCAAAACTTATGTAGTGTTAGAAAACTTTCAAGTGAGCTTCGTTCACTATTATAAGTCTCAAAGCAAAACTTACAAGTTTAACTCATGTGCAAAAGAATCCAAGGGGGATAACGTTCCAGAAGTCAATATAATAGATCCAACACCCAGCTTGGAGAACTCCTCCATGGCAATGCCAGGATTGAAGCACCACCAACTGAGCATTCTAGATACCTTACCTGGAAAATCACAAAGGATGAATTTTTAGCATCCTTGAACAAGATCTAAGCAACAAAGTTTATAATCAAGTTACTTTACCGTCTTAAGTGATTGAATTGAGGGAAAACTTCCTTTTATGGAACATACAGTTCAAAATGGACAAGAAATTGAAGAGAACTAACAACAGAAAATGTCATGCATTGTGGTTTTTCTGCAGTAGATGTTCAAACAAGCTATCTTATGGTTCATGTCACCTGATGCAGCTGCATAAGCTTTGTTACTGTGTTGTGACTCTTCAACTACACTTAAAATGGGCAGAATGAACGTGACTACTTATTTAATCTGCCCAAGTATTCTTCTTTCTATCCATAAAGTAATTCCATCACTCACATAACAAAAACACTATAGACCCCACCAGTGCAGTGCATCATTGCCGCAAACCACTTAACATCATGTTAAGAGTATCTTTGTGGAATTTTCACAAAAAGGAAATCAGTGAAAATTTTCACAAATAATTCCTGACAGGATTTGTGAGAAAAACATGAAATAAACCAGTGCTATCCTCTGTGTTCCCCGCATAATACAATAATAAACTGTTAAGTTGCACAAGGGATGCCAGGGAGCTGTAATATAAAAGAAAAGAAAGTAATAATATTATAGATATGTGGCCTAAAGATTCACATAGACTTCAAGAAAATAACCTTTTAAGCTATTGACAGAATTTGCCTCAATTTCCTGCACATGAACCTAAAATGGAAAGAAATTGATTTCAAACTTTAGAATGAAACAAATATAGAACAACAATTTCTTTGAAAGAAGCGAATTGGAATTGAAATGAAGCTCCAATCTAATTCTACAGAAATTGTAACACCTGATATGTAGATTCAATTCTTACACGATAATATCTAGCATGAGAATTGCTTTTATCTCTAAATATTATCCTAAGCATGACACCAATACTTTCCAGCCTGCATGCAGTGCCTTGTGCTTTGTGCTGTTTATCTTCCTCAATAAGTATAACAGCTTCATCAATTATATCAATCAGCTTAGAAGCTGTTTCACTAGTGATGTTAAGGTCAGCAAGTAGCTCATATATGTAAGGCCCAGGTCTCGTGAATCCCAATTCCCTTGATTCAATGGGTACTTCAGCAATCCGCTTCTCAAGCTTCAAAAGAAGTGCTGTAAGGGTAAGAATTGGTCCATATGAAGCCATCAGTACAAGATGAGTGCATAGGAATTGCTCAAAAAAGGATCATTAATTTCCCAACAATTATGCTGGTGTAGTATTTGTAGAAATAGAAAGGTTAGGGAACATCTGATGATATGGTGCAGCAGTAAAAACTGTAACATGCATTTGATATTATGGTCAAATATGTACCTCTAAGAATGGCAAAATTATCTGGATTTCCAGATTTGTCATTTGATTTTTCTCTCCTTCCAACAGAAAGGTCAATACAAGATTTTGCTTCATTGATGCAGGCTGTTAGAAGTCCAGAAGGCAAGTCAAAGGAGGCTGCATCTGCACATAATCCTTCCTGCATTGTTCATGTTCACGACAAACAAGTACCAGCATGTTAATTGTTTGTTCAATGGATTGACTAAACAACTTAATATCATATTGATGGTCTGAAAAGGTTTACAGTGAACCTTATTTCCAGGTTAAAACCTTTCTCAAAAGCTTGCACTTACCAGGTTGTGAGCTTCATCAAATATCAATATACTGCTATTCCAATCAATTGTAAGAGATTTTCTATAGGCACGATCAATTACGTAATTATAAGGTGCAAATAAGATATCGGCAACTTTGTGGAGCTCCCTTGCTACATAGTATGGGCACCTAGAAAAAGCAAACATAATCCCAACTTAAATGACGAAAATGCATTTCTAATAAACACATGGGACTCATGTGACGGAACTTACGGCCCAAATTTTTTTCCAATAGTAACCAGATCCTCTATGTCAATAGGTTCGTCTCCAAGATGTGGATTCTTCTTCACAAAATCTATGGTAAGAACAGAAATCTATAAAGTTAGATTTGATTGATATTGAGACCATTACATACTATTTTCAATTTCTTGAAAAAGTGTCATTATGAAATTGCTTGCATAACACTGTTTATTCTGGAATGATACTTCTACAATGTACAAAACAAACTACCTGGAACATGAGAATAATGACTGCAGCCACGTTTTTCCTGCTTTTCCTGATTTTCCCTCTTTCTGCGGAGAAAATGACAAGCATTTGTCTGCGCCTTTCCATGCAGTAAACTGACATCCTCATGAATGCACAATTGTTCCCTAGATCCTAGTACAACCATTTTGGGCCTGCATATGCTCTAAAATTGGGCATTATTAGCTCTAAACTCCATAATCATATCAAGTAATCAACTTGAATCACGACAATATGAAAAAGACTACAAGGTCAATTTAAATTTCTCAAGTTTTTTTTAACATGCAATTGATAAATGCTTGCAAAGAAGCCAAGTGCTTGTGCCATCATGATAGCTGTATGAAACATGACAAGAACTATTGTGGAGACATGCTTAGAATGTATGCTAGTAAACAAGTTAAATATCATGAAAATTGAAGGAGCAATCAACCCAATACTAAAATCTAGTTTGAAATCATAGTTCCCATTAAAATGAATCTCTGACCTGTAGTTGCTCCTCTTCAATTCTTGAACCACTTGCCGGATTTGACTGTGAGTGCGTGAAGTGTATACAATGGTAGGAAGTCGGGCAGCATTGGGGTGTGGCGATTCGTTATCAGAGTCCATCCCAGAACTTTGGCTATTCATACCAATCTTACCAGTTGAGAATCCACCTAGACTCTTTCTCCAAGCCAAAGTGGCACAAAGAAGGGACAGAGTTTTTCCGGTTCCAGTTGGACTCTCCAAAAGTGCATTACACCTCTGCAGTCTCACAATTAGTATACATGCTCGTAGTTTAAAGAAATATGAAGCTTTTTATACACTTCCTCCTCCAAATTGTGGTAAATTATAGATGAAGAGATGAGCAAACTTTTGTAAATGTGAAATAAGCATTGACAGTTACTTCTAGGTCAAAAATCATACTTTGCAGTTTGGGATCTATACCAAACAAAATGAAACAGATTGCATTCTCTAAATGACAAATGAATCATAACTTACTGCACATGGTGATTCAAATCACTGATCACAAGTGATAGTGAACCAATAATCTAGTGGGTCTTAGCACTTCAAATAACTAAACTTATTATTCGAAAACATAATTTTAATCGTCAAGCAATTGCCTTTTTCCTTCTAAATGAATGATAAAACAGTTAAAACTTCACCCAAGCAAAAGTTTCAAAATCCCATAAAATCAATATAGCTGTACAATACACATTCGATTGAAAGAGAAAGCTTGTTTGATTGACTCACATTCTTCAGAGAGTAGATGACTTTTTCCATGTAAACGAGCTGCGAATCGTATGCCTCAAACGGGAAATCCACGTCGATTCCACTGATCTGGTACGTTGGCATTTTGGCGTTGCTGGTGTTGTTTGGATTCCGGAAAAATTTAACGAGAAACTTGTCTTCTGGGTTGGCGGACCGAGGACAAACTGAACCCTAGTGACAGGTGGGATTTCCCGCCAATGGTCACTCGAGCAGCGTTGTCGTTTCAATCTTCTAAAGAAATTTAACGTAGATTTTCAACTTTGCAAAGTAATTACATGTTTGAGTTTCACAAGGAAAGCCCACTTTCTGGCAACGGTCCATAAGATCATAGATCTTTCTAGAAGCAACAAAAGTCTAGACATCACCACATTTCTCATTCGATTAATTTTATATAATAAAATCACATCATTAGATTTATTTAAATTTAAAAATAATAAAACCATAAACCCCACCCGACGCCGGTTCTTTGGTCTCCCCTAGAAAACAAACGTCTGTGTGTTTCTCTTCAAGCTCGAAAAGAAAAAAAAAAACAAATAAATAAAAGGAAAAACATTAGAACCAAAGAGCAAATGACAGAGGATTCTAGAATCGCCCACACCTCTTAGCTTCACTTAAAATTGATCTGCACATATAAGTCTTACCTCTCTCTCTCTCTCTAGATTTAATAGATCTTTGTGAGCCCTCTTTCTCTCTTTGTTTTACTTACTTTAATTCATCTGTTTACTTGTGGAGACGTCGTGACCTGTGTGTTTTCTTTAGATCATCTCATTTTTTATTTAATTAACTTTCTATCTTTTTGCTGGTTGTCTGTTTGTTGCTCAGATTTGATTGCGTTAAGTTGATCAGGTCTTTACTGTTAATTGTGGTTTCGCAATTGAACGTTGAATCGAAGATGATTTTTTGGTCTTTGTTTTCTTGTGTTAGATTTACGTTCTGACTTGTTTTTTTT
Organism: Erythroxylum longipes; assembly: GCA_027563885.1. NCBI lineage: Eukaryota > Viridiplantae > Streptophyta > Magnoliopsida > Malpighiales > Erythroxylaceae > Erythroxylum > Erythroxylum longipes. Next base: position 10,532,722 of record JAOQMS010000001.1, on the reverse strand, counting down.
TTTTTCGTATAGTTTACTGCTAAATACGCATGGGTTTTGGATCTTGATGCACGCAAATTTTAGAACTTGATTGGTTCTGAATGGAATTATGTGACTTTTGTTACTGATCTTGCATCGCGTTTTATATATATTTGTGTTGCTATGGTAATAGCATAACTGGAAAGAAATGTATTGTTTTCTTTTACCTAGTCAAAAAGAACTAATGTCTATATGATGATATATGGTACATTATTTGGATATCTATTATCGTTTGTGGTGTGTTGCTGACAATGTTCTTGTACAGGCACTTGCTTTGCTTGGAAGTGCTGCTTGTAAGACATGAGCGTGGTTGGTTTTGATTTTGGCAATGAAAGCTGTATTGTTGCTGTTGCGAGGCAAAGGGGGATTGACGTTGTGCTCAATGATGAATCAAAGCGGGAAACTCCTGCCATTGTTTGCTTTGGTGATAAACAGCGGTTCATTGGAACTGCAGGGGCTTCCTCAAGTATGATGAATCCCAAGAATACTATTTCTCAGATCAAACGGTTCATTGGCAGGCATTTCTCAGATCCTGAATTGCAAAGAGATCTCAGTTCATTGCCTTTTGCTGTTACCGAGGGCCCTGATGGATTCCCTTTGATTCATGCACGGTATCTGGGGGAAGTGAGAACATTTACCCCAACCCAAATTCTAGCTATGGTTTTGTCTAATTTGAAAGGCATTGCTGAGAAGAACCTGAATGCTGCAGTTGTGGATTGTTGTATTGGAATTCCGGCTTTTTTCACTGACATTCAAAGGAGGGCTGTTTTGGATGCAGCAACAATTGCTGGACTGCATCCTCTCCGCTTGATTCATGAAACAACAGCCACAGCACTGGCTTACGGCATTTATAAGACTGATTTACCTGAGAATGATCAATTAAATGTTGCATTTGTCGACATTGGACATGCCAGTATGCAAGTTTGCATTGCGGGGTTCAAGAAAGGTCAGCTCAAGATACTGGCTCATTCATTTGATCGGTCTGTGGGTGGTAGGGACTTTGATGAAGTTCTCTTCCACCACTTCGCTGCAAAGTTTAAGGAAGAGTATAAAATTGATGTTTTCCAGAATGCCAGGGCTTGTCTCAGGCTCAGAGCTGCTTGTGAGAAGCTGAAGAAAGTTCTTAGTGCCAATCCTGAAGCACCTCTAAATATTGAGTGCTTGATGGATGAGAAAGATGTCAGAGGGTTCATTAAAAGAGAAGAGTTTGAACAGATTAGTGCTCCAATTTTGGAACGTGTGAAGAGGCCTCTGGAAAAGGCCCTTCATGAGGCAGGACTTGCTGTTGAGAATGTTCACATGGTTGAGGTTGTTGGTTCCGGATCTCGTGTTCCTGCTATTATGAAGATATTGGCTGAATTCTTTGGGAAGGAACCAAGACGAACAATGAATGCTAGCGAGTGTGTTGCTAGGGGTTGTGCTTTGCAATGTGCCATTCTTAGCCCAACATTTAAAGTTCGAGACTTTCAGGTAGATGTCGTGATCAATCACTTATATATTAAATGTTCATCTTCATTTCTGTTCCGATCTGTGATGTGCTGCCTACAACTTGTCAGAGCCATATCTTTTAAGATATTAATTGTTTACGAGATCTGCATGTGAAAATGTGGACGAACGAGGTATCGCTGTACTCTGTGTGACCGTATATTTGGACTGATTAGTTCTTGTATTGACACGACTTATTCTAGTGTGGAAGATGTGTCAGTCCTTATAGTGAGTGGAATGTTGGTTTAGTGAGCCAAAGCATGGCTATATTTCTCTCCAAAAGTGTCACTTCTGCTTTGTGAAGGTCTTTGTGCGCGTGGTCTATGATAACCTCTTTCCCCGAAGTGGGTCTATGAAGGACCAATTCTCAGTTATTTTAAGTCATATTTCATTTTCCCTTTTCTTTTAGTTTCCCATTTGCTCAACCTCTCTGCGTCACAGTCCAAAGTGGTTGACCATTTAAAGTGCAGGTGAATGAGAGTTTCCCATTTTCAATAGCTTTATCATGGAAGGGTGCTGCCCCGGACTCTCAGAATGGAACAGCTGATAATCAGCAAAGTACAATTGTCTTTCCCAAGGGGAACCCGATACCTAGCATTAAGGCTTTGACATTCTACAGGTCAGGTACATTCATTATAGATGTGCAATATGCTGATGTCAGCGACTTGCAGGCACCTGCCAAGATTAGCACCTACACAGTAAGGATTTTATTGCTTTGCGAGTGCATTTGTGTTGTCAGCTCTGTCACATACTCCATTACGTCACACTCGCTTCAACTTTTAATCTTGTGCAGATTGGTCCTTTTCAAACTACAAATAGTGAAAGGGCTAAGGTTAAGGTTAAAGCCCGTCTCAATTTGCATGGAATTGTGGCCATTGAGTCAGCAACGGTAATTCTTATCACTGCCATTTGATTGAGGTTGCAGACAGCATATGGTAGTCCATTTGCAGTTCTATTGATCTACTGTACATACTTTCACGTCAGCTTTTGGAGGAAGAAGAGGTTGAAGTTCCTGTAACAACAGAGCCATCAAAAGAGTCCGGAAGAGTGGATACTGATGAAGTGCACAACGATGGAGCTCCTCCTAGCTCTACTGAGAGTGATGTCAATATGCAAGAAGCTAAAGGAGCTGCTGATGCTTCTGGATTTGAAAATGGAGTACCAGATCCAGGTGACAAGCCTGCACAAATGGATACTGATATCAAGGTGGGGTTATTCAGTTTGTCCATAATGTTCACCTGCAACTGGTTTGTGGATCTTGCTAACGGCGATGATTTGTGTTGTTGTGTCAGGCTGAGGCTCCAAAGAAAAAGGTTAAAAAAACTAATATCCCTGTGGATGAACTAGTTTATGGTGGGCTACCTTTGACAGATGTGCAGAAAGCAGTAGAAAAGGAATTTGAAATGGCACTACAAGATCGAGTAATGGAAGAAACTAAAGACAAGAAAAATGCTGTTGAAGCATACGTGTATGACATGAGGAGCAAAGTATGAAATTCTTGCTTGTTAAATTGACAAACTTATGTTTAAATTCTGCTAATCATATCACTAATACTGCTCTTGTGAAAACAGCTTGGAGACAAATATCATGAATTTGTCACTGATCCAGAAAGGGAGCAGTTCATGTCAAAACTTCAGGATGTTGAAGATTGGTTATATGAAGATGGTGAAGATGAAACAAAGGGTGTTTACATTGCGAAGCTTGAGGAGCTCAAGAAAGTAGGGATACATGTTTGTGTATAGGCTCTTGCTGCTTGTGTTAGTATTTGAATGTGAAGTTCATAATCATATATATCTGATTTGCAGCAAGGGGATCCCGTTGAAGAGCGCTATAAAGAGCATTCAGAGAGGAGTTCCGTGATTGATCAACTTGTTTATTGCATTAACAGCTACAGAGAGGCAGCAATGTCTAATGATCCCAAATTTGACCACATTGACTTGGCTGAAAAGCAGGAGGTGAGAGTCTGTTAATTCTGTACTGTATCCTATTCTTTGTTGTTGATTTTTCCATCGAATCCAAATATCTTGTAGGTTCTGAATGAGTGTGTGGAAGCAGAAGCCTGGTTAAGAGAGAAAAAACACGATCAGGATTTGCTTCCCAAGTATGCTAGCCCGGCTCTCTTGTCGGCTGATGTGAGAAAGAAGGCTGAAGCACTTGACAGGTATGTCCTCTTGGTTGTTCTTGGATCTTATTTTAAGGTTGTTGAGCCGGTTTCTACTCGAGAAGTGAATCTTGACCTCTAGATAAGTTTCACTGCTGTGGATCATTCTGTATTACATTTCTTGAAGATGCTTAAATCTTAAATGTTGCTTCAACAGGTTCTGCAGACCAATAATGACGCAGCCAAAGCCAGCACCAGCACCAGCACCAGCAAAGCCTGCCACTTCTGAGACCCCTGCAACACCCCCTCCTCAAGGAAGTGATCAACCGCAGAGTGGAGATTCCAATAACCATGGTGCCAGTGACTCTACTGGAGCTGGGGCGGGTGAGGTACCTTCCGCATCTGGAGAGCCAATGGAGACTGATAAATCGGAGGCGACAAATACTGCATAATTGTGCCCTACAAGTTGCCCTTCTATGATTAAGAACCCTTCAAAGCTAAGACAGATTCCTGGTCAGTATGGTTCGTAGACACAATGTTCTCGTTTGTAACTTATAAAAGATCTTTTCGGGCTGGTCCGCCAAAATTTTATTGTTGTCTAAAGCGACTCTCTAGAATCCGGGTTTTTGAAAGGATGGTTTTCAAGAGATTGGTGGAGGAGACTTTCGTCTTCTCAAGGGTTTCTAAGTGATCTTCGTTGTTGGGGGACTTTTAAAAGCTCTCCGACGAGGCTTTAAGTCTTCACTATCTATGCCCTGTTTGTAGGATATTGCCTTGGGTACTTGTATGAATTATTCGTCTTGATTTTAAGTTTAAAATCTCCCTTTCCAAGAGATACTCCATAAGCATTAGCAAAAGTGGGTTGTAGTTGTTATGGATGATTTCGAAATCCTCCTCTGTTATGTAACGTCAAGTCCGCCTCTGCGCTATTTCGGAAATGTTGTCTACTATTGCGTGGGACTTCGGCGCGCGTCTCTGTTTGTTGCTGTGGCGTAGCTCTTCTTACAGAGTAAGTCCGAAGGATAATCAACGCGTGTTTTAGTTTTGTTTGACCATAACAGTACTTGTGGAGTTACGTTGGTGTGCTTTTTTGTATGCTGGCATTGCTAAAGATTTTTTTATTATAAATTTAATATTGATTAATTGGGTAAGTGCTTTTATTATTAATAAGTAATATAACAACAGATAAAGGCTAAATTCAAGAGGAAGTAATGTAGTTAAAATGTTTAATAACGAAAAACTAATAAGATAATCGATTAAAAACTATGTTACTAAATGGATATGTTTAAAGGCTTTCTTGATTCGAATGAAGATTAGATTTAGAATAAATTAGCATTAAAATAAACAATAATAGCTTGTAAAAATATATCTTATAAATTAAATTAAATCAAACTATAAAAAAAAATTACCAGGATTTCTTCTCTATAAATATAGAATAATTTCAAACTGTGAAATCGAAAGAACAAAATAGAGAAGTTACAGAAAAAATTAAATCTTCTGCCTCTGAATGTTTTAATAAAAAATAACTTAAAATATCGAGACTTTCCACCGTTTGTCCCTCGAATGTTGTCTAGATTGTGGGTCCCAATGATTTTTTTAGGTGATAGAAATGGTTTCTAGTACAATTATGTTTCCTAGTCTCAGAACTTATTTTTCTAAAGATGAATATGTAATCTCTAAAGTGGTCATGCCTCTTAATAGTTCACTGTTTCTTTTATGATTTACACGGTATCTCTCTTGCTTGGTTGTGGTTAAGGTAATATCACTTATTGTTCTTCTAGGACACGAGCTGACACACAAACATGATTCAGATCGTGTTTTTCCAAGAATTGCAAATTTCTTCGTGTTTTTTCTTGGAATGTTTTTAATCTTTGAATAATATCATCTTAAGGTCTAATTTGCATAATTACCTAAAAACATGTTAAAAGCAAAGTATAGTATAGTCATTTAACATTAAAATCAAGCAAAGTAAATATATGCATATCTTATAAGCATCAAATGTTGTCATGCTTCAATTTTTCTTCACTACTACAGAATACCCTGTATTTGGCAATGAAAATTTTCGATGCTAAAAGACATAAATTCTTCGCTAAGAAGATATCAATTTGTCACCCAATTGTCGCAGAATCCCATTAGCAAAATATTATAGGCAATGTTTTTGCTAAATCTTCGCATATTGTATTTAGCTACAAGGATAAACCAAAGCGTCGCAAATGCTACTTTGATACGCTTTAGTTTTGTAGCTAAATGTTATGAGATATATTATCGTAAATGTAGGTAGTAGTATTTAATGACAAATCTTTAATCAAAGCCCAAAATTAATGGCAAAGATTAAATATTCTTAGCAAATACTTAAAAGTTATTGATGTCGTTTTTAGAAATGTAAGTAAAAATTTTTGGTGACGATTATAGAAACATAGCCAAATCTTTTTAGCTACTTTTTAAATTTTTTTAATAAACATTATTATTAAAAATTTTATCATGTTAATTATAATTATGGGTAATATTTTTAATCCATGTTATTGTTTGTAATATTTAGATTTTTTAGTTTTATAATTTATTAAATGAAAATATAATTAAAAATAATTAGAAATTAGAAGCATTTTATACAAAAAAATATCATTAAATGTTAATTAATTTAAAAAAAAATACTTATGTACAAGCTAAGATTCTTTTTCATCGTAATTACTACTTACATAATTTAAGCCAATTATTTGTTTAACCATTTTTGCAACCTTGGCCAATTTTTGTTTAGTACGATCTAACTTTTGTACATTCTAATTTATCTTCATTATATTGTAATTTAGCATTAAGCGACTAATTCTCCTCTTGAAGATGAGCAGCATATGTTGGTTTTGATTAGTAAGAAACAGTTAGCTTAGGGTCAAACCTAAAACCTTTGATGTAACTAGATCTTGTACCAAGCACATTGTTGCAAATGTCTATATATTTGGCTTCATTTCTTTAGACAATGATCTCTGGAACAACTTTTGCATCTTATTCTAAAATTTAAAAAAACAAAACCAATATTGAATTCAAACATCATTAGTTAGTATTACATAAATAAATAAACTTAAAATTTGAGCAAATTTTTATATTTACATAGTTATTTTACGTTTCTTTTGACATCCGCCCTTAACCTTTTGTATAGTGAGTGAGTTTGTATAGTGTAATCCTATTGCGCTCTTGTCTATTTAGTTCCTTCTCATTTTGTTTTATGAAAAAATTAATTGAAAACACAATAAATAATATTGTATTTACTAATTTAATTACATCTTATAAACAAAGAACTTACATACTCTTTTCATACAACAATAAATGATTTGGAGCCTTAGTTGTGAGGAGTTTTTATTTTTCCTCTGTTAACCTTGGCTTTCTTACACTTATCCCGAATTAAAAAAATCATTAAATTATATAATAAGGTTAATGGAAGCTACATGTGAAGAGAAAGAAGTCAAACCTTTATATTGGCAGAGGCCTAATAATCACACATTTGGCTTCAATTTTTTGAAGACATCCATTAGGGAATATGTTTCCTTGCCTCCTCATCAAAAGGAAAAGATTTGTAGTATTTATGTAGTCGATAACGATGATCCTTGGCCCTTTGTTTAAACAGTTAAGTCACACAACTTGAGATTTTAGGGTTGTCGATATAGATGATATTGAGCTTCATCTGTGAATAACAAGTAAAAGTGAAACTAGTCTTTAAATAAGCAAAAATGAATATAATTAAATAAATTGAAAAATTACCAAAACTTTATCCAAAGTATTTTGTAGCAAGTTGTCTTTCTTCAACTGTTTGACATGCTAAAGGCAAGGCAATTCGATCCTAATAATAACCCCTAATCATTGGACAATTTTGTTGATTGGATCTTGTTAATAGGACAACCTTGCGAGGTGTCAATATATACTGGCAATTTGCTGTTCGTTGCAATATTCATGCGTTGCAACTTAGAACCTTTAATAATACCTCTACCTCTTTTTCTGATGCCGATATTGGAACCTGACAACAACAAAATAAGGACAAGAAAATTATTAAACATGTAAATATATATTTGAGAATAAGTCTAATTATAGGTGGCAAACATTAACAAACCTGAAGATCCCTCAGCACTAGTTGAGGTAGATAAAAGTTGTTGCTAATTGGCTTCATTGGTGGATGAACCCAGTTATTGTTGTTGCATAGGGTTAGATTGATCTGGTTGTTGTGCTGGAGGAACAATTTCGCTAGTTGCCACCTTCTTTCCTATGTTTCTACTTAGTGTCATTATCAAGAATACCTATAACTCAAAAATCAATATTATGCATAAACATTGGTCAAACAGCAACAATATGTATAAACATAACTTAAACATCGACAATCCGCATAAACATAAGTAAAACATCAATATTTTGATAAAAACATAACTCAAATATGAACATTCTGCATTAACGAAACTCAAATATCAACAATATGCAAAAACATAACTGAAACATCAACACTCCGCATAAATATAAGTCAAAACCAACAATCCTTATAAACATATCTCAAATATCAACATGGTTTGTTTCTAGTTATTTTAGTATTGACTAAATGAAATGAGGCCAAATGGTACTTGTTTATGTCAAAAGGGCAGTTCATATTTGCTTATGTCAGCATTATTATTATGTGTAGATATTAAGAAAACATCAACAATATACATTAAACAAGGGTGAAACATCATTAATACGCATTAATATAAGTGCAATATTAGCAATATGCATTAACATAACTCAAACATGTATAATACATTTCAAACAATATAAGCAACACTTTTTTATTACCTTTAATCACCGTGATCAAGATTTTGAAAATCATCATCATTAACTACATTATGATTCGACTTTTCATCACTATTATATTAGGCCAAAGTATTATCATTGTCATATAATTAATCCTTAATATAGTCTTCATCTCTTTCTATGATAAGATTGGCTTGTACTTCATCCATTTGTACTATATTAGGATCAACATCTCTCCTATGGAATTATGATATATCTACATCTTCTATTTGAATGACTTCATTATTCAACTCTGATTCAATCGCTTGATATACTTCATCACCATCCTCACTTATTAGACCATTATCCCTTTCATAAAAATCGATGAGATTTCAATGTTGAAACGTTTGAACAACTTTCCAATTGCTGCCTAATATAGTATCATTGAGGTAGAATACTTGCTTCACTTGACTTGCAAAGATAAAAGGGTCATTATCATACCACGTTTTACTAACATTGATGCTAATAATATTGCCATTAACTTTTATGACGCCAAGATTAAACCATTTGCACTTAAATAGATCAGCCTCTTTATCTTTGATTTAATGCAACTCTATTATATCAGAGATGACATCTTAGAAGTTAATAAAATCTTTGTTATGACATTCCTCAACAGCAATCCCATAATTTTGGCTTCTAAGTCAAATGTCTCGATCTTGTTTATGAAATCTAACTCCATTAACAATGCAACCTTTATATTTTCTCCTACACATACGACGCTCACATACTAAAGAATATAATGTTGTTATTGCCTCTTGGATGTTACAGTTATGTAACTGTATCATCGGTAAGACAAAATGTAATTGGAAGTTAATCTGAGATACAAATTGTCATAAGTTCATAATTTTTTGTTAAAATATATAACTTACTCGGGTCCTAAACCTTGATGGAAACTTAATCTTTTGTCTTTCTTCAACATTAACAATCCCTTTACTTAGAATCGAATCTTTATGCTCTATATTTAAAAAATTAAGTAGAGATTAGGAAATATAAATTGAATCACAAATTTTAAATATGAAATTTTGAATGAAATGTAATATACATACTCCATATATTTATCGACTTCCTCGCAATTGTTCAAAATACACCAATACGAAATTTCGAATTTGTCTTTAGTTAACTCCACATATCTTCCGACACCAAGTGGCCTAAAATTTTGGGAGAAAGCTGACAAGCCATCATCTTGACCAAAATCAAAGTTACGTTCTTGTTTATTAAATCTTATCTCAACGTTATTTAAGTACATTGAACAAAATGTGAAGCATTCATTCCCTATATAAGTCTCTGCAATAGATCCTTCAAGTTGATCTCTGTTACGTACATGACACTTAAGAGAGCATAAAAACCTAAACAAAATATAAAAAATTAATACTTGTTACTAACTAATAACCTTTATAAAAAGTAGAAGTTAATATAAATTACCTTTCAATTTGGAACATCTATCAAAATTGAAATAATCCATAAAGTTTTGCTTCGTATGGTAAGTAAATTGCCAAATGTACCATAACATCAAAAAATGATGGGGGAATACTAGTTCAAGCTTACATAGAATCAAAGTTGTCGGCCCCATAAAAATTTCTGCATTGAACTTAAACATGATATCTTATGAAATGAAGACATGAGAAGAAAATGAGG